>CAWUFW010014139.1:0-429985 GCA_963921515.1 Calotriton arnoldi
AGTGGTGTTCGGGCAGTGTAGGGGGTCTTGCTGGGGGTGATGTTTCAGGGTTTAGGGCAGTGCAGTGGTGTTCGGGCAGTGTAGGGGGTCTTGCTGGGGGTAGTGTTTCAGGGTTTAGGGCAGTGCAGTGGTGTTCGGGCAGTGTAGGGGGTCATGCTGGGGGTGGTGTTTCAGGGTTTAGGGCAGTGCAGTGGTGTTCGGGCAGTGTAGGGGGTCGTGAAGGGGTGGTGTTTCAGGGTTTTGGGCAGTGCAGTGGTGTTCGGGCAGTGTAGGGGTCGTGCTAGGGGTGGTGTTTCAGGGTTTAGGGCAGTGCAGTGGTGTTCGGGCAGTGTACGGGGTCATGCAGGGGCTGGTGTTTCAGGGTTTAGGGCAGTGGAGTGGTGTTCGGGCAGTGTAGGGGTCGTGCTGGGGGTAGTGTTTTAGGGTTTAGGGTAGTGCAGTGGTGCTTGTGTAGTGTAGGGGGTCGTGCTGGGGTAGTGTTTTAGGGTTTAGGGTAGTGCAGTGGTGTTTGTGTAGTGTAGGGGGTCATGTTTTAGGGTAGTGCAGTGGTGTTTGGGTAGTGTAGGGGGTCGTGCTGGGGGTAGTGTTTTAGGATTTAGGTTAGTGCAGTGGTGTTTGGGTAGTGTAGGGGGTCGTGCTGGGGGTAGTGTTTTAGGGTTTACGGTAGTGCAGTGGTGTTTGTGTAGTGTAGGGGTCGTGCTGGGGGTAGTGTTTTAGGGTTTAGGGTAGTGCAGTGGTGCTTGTGTAGTGTAGGGGTCGTGCTGGGGGTAGTGTTTTAGGGTTTAGGGTAGTGCAGTGGTGTTTGTGTAGTGTAGGGGTCATGTTTTAGGGTAGTGCAGTGGTGTTTGGGTAGTGTAGGGGGTCGTGCTGGTGGTAGTGTTTTAGGATTTAGGTTAGTGCAGTGGTGTTTGGGTAGTGTAGGGGGTCGTGCTGGGGTAGTGTTTTAGGGTTTAGGATAGTGCAGTGGTGTTTGTGTAGTGTAGGGGGTCATGTTTTAGGGTAGTGCAGTGGTGTTTGGGTAGTGTAGGGGGTCGTGCTGGGGGTAGTGTTTTAGGATTTAGGTTAGTGCAGTGGTGTTTGGGTAGTGTAGGGGTCGTGCTGGGGTAGTGTTTTAGGGTTTAGGGTAGTGGAGTAGTGTTTGTGTAGTGTAGGGGGTCGTGCTGGGGGTAGTGTTTTAGGGTTTAGGGTAGTGCAGTGGTGCTTGTGTAGTGTAGGGGGTCGTGCTGGGGGTAGTGTTTTAGGGTTTAGGGTAGTGCAGTGGTGTTTGTGTAGTGTAGGGGTCATGTTTTAGGGTAGTGCAGTGGTGTTTGGGTAGTGTAGGGGGTCGTGCTGGTGGTAGTGTTTTAGGATTTAGGTTAGTGCAGTGGTGTTTGGGTAGTGTAGGGGGTCGTGCTGGGGGTAGTGTTTTAGGGTTTAGGATAGTGCAGTGGTGCTTGTGTAGTGTAGGGGGTCGTGCTGGGGGTAGTGTTTTAGGGTTTAAGGTAGTGCAGTGGTGTTTGTGTAGTGTAGGGGGTCATGTTTTAAGATGCAATGCTCCAATACCTGACCAGTCTGCACTACATAAAACTGCAAAAACTAAAAATAAAAAGTGTTTTGCACACTTTTGTCATTGGGCTATATGTGGGCTACATCTGGGTAATATTTGTGCTACATTTGGGCTCTTTTTCACTGGTGGCCATCTTGGAAGACTTCTTTGTTATGAAGTTTCCTAATTTCCTCATTTACTGCAGTCTCCTCAGTAGGAAATGCTTTCAGTTTTTACTTTGATTCCATCAAGAAGGCATTCAGATATGTCTCACATTTGCCATAAATTCAGAATGTTAGCACTCTAGTTGCTCATTAAATCACTGTAGTAAATACTGCTCACCAGGAGTTAACTGGAAGTCTGCTGCTGGTATTGAAAGTGATTGTTTCAGTCTGCATGTCAGAATTTTCTAATGAAATAGAAGAGGATTTGAGATCTCACTTAAAACATGCCCTAATTTTTCTTTCTGCAGCACTAACCATAATTTCTATTTCAAAAAGAACCCCTCATTTTGTTCCTTTTTAAATTAAATGTTTTAAGTGTTACCGGTTTATTCTAATCAAGATGGCTTCAGGTGTGCCATACTTTTGTCATAAGTAAGGCTGTTAGCGCTCTAGTTGTTCTTTAGAACACTCTGGGAAGCTGCAGTAGAACACAAAAGCATCAACTGCCAGGCTGCTCCTGTTGAAATATAACAGGAAGATAATTGAGATCACACTTGAAATATGTCCTAATTTTTCTTTCTACAGCACTAACCATAATTTCTATGACAAAATGAACCCCATCATTTTGTTCCTTTTTAAATTAAATGTTTTAAGTGTTACCAGTTTATTCCAATCAAGATGGCTTCAGGTGTGCCATACTTTTGTCATAAGTAAGGCTGTTAGCACTCTAGTTGTTCTTTAGAACACTCTGGGAAGCTGCAGTAGAACACAAAGGCATCAACTGGCAGGCTGCTCCTGTTGAAATATAACAGGAAGATATTTGAGATCACACTTGAAACATGTCCTAATTTTTCTTTCTACAGCACTAACCATAATTTCTATGACAAAATGAACCCCATCATTTTGTTCCTTTTTAAATTAAATTGTTTAAGTGTTACCAGTTTATTCCAATCAAGATGGCTTCAGGTGTGCCATACTTTTGTCATAAGTAAGGCTGTTAGCACTCTAGTTGTTCTTTAGAACACTCTGGGAAGCTGCAGTAGAACACAAAGGAATCAACTGACAGTCTCTGCCCTTGTTGGATGTACATGTTTTACTGAGAATGTCAGACTTCATTCTCACATGAGTGAGAAAGATAATGTGAATTTACAGAAAATATGCTCTCATTTTAGCTTCTGGAGCACCTTCCAAACCTCCATGGGACAAGCATGAGAAAATAGTGTTCTCTCAAACATGATTCATGATATCCCAGCAGAAGGTTTTTCACATGGTAAAATCACCTTAGAATACACCACAATTCCTAAAATTAGTATGGTACCATCAACAAATGAATTCTAATGTAACTAAAGCCTGTTATCACCCTTTATAGTTCTCCTTTTGGTGACCCTCAAAATCTTCTATTCACTACAATGCATTTCAATGAGGTACTATCATTTATATTGGTCCCAAGATGGCTGCCAGCAATTCCAGGATGAAGTGCTGACAGCCAATCAGATCTCACGATGACATGTGTGGTTAGGCTCCGCCCAGATATATATGTGACTTTACTTTTGATTTTCTCAGGAACTACTGAACGGATTTACACCATTTAAGCAAAAGGCACGACACTGAACCAAGGGCTACCTCTTTGCCAAATTTGGTGTAATTCCGTTCAGCAGTTCGGGCTGTAGCTGCGACTAAAGGTTCCTATGGAAAAATGAATGGGGAAAACACGTTTTGGGACCCCCTTTTTCTCGGCCCCGCTTGACGTATCACCCCAAGACTTTCAGGATAGGAGCGGACCGGAGTGCCCCAACAAGTTGGAAACTTTCGTGAAGATTCATCAATCGGCGCCAACGTTATTTCAAATAGAATGTCGCGGATTTCCTATGGATAATAGGTTTTAACTATAACTATCTACTGGCGACCGCCAGTAGATAATATATATATATATATTATCTACTGGCGGTCGCCAGTAGATAGTTATAGTTAGGACCTATTTTCCATAGGAAATCCGCGACATTCTATTTGAAATAGCTCTTGCGTCGGTTGACGAATCTTCGCAAAATTTTCAAACTTTATGGCCCGCTCCGGTCCGCTCCTACCCTGAAAGTTTCGGGGTGATTCGTCAAGCGGGGGCCGAGAAAGAGGGGGTCCCAAAACGTGTTTTCCCCATTCATTTTCCCATAGGAAACTTTAGACACGGCTACAGCCTGAACTGCTGAACGGAATTACACAAAATTTGGCAAAGATGTAGTTCTTGGTTCAGAAAGAACCCTTTTGTTAAATGGTGTAAATCCGTTCAGTAGTTGCGGAGAAATTAAAAAAATAAGAGTCAGAAAATCAATTTCCCATAGGAAACTTTATGCAAGGCTACAGCCCGAACTGCTGAACGGAATTACACCAAATTTGGCAAAGAGGTAGTTCTTGGTTCACAAAGAACCCTTTTTGTTAAATGGTGTAAATCCGTTCAGTAGTTGCAGAGAAAATCAAAAGTAAAAACACATATATATCTGGGCGGAGCCTAACCACACATGTCATCGTGAGATCTGATTGGCTGTCAGCACTTCATCCTGGAATTGCTGGCAGCCATCTTGGGACCAATATAAATGATAGTACCCCATTGAAATGCATTGTAGTGAATCAAAGATTTTGAGGGTTACCAAAAGGAGAACTATAAAGGGTGATAACAGACTTTAGTTACATTAGAATTCATTTGTTGATGGTACCATACTAATTTCAGGAATTGTGGTGTGTTCTATGGTGATTTTACCCTGTGAAAAACCTTCTGCTGGGATATCATGAATCATGTTTGAGAGAAAACTATTTTCACATGCTTGTCCCATACAGTTTTGGAAGGTGCTCCAGAAGCTAAAATGAGAGCATATTTTCTGTAAATTCACATTATCTTTCTCACTCATGTGAGAATGAAGTCTGACATTCTCAGTAAAACATGTACATCCAACAAGGGCAGAGACTGTCAGTTGATTCCTTTGTGTTCTACTGCAACTTCCCAGAGTGTTCTAAAGAACAACTAGAGTGCTAACAGCCTTACTTATGACAAAAGTATGGCACACCTGAAGCCATCTTGATTGGAATAAACTGGTAACACTTAAAACATTTAATTTAAAAAGGAACAAAATGATGGGGTTCATCTTGTCATAGAAATTATGGTTAGTGCTCTGGAAAGAAAAATTAGAACATGTTTCAAGTGTGATCTCAAATATCTTCCTGTTATATTTCAACAGGAGCAGCCTGTCAGTTGATGCCTTTGTGTTCTACTGCAGCTTCCCAGAGTGTTCTAAAGAACAACTAGAGTGCTAACAGCCTTACTTATGACAAAAGTATGGCACACCTGAAGCCATCTTGATTGGAATAAACTGGTAACACTTAAAACATTTAATTTAAAAAGGAACAAAATGATGGGGTTCATTTTGTCATAGAAATTATGGTTAGTGCTGTAGAAAGAAAAATTAGGACATGTTTCAAGTGTGATCTCAAATATCTTCCTGTTATATTTCAACAGGAGCAGCCTGTCAGTTGATGCCTTTGTGTTCTACTGCAGCTTCCCAGAGTGTTCTAAAGAACAACTAGAGTGCTAACAGCCTTACTTATGACAAAAGTATGGCACACCTGAAGCCATCTTGATTGGAATAAACTGGTAACACTTAAAACATTTAATTTAAAAAGGAACAAAATGTTGGGGTTCATCTTGTCATAGAAATTATGGTTAGTGCTCTGGAAAGAAAAATTAGAACATGTTTCAAGTGTGATCTCAAATATCTTCCTGTTATATTTCAACAGGAGCAGCCTGTCAGTTGATGCCTTTGTGTTCTACTGCAGCTTCCCAGAGTGTTCTAAAGAACAACTAGAGTGCTAACAGTCTTACTTATGACAAAAGTATGGCACACCTGAAGCCATCTTGATTGGAATAAACTGGTAACACTTAAAACATTTAATTTAAAAAGGAACAAAATGAGGGGGTTCATTTTGCCATATAAATTATGGTTAGTGCTGTAGAAAGAAAAATTAGGACATGTTTTAAGTGAGATCTCAAATATGTTCCTGTTATATTTCAACTGGAGCAGCCTGTCAGTTGATGCCTTTGTGTTCTACTGCAGCTTCCCAGAGTGTTCTAAAGAACAACTAGAGTGCTAACAGTCTTACTTATGACAAAAGTATGGCACACCTGAAGCCATCTTGATTGGAATAAACTGGTAACACTTAAAACATTTAATTTAAAAGGAACAAAATGAGGGGGTTCATTTTGCCATAGAAATTATGGTTAGTGCTGCAAAAGAAAATTTAGTGCATGTTTTAAGTGAGATCTCAAATCCTCTTCTATTTCATTAGAAAATTCTGACATGCAGACTGAAACAATCACTTTCAATACCAGCAGTAGACTTCCAGTTAACTCCTTGGTGAGCAGTAGCTTTACTACAGTGATCTAATGAACAACTAGAGTGCTAACATTCTGAATTTATGGCAAATGTGTGACACATCTGAATGCCTTCTTGATGGAATCAAAGTAAAAAACTGAAAGCATTTCCTACTGAGGAGACTGCAGTAAATGAGGAAATTAGGAAACTTCATAACAAAGAAGTCTTCCAAGATGGCCACCAGTGAAAAAAGAGCCCAAATGTAGCACAAATATTACCCAGATGTGGCCCACATATAGCCCAATGACAAAAGTGTGAAAAACACTTTTTATTTTGAGGTTTTTTGCAGTTTTATGTAGTGCAGACTGGTCAGGTATTGGAGCGTTGACCCCCCTACACTACAAAAACACCACTGCACTACCCTAAACCCAAAAACACTACCCCCAGCACGACCCCCTACACTACACAAGCACTACTGCACTATCCTAAACCATAAAACACTACCCCCAGCATGACCCCCTACACTACACAAACACCACTGCACTACCCTAAACCCTAAAACACTACCCCAACACCACTGCACTAACCTAAATCCTAAAACACTACCCTCAGCACGACCCCCTACACTACCCAAACACCACTGCACTACCCTAAAAACATGACCCCCTACACTACACAAACACCACTGCACTACCCTAAACCCTAAAACACTACCCCCAGCATGACCCCCTACACTACACAAGCACCACTGCACTACCCTAAACCCTAAAACACTACCCCCAGCACGACCCCCTACACTACACAAACACCACTGCACTACCTTAAACCCTAAAACACTATCCCCAGCACGACCCCCTACACTACCCAAACACCACTGCACTACCCTAAAACATGACCCCTACACTACACAAACACCACTGCACTGCCCTAAACCCTGAAACACCAGCCCCTGCACGACCCCCTACACTGCCTGAACACCACTGCACTGCCCTAAACCCTGAAACACCAACCCTAGCATGACCCCCTACACTGCCCGAACACCACTGCACTGCCCTAAACCCTGAAACACCACCCCCTTCACGACCCCCTACACTGCCCAAACACCACTGCACTGCCCTAAACCCTGAAACACCACCCCCAGCACGCCCCCTACACTGCCTGAACACTACTGCACTGCCCTAAACCCTGAAACACTACCCCAGCAAGACCTCCTACACTGCCCGAACACCACTGCACTGCCCTAAACCCTGAAACATCACCCCCAGCAAGACCCCCTACACTGCCCGAACACCACTGCCCTAAACCCTGAAACACCACCCCCAGCACGACCCCCTACACTGCCCGAACACCACTGCACTGCACTGCCCTAAACCCTGAAACACCACCCCCAGCACGACCCCCTACACTGCCCGAACACCACTGCACTGCCCTAAACCCTGAAACACCACTCCCTGCAAGACCCCCTACACTGCCCTAAACCCTGAAACACCATCCTCAGCACGACCCCCTACACTGCACGAACAGCCCTGCACTGCCCTAAACCCTGAAAAACTACCCCCAGCAAGACCCCCTACACTGCCCAAACACCACTGCACTGCCCTAAACCCTGAAACATCACCCCCAGCAAGACCCCCTACACTGCCCGAACACCACTGCCCTAAACCCTGAAACACCACCCCCAGCAAGACCCCCTACACTGCCCGAACACCACTGCACTGCCCTAAACCCTGAAACACCACCCCCAGCATGACCCCTACACTGCCCGAACATCACTGCACTGCCCTAAACCCTGAAACACCACCCCCTGCACGACCCCCTACACTGCCCGAACACCACTGCACTGCCCTAAACCCTGAAACACCCCCCCAGCACGACCCCCTACACTGCCCGAACATCACTGCACTGCCCTAAACCCTGAAACACCACCCCCTGCACGACCCCCTACACTGCCCGAACACCACTGCACTGCCCTAAACCCTGAAACACCACCCCCAGCACGACCCCCTACACTGCCCGAACACCACTGCACTGCCCTAAACCCTGAAACACCACCCCCTGCACGATCCCCTACACTGCCCGAACACCACTGCACTGCCCTAAACCCTAAACACTACCCCCAGCAAGACCCCCTACACTGCCCGAACACCACTGCACTGCCCTAAACCCTGAAACATCACCCCCAGCAAGACCCCCTACACTGCCCGAACACCACTGCCCTAAACCCTGAAACATCACCCCCAGCAAGACCCCTACACTGCCCGAACACCACTGCACTGCCCTAAACCCTGAAACACCACCCCCAGCATGACCCCTACACTGCCCGAACACCACTGCACTGCCCTAAACCCTGAAACACCACCCCCAGCACGACCCCCTACACTGCCTGAACACCACTGCACTGCCCTAAACCATGAAACACCAGCCCCAGCACGACCCCCTACACTGCCCGAACACCACTGCACTGCCCTAAACCCTGAAACACTAGCCCCAGCACAACCCCGTACACTGCCCGAACACCACTGCACTGCCCTAAACCCTGAAACAGCAGCCCCAGCACGACCCCCTACACTACCCGAACACCAGTGCACTACCCTAAACCCTCAAACACCAGCCCCAGCACGACCCCCTACACTGCCAGAACACCACTGCACTGCCCTAAACCCTGAAACGCCAGCCCCAGCAAGACCCCCTACACTGCCCGAACACCACTGCACTGCCCTAAACCCTAAAACACCACCCCCAGCAAGACCCCCTACACTGCCCGAACACCACTGCACTAAAGCCTGAAACACCACCCCCAGCAAGACCACCTACACTGGCCGAACACCACTGCACTGCCCTAAACCCTGAAACACCACCCCCTGCACGACCCCCTACACTGCCCGAACACCACTGCACTGCCCTAAACCCTGAAACACCACCCCTGCACGACCCCCTACACTGCCCGAACACCACTGCACTGCCCTAAACCCTGAAACACCACCCCTCAGCACGACACCCTACACTGCCCGAACACCACTGCACTGCCCTAAACCCTGAAACACCACCCCCTGCACGACCTCCTACACTGCCGGAACACCACTGCACTGCCCTAAACCCTGAAACACCACGCCCAGCACGACCCCTACACTGCCCGAACACCACTGCACTGCCCTAAACCCTGAAACATCAACCCCAGCAAGACCCCCTACACTGCCTGAACACCACTGGCCTAAACCCTGAAACACCACCCCTACACTGCACGAACACCACTGCACTGCCCTAAACCCTGAAACACCACCTCCAGCAAAACCCCCTACACTGCCTGAACACCATTGCTCTGCCCTAAATCCTGAAACACTAGCCCCAGCATGACCCCCTACACTGCCCGAACACCACTGCACTGCCCTAAACCCTGAAACACCACCCCCAGCACGACCCCTACACTGCCCGAACACCACTGCACTGCCCTAGACTCTGGAACACCAGCCCCAGCAAGACCCCTTACACTGCCCGAACACCACTGCACTGCCCTAAACCCTGAAACACCAGCCCCAGCATGACCCCCTACACTGCCCGAACACCACTGCACTGCCCTAAACCCTGAAACACCAGCCCCAGCACGACCACCTACACTGCCCGAACACCACTGCACTGCCCTAAACCCTGAAACACCAGCCCCAGCACAACCCCTACACTGCCCGAACACCACTGCACTGCCCTAAACCCTGAAACACCAGCTCCAGCACGACCCCCTACACTGCCTGAACACCACTATACTGCCCTAAACCCTGAAACACCAGCCCCAGCACGACCCCCTACACTGCCCAAACACCACTGCACTGCCCTAAACCCTGAAACACCACCCCTGCATGACCCCTACACTGCCCGAACACCACTGCACTGCCCTAAACCCTGAAACACCACCCCTGCACCACCCCCTACACTGCCCAAACACCACTGCACTGCCCTAAACCCTGAAACACCGCCCCCTACACTGCCCGAACACCACTGCACTGCCCTAAACCCTGAAACACCACCCCAGCACGACCCCTTTACTGCTCGAACTCCACTGCACTGCCCCAAACCCTGAAACACCACCCCCAGCACGACCCCCTACACTGCCCAAACACCACTGCCCTAAACCCTGAAACACCACCCCTGCACGACCCCCTACACTGCCTGAACACCACTGCACTGCCCTAAACCCTGAAACACCAGCCCCAGCACAACCCCCTACACTGCCCGAACACCACTGCACTGCCCTAAACCCTGAAACACCAGCTCCAGCACGACCCCCTACACTACCCAAACACCAATGCACTACCCTAATCCCTAAAACACTACCCCCGCATGACCCCTACACTACCCTAAACCCTAAAACACTACCCCCGCATGACTCCCTACACTACCCAAAGACCACTGCACTACCCTAAACCCTAAAACACGACCTCCTACACTACACAAACACCACTGCACTACCCTAAACCCTAAAACACTACCCCCTACACTACACAAACACCACTGCACTACCCTAAACCCTAAAAAACTACCCCCAGCACGAACCACTACACTACCCAAACACCACTGCACTACCCTAAACCTAAAAAACTACCCCCAGCAGTACCCCTACACTACCCAAACACCACTGCACTACCCTAAAACACTACCCCCAGCAGTACCCCCTACATTACCCAAAAACCACTGCACTACCCTAAATCACTACCCCCAGCACGACCCCTACACTACACAAACAACACTGAACTACCCTAAAACACTACCCCCAGCACGACCCCCTATACTACCCAACCACCACTGCACTACCCTAAACCCTAAAACACTCCCCCCAGCACGACTCCCTGCACTACCCTAAACCCTAAATCTACCCCCAGCATGACCCCCTACACTACACAAACACCACTGCACTACCCTAAACCCTAAAACACTACCCCCAGCACGACCCTCTTCACTACCTAAACACAACTGCACAATTTGTTACAGGCGTTGCAACGCAGGCCTGTGGTGCTTACTGGAAGTACCTAGTGGGCTAGTTGGGCCCCAGGGACCCTCAGGATTCAAGGTGACCTAATCCCCCAACTTAAAACGCACCACAGGGCACGTTTGCACAGTGGTGAAGGGAGGGGGCGGGGCCTCAGGTGACATGTGCGCAAACACGCCCTGTGGTGCGTTTTAAGCTGGGGAATTAATTCCCTTTGAATCCTGAGGGACCCTGGGGGCCAAGTAGCCCACCAGGTACCTTCAGTAAGCACAACAGAGTTGCGTTGCAGAGAGGTGAAAAAGGTGCGTGGCCTCGGAACGCCTCTCTGCAACTCAGCTCTGTGGTCCTAACTGTAGGTACCTGGGGGCTAGTTGGGCCCCAGGGACCCTCAGAATTCAAGGGGACTTAATCCCGCAACTTAAAACGCGCCACGGGGTGCGTTTGCACACATGTCACCTCAGGCCCCCTCCCTTCACCACTGTGCAAACGCGCCCTGTAGCGCGTTTTAAGAGGTAGTTTTAATCCCCCTGCCCTATTATGTACTAGGGACTTGCAGAGGAGGTCATGCTAATCACAGGGGTACCCCAACGCATAGTGTTCCCTAGTGTATGTAGGTGTTTTCACTGTATTCTAAGTGTTTTTTAGCATAGCACTGGCTCTGGTTAATCAGAGTCAGTTACCACCAGTACCCGTCTGAAAAAGTTGTGGGCACAGGATGATTTTGCAACAAGGCCTCTTTCTGCTCCTCTGTTGGTTCTTTCTGCACATCTTTTGCTTCTTTCTGTGCGTTTTTCTTCTTTCTTCACATGTCCTACCTCTGTAGGCATAGTTAGAAACTAGCATTTAAAAAAACCTTTGAAATTCACTTAAAAAATCATAGGTTTCAGGCACGTTATAGTTAGAAATTAGCATTTAAAAAACCTTTGAAATTCACTGAAAAAACCATAGGTTTCAGACACGTTATAGTTAGAAATTAGCATTTAAAAAACCTTTGAAATTCACTGAAAAAAACATAGGTTTTAGGGACAGTTATAGTTAGTTGGACATTTCACTCGTACAAAACCATAGAAATTCCCCGTTATAGTTAGTTCAGCTAACTATAACTCGCGCCCCGCAATGCACTGCTGATGACGTCACATATTACATCACTCATGACATGGTCAGTGACATCACTGATGACATCACTGATGACATCTCAAATGACATCACTGATGACATCATCCATGTGATAATTTCATGCATCTTCTCACACCCTAATATAACTTTTGATACACCCACTCTAAATTACAGACTGCCATTCTCAAAACCATAGACACTCCAACACCAAAAACTACATACCCACTCACTGATTCTTAGGTCTACACACACATCCACTCACTCACCCGTACAGTCACTCATACTTAGTCACTCAGTACAGGACTATCATATGCACTCATACACCTATATAAACACTCACACACCGCCACTCATCCATAGAGGTACTCACACACCTAGTCAGTCATGCAAAAACTTAATCACACACCCATTTACTCACCTATACAGTTATACACACACCAGCTCACTTACTCATACAAATACTAGCACATTCTTATGCTCTTATACAATCACTGATACAAGTACACACTCATCCATACAGCCACTCTCACAATCACACACTCTCACTTATAGCCATTTATATACTCCAACACACATATATACTGCCTTGCACATATGTAGTTACTCACACATGTACCACTGAGATATACATTCAATCACTAACACACCCAAATACACACTCACCCACCCATACAGTCCATCACAGATGCACTCTTGAAACCATGCACCCAGTGAATCACCAACTCACACATCTATGCACAGAGTCACACACACCCCACCCACACAAACACTCAGGCACCCATACAGATACTCAGACAATCAATCAATAACCCATGTAGACACTCATGTAGCTATTCAGAAAGCCATGCAGCCGCTTACAAACCAACAGACAGACGGATACAGACATTCACACAGTTTAGTCACTAACCCATGCATTCAGTAAGATACATTTAATCACTCACTTGTAGAGTCAGTCACTCACGTACTAAATCATCCATTCAGACACTTATACACCCACTCATTCTTCAATACGCCTTTCCCTAAATATATTAAACATATTTAAACTTTACAGAAACACACAGTCACTGGATGATGTCATCAGTGATGTCATCAGTGATGTCATTTGAGATGTCATCAGTGATGTCATCAGTGATGTCACTGACCATGTCATGAGTGATGTAATATGTGACGTCATCAGCAGTGCATTGCGGGGCGCGAGTTATAGTTAGCTGAACTAACTATAACGGGGAATTTCTATGGTTTTGTACGAGTGAAATGTCCAACTAACTATAACTGTCCCTAAAACCTATGGTTTTTCAGTGAATATATATATATATATATATATATATATATATATAGAGAGAGAGAGTCTCTCTCTCTGTAGATGATATATGTATATATATGTATCTATATACATACATATGTGTATATAGATACATATATATACATAAGTCTACAGAGTGAATGATATATATATGTATCTATATACATATATATATGTATGCAGAGGATATGGGATTCCGTTCGCGCTCTCAGGTCATAACAGAAAATCAAGACTCCAAGGAAAGTAACAAAAGGGGGTTTATTTCGTCATAAACCCGCCGTGACGCGTTTCACCCTCAAAGGGGCTTGTTCACACAACGGTGTCACTACGGAACAATGCTTACATACATTTCCTTATTTGCCATGGACACTGATGATGGACTAGTCATGCAGGGTCTAACAAAAACAGGTATAAATTAGCGCCATCTTTGAATTGCAAAATACATTAAGTCATACATGTTTATATATTCGGTTTCATACATTCAAGGAAAACAAACCCCATGTTTGATAAAAATATCATGTTCTTAACTGAGCAAAATGTGTATCTGTCATTTACTTTTCTTAAACTGCAGTTCTGTACCATCGAACTCCATGTTAGTGTATATTAGATGCCAAACAGTGCATCCTGGGATATGTAGTGATGTAGCGCTAAATGACCTCAAAATTCGGCTACGGTATTCGTACAGGTCCCCGGTTAGTGGGAACTCCTGATTGTTGGCCGATAAGCCTGAAAAACTACCCTAAGTCTAGCGCGTGTTACGCAAAGGTGCCTGATTAGTGGCCCCCCATAAAATCTAAACCCACCCCGCATGCCCCGGGACTTGGGCCACCCGAGGGCAAATTAACATCGAAGCGCGGAAGACCACGCTTCGATTTTTTTCGGCGGGATCCGCGCACCCTAAGCGCATCCCGCCGATTTAAAAAAAAAAATGCTTTTTCTGCCCAGGAGGTCCTTGTGGGACCCCTGAGCAGACCTAGGGAGTCAGGGTGTTTCTACCCTGCCCCCTTTTTGCGATTTGCGCACTTGGTTCTGTCCCTGGTTCTACCGAGGGACAAAATGGCTGCCAACACTTCCTGATTTGGAGTGTTGACAGCCAATTAGCATGCAGCTCGTGATCGGGAGGGTACGCGGACCCTACTCGGCCATAGATATATATGTGATTTTATTTGTGATTTTCTCAGAAACTACTGAACGGATTTACACCATTTAAGCAAAAGGCACGACACTGTACCAAGGGCTACCTCTTTGCCAAATTTGGTGTAATTCCGTTCAACAGTTCGGGCTGTAGCTGCGACTAAAGGATCCTATGGAAAAATGAATGGGGAAACGTGTTTTGGGACCCCCCTTTTTCTCGGCCCCCGCTTGACGAATCAACCCGAGACTTTCAGGGTAGGAGCGGAGCGCCCCAACAAGTTGGAAGCTTTCGCGAAGATTCGTCAACCGGCGCAGAGTTATTTCAAATAGAATGTTGCGGATTTCCTATGGAAAATAGGTCCTAACTATAACTATCTACTGGCGACCGCCAGTAGATAATATATATATATATATATATATATATTCACTGAAAAAACCATAGGTTTCAGACACGTTATAGTTAGAAATTAGCATTTAAAAAACCTTTGAAATTCACTGAAAAAACCATAGGTTTTAGGGACAGTTATAGTTAGTTGGACATTGCACTCGTACAAAACCCGTGAAATTCCCCTGTTATAGTTATTTCAGCTAACTATAACTCGCGCCCCGCAATGCACTGCTGATGACGTCACATATTACATCACTCATGACATGGTCAGTGACATCACTGAAGACATCACTGAGGACATCTCAAATGACATCACTGATGACATCACTGATGACATCATCCAGTGACTGTGTGTTTCTGTAAAGTTTAAATATGTTTAATATATATAGGGAAAGGCGTATTGAAGAATGAGTGGGTGTAGAAGCGCCTGAATGGATGATTTAGTAGGTGCGTGACTGAGTCTATAAGTGAGTGATTAAACGTATCTTACTGGATGCATGGGTGAGTGACTAAACTGTGTGAATGTCTGTATCCGTCTGTCTGTTGTTATGTAAGCAACTGCATGGGTTTCTGACTAGCTAAATGAGTGTCTATATGGGTTATGGATTGGTTCTCTGAGTATCTGTATGGGTGCCTCAGTGTTTGTGTGGGTGGGGTGTGTGTGACTCTGTGCATAGATGTGTGAGTGGGTGATTCACTGGGTGCATGGTTTCAAGAGTGCGTCTGTGATGGACTGTATGGGTGGGTGAGTGTGTGTATGGGTGTGTTAGTGATTGAATGTATATCTCAGTGGTACATGTGCGAGTAACTACATATGTGAAAGGCAGTATATATGTGTGTTGGAGTATATAAATGGCTATAAGTGAGAGTGTGTGATTGTGAGAGTGGCTGTATGGATGCGTGTGTGCTTGTATCAGTTATTGTATAAGAGCATAAGAATGTGCTAGTATTTGTATGAGTAAGTGAGCTGGTGTGTGCATAACTGTATAGGTGAGTAAATGGGTGTGTGATTAATTTTTGCATGACTGACTAGGTGTGTGAGTACCTCTATGGATGAGTGGCGGTGTGTCAGTGTTTATATAGGTGTATGAGTGCATATGATAGTCCTGTACTGAGTGACTGTAAGTATGAGTGACTGTACAGGTGAGTGAGTGGATGTGTGTGTAGACCTAAGAATCAGTGAGTGGGTATGTAGTTTTTGGTGTTGGAGTGTCTATGGTTTTGAGAATTGCAGTCTGTAATTTAGAGTGGGTGTATCAAAAGTTATATTAGGGTGTGAGAAGATGCATGAAATTATCACATGGATGATGTCATCAGTGATGTCATTTGAGATGTCATCAGTGATGTCATCAGTGATGTCACTGACCATGTCATGAGTGATGTAATATGTGACGTCATCAGCAGTGCATTGCGGGGCGCGAGTTATAGTTAGCTGAAATAACTATAACAGGGGAATTTCACGGGTTTTGTACGAGTGCAATGTCCAACTAACTATAACTGTCCCTAAAACCTATGGTTTTTTCAGTGAATTTCAAAGGTTTTTAAATGCTAATTTCTAACTATAACGTGTCTGAAACCTATGGTTTTTTCAGTGAATTTCAAAGGTTTTTTAAATGCTCATTTCTAACTATAACGTGCCTGAAACCTATGGTTTTTTCAGTGAATTTCAAAGGTTTTTAAATGCTAATTTCTAACTATAACGTGCCTGAAACCTATGATTTTTAAGTGAATTTCAAAGGTTTTTTAAATGCTAGTTTCTAACTATGCCAACAGAAGTAGGACATGTGAAGAAAGAAGAAAAACGCACAGAAAGAAGCAAAAGATGTGCAGAAAGAACCAACAGAGGAGCAGAAAGAGGCCTTGTTGCAAAATCATCCTGTGCCCACAACTTTTTCAGACGGGTACTGGTGGTAACTGACTCTGACTAACCAGAGCCAGTGCGCGTTTGCACAGTGGTGAAGGGAGGGGGGCCTGAGGTGACATGTGTGCAAACGCGCCCCGTGGCGCGTTTTAAGTTGCGGGATTACGTCCCCTTGAATCCTGAGGGTCCCTGGGGCCCAACTAGCCCCCAGGTACCTACAGTTAGGACCACAGAGCTGAGTTGCAGAGAGGCGTTCCGAGGCCACGCACCTTTTTCACCTCTCTGCAACGCAACTCTGTTGTGCTTACTGAAGGTACCTGGTGGGCTAGTTGGCCCCCAGGATTCAAAGGAATTAACTCCCCAACTTAAATTGCACCACAGGGCGTGTTTGCGCACATGTCACCTGAGGCCCGGCCCCCTCCCTTCACCACTGTGCAAACGCGCCCCGTGGCGCGTTTTAAGTTGGGGGATTAGGTCACCTTGAATCCTGAGAGTCCCTGGGGCCCAACTAGCCCACCAGGTACTTCCAGTAAGCACCACAGGCCTGCGTTGCAACGCCTGTAACAAATTGTGCAGTTGTGTTTAGGAAGTGAAGAGGGTCGTGCTGGGGGTAGTGTTTTAGGGTTTAGGGTAGTGCAGTGGTGTTTGTGTAGTGTAGGGGGTCATGCTGGGGGTAGATTTAGGGTTTAGGGTAGTGCAGTGGTGTTTGGGTAGTGTAGGGAGTCGTGCTGGGGGGAGGGTTTTAGGGTTTAGGGTAGTACAGTGGAGTTTGGGTAGTGTAGGGGGTCGTGCTGGGGCTAGTGTTTTAGGGTTTTAGGGTTTAGGGTAGTGCAGTGGTGTTTGGGTAGTGTAGGGGATACTGCTGGGGGTAGTGTTTTAGGGTTTAGGGTTTAGGGTAGTGCAATGGTGTTTGGGTAGTGTAGGGGGTACTGCTGGGGGTAGTGTTTTAGGGTTTAGAGTAGTGCAGTGGTGTTTGGGTAGCGTAGGGGGTACTGCTGGGGGTAGTGTTTTATGGTTTAGGGTAGTGCAGTGGTGTTTGGGTAGTGTAGGGGTTCGTGCTTGGGGTAGTTTTTTAGGGTTTAGGGTAGTGCAGTGGTGTTTGTGTAGTATAGGAGGTCGTGTTTTAGGGTTTAGGGTAGTGCAGTGGTCTTTGGGTAGTGTAGGGAGTCGTGCGGGGGTTTTGTTTTAGAGTTTAGGGTAGTGCAGTGGTCTTTGGGTAGTGTAGGGGGTTGTGCGGGGGGTAGTGTTTTAGGGATTAGGGTAGTGCATTGGTATTTGGGTAGTGTAGGGGGTCATGCGGGGGGTAGTGTTTTAGGGTTTAGGGCAGTGCAGTGGTGTTTAGGTAGTGTAGGGGGTCGTGCTGGGGGGAGTGTTTTAGGGTTTAGGGCAGTGCAGTGGTGTTCGGGTAGTGTAGGGGGTCGTGCTGGGGGGAGTGTTTTAGGGTGTAGGGCAGTGCAGTCGTGTTCGGGTAGTGTAGGGGGTCGTGCTGGGAGTATTTTAGGGTTTAGGGTAGTGCAGTGGTGTTCGGGTAGTGTAGGGGGTCATGCTGGGGGTAGTGTTCTAGGGTATAGGGCAGTGCAGTGGTGTTCGGGCAGTGTAGGGGGTCGTGTTGGGGGTGGTGTTTTAGGGTTTAGGGCAGTGCAGTGGTGTTCGGGCAGTGTAGGGGGTCATGCTGGGGGTGGTGTTTCAGGGTTTAGGGCAGTGCAGTGGTGTTCGGGCAGTGTAGGGGGTCGTGCAGGGGGTGGTGTCTCAGGGTTTAGGGCAGTGCAGTGGTGTTCGGGCAGTGTAGGGGGTCGTGCAGGGGTGGTGTTTCAGGGTTTAGGGCAGTGGTGTTCGGGCAGTGTAGGGGGTCATGCTGGGGGTGGTGTTTCAGGGTTTGGGGCAGTGCAGTGGTGTTCGAGCAGTAAAGGGGGTCATGCTGGGGGTGGTGTTTCAGGGTTTAGGGCAGTGCAGTGGTGTTCGGGCAGTGTAGGGGGCGGTGCAGGGGTGGTGTTTCAGGGTTTAGGGCAGTGCAGTGGTGTTCGGGCAGTGTAGGGGGCGGTGCAGGGGGTGGTGTTTCAGGGTTTAGGGCAGTGCAGTGGTGTTTGGGCAGTGTAGGGGGTCGTGCAGGGGTGGTGTTTCAGGGTTTAGGGCAGTGCAGTGGTGTTCGGGCAGTGTAGGGGGCGGTGCAGGGGTGGTGTTTCAGGGTTTAGGGCAGTACAGTGGTGTTCGGGCATTGTAGGGGGTGGTGCTGGGGCTGGTGTTTCAGGGTTTAGGGCAGTGCAGTGGTGTTCGGGCAGTGTAGGGGGTCGTGCTGGGGCTGGTGTTTCAGGGTTTAGGGCAGTGCAGTCGTGTTCGTGCAGTGTAGGGGGTCCTGCTGGAGCTGGTGTTTCAGGGTTTAGGGCAGTGCAGTGGTGTTCGGGCAGTGTAGGGGGTCTTGCTGGGGCTGGTGTTTCAGAGTCTAGGGCAATGCAGTGGTGTTCGGGCAGTGTAGGGGTCTTGCTGAGGCTGGTGTTTCAGGGTTTAGGGCAGTGCAGTGGTGTTCGGGCAGTGTAGGGGGTCGTGCTGGGGCTAGTGTTTCAGGGTTTAGGGCAGAGCAATGGTGCTCAGGCAGTGTAGGGGGTTGTGCTGGGGGTGATGTTTCAGGGTTTAGGGCAGTGCAGTGGTGTTAGGGCAGTGTAGGGGGTCGTGCTGGGGGTGGTGTTTCAGGGTTTAGGGCAGTGCAGTGGTGTTCCGGCAGTGTAGGGGGTCGTGCAGGGGTGGTGTTTCAGGGTTTAGTGCAGTGGTGTTCGGGCAGTGTAGGGGGTCGCGCTGGGGTGGTGTTTCAGGGTTTAGGGCACTGCAGTGGTGTTCGGGCAGTGTAGGGTGTCGTGCTGAGGGGTGGTGTTTAAGGGTTTAGGGCAGTGCAGTAGTGTTTGGGCATTGTAGGGGGTCATGCAGGGGGTGGTGTTTGAGGGTTTAGGGCAGTGCAGTGGTGTTTGGCCAGCGTAGGTAGTCTTGCTGGGGGTGGTGTTTCAGGGTTTAGGGCAGTGCAGTAGTTTTCGGGCAGTGTAGGCGGTCGTGCTGGGGCTGGTGTTTCAGGGTTTAGGGCAGTGCAGTGGTGTTCGGGCAGTGTACGGGGTTGTGCTGGGGCTGGTGTTTCAGGGTTTAGGGCAGTGCAGTGGTGTGCGGGCAGTGTACGGGGTTGTGCTGGGGCTGGTGTTTCAGGGTTTAGGGCAGTGCAGTGGTGTTCGGGCAGTGAAGGGGGTCATGCTGGGGGTGGTGTTTCAGGGTTTAGGGCAGTGCAGAGGTGTTCGGGTTGCGTAGGGGTCTAGCTGGGGGTGGTGTTTCAGGGTTTAGGGCAGTGCAGTGGTGTTCGGGTAGTATAGGGGGTCTTGCTGGGGGTGGTGTTTCAGGGTTTAGGGCAGTGGTGTTCGGGCAGTGTAGGGGGTCTTGCTGGGGGTGATGTTTCAGGGTTTAGGGCAGTGCAGTGGTGTTCGGGCAGTGTAGGGGGTCTTGCTGGGGGTAGTGTTACAGGGTTTAGGGTGGTGCAGTGTAGGGGGTCGTGCTGGGGGTGGTGTTTCAGGGTTTAGGGCAGTGCAGTAGTGTTCGGGCAGTGTAGGGGGTCGTGCAGGGGTGGTGTTTCAGGGTTTAGGGCAGTGCAGTGGCATTCTGGCAGTGTAGGGGGTCATGCTGGGGGTGGGGTTTCAGGGTTTAGGGCAGTACAGTGGTGTTCGGGCAGTGTAGGGGGTCGTGCCGGGGGTGGGGTTTCAGGGTTTAGGGCAGTGCAGTGGTGTTCGGGCAGTGTAGGGGGTCGTGCTGGGGCTGGTGTTTCAGGGTTTAGGGCAGTGCAGTGGTGTTCGAGCAGTGTAGGGGGTCTTGCTGGGGGTGGTGTTTCAGGGTTTAGGGCAGTGGTGTTCGGGCAGTGTAGGGGGTCTTGCTGGGGGTGATGTTTCAGGGTTTAGGGCAGTGCAGTGGTGTTCGGGCAGTGTAGGGGGTCTTGCTGGGGTAGTGTTTCAGGGTTTAGGGCAGTGCAGTGGTGTTCGTGCAGTATAGGGGGTCGTGCAGGGGGTGGTGTTTCAGGGTTTAGGGCAGTGCAGTGGTGTTCGGGCAGTGTAGGGGGTCGCGCTGGGGGTGGTGTTTCAGGGTTTAGGGCAGTGCAGTGGTGTTCGGGCAGTGTAGGGTGTTGTGCTGGGGCTGGTGTTTCAGGGTTCAGGGCAGTGCAGTGGTGTTCAGGCAGTGTAGGGGGTCGTGCTGAGGCTGGTGTTTCACGGTTTAGGGCAGTGCAGTGGTGTTCGGGCAGTGTAGGGGGTCGTGCTGGGGCTGGTGTTTCAGGGTTTAGGGCAGTGCAGTGGTGTTCGGGCAGTGTAGGCGGTCGTGCTGGGGCTGGTGTTTCAGGGTTTAGGGCAGTGCAGTGGTGTTCGGGCAGTGTAGGGGGTCGTGCTGGGGCTGGTGTTTCAGGGTTTAGGGCAGTGCAGTGGTGCTCGGGCAGTGTAGGGGGTCGTGCTGGGGGTGATGTTTCAGGGTTTAGGGTAGTGCAGTGGTGTTCGGGCAGTGTAGGGGGTCGTGCAGGGGCTGGTGTTTCAAGGTTTAGGGCAGTGCAGTGGTGTTCGGGCAGTGTAGGGGGTCGTGCTGGGGCTGGTGTTTCAGGGTTTTGGGCAGAGCAGTGGTGTTCGGGCAGTGTAGGGGGTCATGCTGGGGGTAGTGTTTCAGGGTTTTGGGCAGTGCAGTGGTGTTCGGGCAGTGTAGGCGGTCGTGCTGGGGGTGGTGGTTCAGGGTTTAGGGCAGTGGTGTTCGGGCAGTGTAGGGGGTCATGCTGGGGGTGGTGTTTCAGGGTTTAGGGCAGTGCAGTGGTGTTCGGGCAGTGTAGGGGGTCATGAAGGGGGTGGTGTTTCAGGGTTTTGGGCAGTGCAGTCTTGTTCGGGCAGTGTAGGGGGTCGTGCTAGGGGTGGTGTTTCAGGGTTTAGGGCAGTGCAGTGGTGTTCGGGCAGTGTACGGGGTTGTGCTGGGGCTGGTGTTTCAGGGTTTAGGGCAGTGCAGTGGTGTGCGGGCAGTGTAGGGGGTCGTGCTGGGGGTAGTGTTTTAGGGTTTAGGGTAGTGCAGTGGTGCTTGTGTAGTGTAGGGGGTCGTGCTGGGGGTAGTGTTTTAGGGTTTAGGGTAGTGCAGTGGTGTTTGTGTAGTGTAGGGGGTCATGTTTTAGGGTAGTGCAGTGGTGTTTGGGTAGTGTAGGGGGTCGTGCTGGGGGTAGTGTTTTAGGATTTAGGTTAGTGCAGTGGTGTTTGGGTAGTGTAGGGGGTCGTGCTGGGGGTAGTGTTTTAGGGTTTACGGTAGTGCAGTGGTGTTTGTGTAGTGTAGGGGGTCGTGCTGGGGGTAGTGTTTTAGGGTTTAGGGTAGTGCAGTGGTGCTTGTGTAGTGTAGGGGGTCGTGCTGGGGGTAGTGTTTTAGGGTTTAGGGTAGTGCAGTGGTGTTTGTGTAGTATAGGGGGTCATGTTTTAGGGTAGTGCAGTGGTGTTTGGGTAGTGTAGGGGTCGTGCTGGTGGTAGTGTTTTAGGATTTAGGTTAGTGCAGTGGTGTTTGGGTAGTGTAGGGGGTCGTGCTGGGGGTAGTGTTTTAGGGTTTAGGATAGTGCAGTGGTGTTTGTGTAGTGTAGGGGGTCATGTTTTAGGGTAGTGCAG
The DNA here is from genome assembly GCA_963921515.1 of Calotriton arnoldi. Lineage (NCBI taxonomy): Eukaryota > Metazoa > Chordata > Amphibia > Caudata > Salamandridae > Calotriton > Calotriton arnoldi. Next base: position 22,461 of record CAWUFW010014139.1, read on the forward strand.
TGGTGTTTGGGTAGTGTAGGGGGTCGTGCTGGGGGTAGTGTTTTAGGATTTAGGTTAGTGCAGTGGTGTTTGGGTAGTGTAGGGGGTCATGCTGGGGGTAGTGTTTTAGGGTTTAGGGTAGTGCAGTAGTGTTTGTGTAGTGTAGGGGGTCGTGCTGGGGGTAGTGTTTTAGGGTTTAGGGTAGTGCAGTGGTGCTTGTGTAGTGTAGGGGGTCATGCTGGGGGTAGTGTTTTAGGGTTTAGGGTAGTGCAGTGGTGTTTGTGTAGTGTAGGGGGTCATGTTTTAGGGTAGTGCAGTGGTGTTTGGGTAGTGTAGGGGGTCGTGCTGGTGGTAGTGTTTTAGGATTTAGGTTAGTGCAGTGGTGTTTGGGTAGTGTAGGGGGTCGTGCTGGGGGTAGTGTTTTAGGGTTTAGGATAGTGCAGTGGTGCTTGTGTAGTGTAGGGTGTCGTGCTGGGGGTAGTGTTTTAGGGTTTAAGGTAGTGCAGTGGTGTTTGTGTAGTGTAGGGGGGTCATGTTTTAAGATGCAATGCTCCAATACCTGACCAGTCTGCACTACATAAAACTGCAAAAAAACTAAAAATAAAAAGTGTTTTGCACACTTTTGTCATTGGGCTATATGTGGGCTACATCTGGGTAATATTTGTGCTACATTTGGGCTCTTTTTTCACTGGTGGCCATCTTGGAAGACTTCTTTGTTATGAAGTTTCCTAATTTCCTCATTTACTGCAGTCTCCTCAGTAGGAAATGCTTTCAGTTTTTTACTTTGATTCCATCAAGAAGGCATTCAGATGTGTCTCACATTTGCCATAAATTCAGAATGTTAGCACTCTAGTTGCTCATTAAATCACTGTAGTAAATACTGCTCACCAGGGAGTTAACTGGAAGTCTGCTGCTGGTATTGAAAGTGATTGTTTCAGTCTGCATGTCAGAATTTTCTAATGAAATAGAAGAGGATTTGAGATCTCACTTAAAACATGCCCTAATTTTTCTTTCTGCAGCACTAACCATAATTTCTATTTCAAAAAGAACCCCTCATTTTGTTCCTTTTTAAATTAAATGTTTTAAGTGTTACCGGTTTATTCTAATCAAGATGGCTTCAGGTGTGCCATACTTTTGTCATAAGTAAGGCTGTTAGCGCTCTAGTTGTTCTTTAGAACACTCTGGGAAGCTGCAGTAGAACACAAAAGCATCAACTGGCAGGCTGCTCCTGTTGAAATATAACAGGAAGATAATTGAGATCACACTTGAAATATGTCCTAATTTTTCTTTCTACAGCACTAACCATAATTTCTATGACAAAATGAACCCCATCATTTTGTTCCTTTTTAAATTAAATGTTTTAAGTGTTACCAGTTTATTCCAATCAAGATGGCTTCAGGTGTGCCATACTTTTGTCATAAGTAAGGCTGTTAGCACTCTAGTTGTTCTTTAGAACACTCTGGGAAGCTGCAGTAGAACACAAAGGCATCAACTGGCAGGCTGCTCCTGTTGAAATATAACAGGAAGATATTTGAGATCACACTTGAAACATGTCCTAATTTTTCTTTCTACAGCACTAACCATAATTTCTATGACAAAATGAACCCCATCATTTTGTTCCTTTTTAAATTAAATTGTTTAAGTGTTACCAGTTTATTCCAATCAAGATGGCTTCAGGTGTGCCATACTTTTGTCATAAGTAAGGCTGTTAGCACTCTAGTTGTTCTTTAGAACACTCTGGGAAGCTGCAGTAGAACACAAAGGAATCAACTGACAGTCTCTGCCCTTGTTGGATGTACATGTTTTACTGAGAATGTCAGACTTCATTCTCACATGAGTGAGAAAGATAATGTGAATTTACAGAAAATATGCTCTCATTTTAGCTTCTGGAGCACCTTCCAAACCTCCATGGGACAAGCATGAGAAAATAGTGTTCTCTCAAACATGATTCATGATATCCCAGCAGAAGGTTTTTCACATGGTAAAATCACCTTAGAATACACCACAATTCCTAAAATTAGTATGGTACCATCAACAAATGAATTCTAATGTAACTAAAGCCTGTTATCACCCTTTATAGTTCTCCTTTTGGTGACCCTCAAAATCTTCTATTCACTACAATGCATTTCAATGAGGTACTATCATTTATATTGGTCCCAAGATGGCTGCCAGCAATTCCAGGGTGAAGTGCTGACAGCCAATCAGATCTCACGATGACATGTGTGGTTAGGCTCCGCCCAGATATATATGTGACTTTACTTTTGATTTTCTCAGGAACTACTGAACGGATTTACACCATTTAAGCAAAAGGCACGACACTGAACCAAGGGCTACCTCTTTGCCAAATTTGGTGTAATTCCGTTCAGCAGTTCGGGCTGTAGCTGCGACTAAAGGTTCCTATGGAAAAATGAATGGGGAAAACACGTTTTGGGACCCCCCTTTTTTCTCGGCCCCCGCTTGACGTATCACCCCAAGACTTTCAGGATAGGAGCGGACCGGAGTGCCCCAACAAGTTGGAAACTTTCGCGAAGATTCATCAATCGGCGCCAACGTTATTTCAAATAGAATGTCGCGGATTTCCTATGGATAATAGGTTTTAACTATAACTATCTACTGGCGACCGCCAGTAGATAATATACACACACACACATATATATACATATATGTAAGATTTTATCTCTACATATATTTATATATATGTATCTATATACATATATATATATGAAAACACCAATGTCACAGGACACGAAGGGCTGCGCCCTCGGGCTTGATGCAAAAATAACACTTTTATTCCAGCTTAATCCAAGGATTAGAAAGCTAACACATGCGTTCCGGCCACCTGGCCTTTGTCAGTGTCTGGAACATATATATACATATATATATATAATCACCAAAACACTCATTCTGGAAACAGTGGCCCGTTGAGGGGTGGCGCGATGCCGGCGGAGAAAACCGGTATCACTATGCAGAGGATATGGGATTCCGTTCACGCTCTCAGGTCATAACAGAAAATCAAGACTCCAAGGAAAGTAACAAAAGGGGGTTTATTTCGTCATAAACCTGCCGTGATGCGTTTCACCCTCAAAGGGGCTTGTTCACACAACGGTGTCACTACGGAACAATGCTTACATACATTTCCTTATTTGCCATGGACACTGATGATGGACTAGTCATGCAGGGTCTAACAAAAACAGGTATAAATTAGCGCCATCTTTGAATTGCAAAATACATTAAGTCATACATGTTTATATATTCGGTTTCATACATTCAAGGAAAACAAACCCCATGTTTGATAAAAATATCATGTTCTTAACTGAGCAAAATGTGTATCTGTCATTTACTTTTCTTAAACTGCAGTTCTGTACCATCGAACTCCATGTTAGTGTATATTAGATGCCAAACAGTGCATCCTGGGATATGTAGTGATGTAGCGCTAAATGACCTCAAAATTCGGCTACGGTATTCGTACAGGTCCCCGGTTAGTGGGAACTCCTGATTGTTGGCCGATAAGCCTGAAAAACTACCCTAAGTCTAGTGCGTGTTACGCAAAAGGTGCCTGATTAGTGGGAACTCCTGATTGTTGGATGGTAAGCCTGAAAATCTACACTAAGCCTAGTGCGTGTTACGCAAAAGGTACCTCATCCCTGGTTAGTGGGTTATGGTCAGTGGCCAGAAGTCATGATTGTATAGTGAGTTCCGAGTGGATAGCTCTACCTGCCTATTCGATGTCTAGTAATATCTACAAGAATACTCCCCAAACAGTGTCAAAGTCATGTGACCTAATGGGAGACTCATGAAAAAATATATATTGGAAATGTACATTAGTGTTCCTATCGTCCACCCCCTCTCTTTCTAGTGCATAAAAGTGAATAGAAAATACGAAAAAGAATAAATAAATCTTATCTGCAAACTGGAAAAATGCATGGATGCTGGTATGAAGAAAAGGGTAGGGATCCCGTTGTCATAGGCCTGAGACATAGTCCCTTCCTTTCCTCCTGTGGTAAACAAAGAAGAAGAAAAACAACATGTTACCACTTGTAATCACAAAGGAATCTGTACAAAACACATATTTAAGGCATAAACTAAGATGTCTTAAAAGCAGCTAAAAACCTATCTCCTGTTTGTACCACTATTCTGGGCATGGCATTACACGAACTGGAAAGTGACCCAGGGGGCATACATATCAGTAAAGATGCCCACCATATTCTTGACGAAATGGAAATTAGACATGACAAAGCTGCCTGTCCTAGTTTTAAACCAAAATCGACATTTTTACCTAAAATGAACTATGACAGCATTGATACATTCCAGGAACAAGTTGGGAACGAACTTCTCCAATGTAGACAGAAGAATTGGAACAAGACGATGAAAAAGTTTAAACATAACTTGACTTTTGAACAGAAAAAGGCAATGAGAGATCTGGCAGCAGATGAAAGTATTATAATTAGACCTGCGGACAAGGGGGTAATATTGTCATTCTAACCCGAGACATGTATGTAGAAGAAGCCTCCAGGCAATTAAATGACACCAACACATATACCAAATCCAATCGATCAGAGTATAATAACAGTATTACCAGCATCTGGGACAAACTAGGTGACTGGAAGGACAAGGGTCTCATTGAATGGGAAGAGTTTTGTTATTTGAAAAAGGACAACCCCATCCTTCCAGTCATGTACCTTTTGCCCAAGATTCACAAGAACAGATTGAATCCCCCTGGCAGGCCTATAATCTCATCCAGAGGCAGCGTACTTGAGAATATCTCGCGCTATGTTGACCATTTCTTGAGAGACTTTGTGGTTACTCTGCCCTCATATGTAAGGGACACCAAAGACTTCCTGGCCAAAATTCACAACTTGGTATGGCAAACAGACTACTTACTCATCACCATGGACGTCAATTCACTTTATACAGTGATTGACCATGGGCAAGGAATAGAAGCATGTGCGAGATTCCTAGAGCGTAGACACATCAGATACTGGGGTCATACAGTAATGATTTTGGATATGATAAACTTTTGCTTAATGAACAACTTTTTCTTGTTTGATGGTGATATACACAGGCAGACCCTCGGTACTGCGATGGGTACATGCTTCGCGCCTAGTTTTGCGAACCTTTTCATGGGGGCCTGGGAAGAAGACATCAGGGAGGACAGCAATTTACAGCATGACTTCACCAAGGTTAAACTTTGGCTAAGATATATTGACGACTTGTTTGTTGTCTGGCAAGGCAGCAAACAAGAGGCCATGTTGTTCGTCAACAAGCTTAATCACAATCCGAGAAATTTGAGGCTTACTAGCACAATCAGCAAAGTGGAGGTTGAATATCTCGACACGAAGGTAGAAATAGTGTCCAATACAGTACAGACAACACTATTTCGCAAATGTACCGCAGGCAACACACTACTACACGCCCTGAGCAGTCATCCAGAAACACTTAAGTGGAGTATCCCGTATGGGGAACTACTCAGGGCCAAAAGAAACTGTAGTACGGAAGAAGGGTACCTGGTAGAGCAGAACACCATGATCCTAAGATTCAAGAGCAGAGGGTACCCGGCCTGGGTTCTCAAAAAAGCGGCAGAAAGAGCGAAAGCAATAGAAAGAGACACATTGCTCAGCAACACTGCCTCTAATATCATAGATAATGCGGAGAATGTGGAAACACGCATGATCCTCACATATAATGGCAATCCAGACCACATACGTAGGACCATAACGCAGAATTGGAATTTGCTCAAAGGTGACCCGGTGGTAGGTAGTATGGTACCAGAAAGACCAAGTATAACATACAGGAGGGGACGCAATTTGAAAGATCTTTTAGTCCATAGTGATCTACCGGATATCACAGCCAACAGGAAGACAGATCTCAGAGGCTTCTTCCCGTGTGGCCACTGCAAAGCCTGTGGGAACAGTAAAATGAGAAAAGAGTTTTGGAATGCCAGCAGTAACAGCATGAGAAACATCACACAGTTCCTTACATGTAGCAGTAATTATGTTATTTATGTATTAGAGTGCCCATGTAACCTAAGGTATGTGGGGAGCACTACACATATGGCAAAGAAGCGCGTCCTGGAACACATGAGGGCAATAACTAACAATGACCATCAATACCCCATAGCACGTCATTTTGAGACACACCATTTCTCAGACTGCTCCAAACTTTCATATTATGCCATTGAACAAGTTATTAACAACAGGAGAGGGAAACAGGACTCTAAGACTGAGACAGCGAGAATCCAAACACATTATAGGGATGGGTACCAGGGCACCTCATGGACACAATCTGGACGAAGAGATGTCAATACATCTACAAGAGGAATAGGGCCCACCTCCCACCCAGAATAGTGGTACAAACAGGAGATAGGTTTTTAGCTGCTTTTAAGACATCTTAGTTTATGCCTTAAATATGTGTTTTGTACAGATTCCTTTGTGATTACAAGTGGTAACATGTTGTTTTTCTTCTTCTTTGTTTACCACAGGAGGAAAGGAAGGGACTATGTCTCAGGCCTATGACAACGGGATCCCTACCCTTTTCTTCATACCAGCATCCATGCATTTTTCCAGTTTGCAGATAAGATTTATTTATTCTTTTTGTATTTTCTATTCACTTTTATGCACTAGAAAGAGAGGGGGTGGACGATAGGAACACTAATGTACATTTCCGATATATTTTTTTCATGAGTCTCCCATTAGGTCACATGACTTTGACACTGTTTGGGGAGTATTCTTGTAGATATTACTAGACATCGAATAGGCAGGTAGAGCTATCCACTCGGAACTCACTATACAATCATGACTTCTGGCCACTGACCATAACCCACTAACCAGGGATGAGGCACCTTTTGCGTAACACGCACTAGGCTTAGTGTAGATTTTCAGGCTTACCATCCAACAATCAGGAGTTTCCACTAATCAGGCACCTTTTGCGTAACACGCACAAGACTTAGGGTAGTTTTTCAGGCTTATCGGCCAACAATCAGGAGTTCCCACTAACCGGGGACCTGTACGAATACCGTAGCCGAATTTTGAGGTCATTTAGCGCTACATCACTACATATCCCAGGATGCACTGTTTGGCATCTAATATACACTAACATGGAGTTCGATGGTACAGAACTGCAGTTTAAGAAAAGTAAATGACAGATACACATTTTGCTCAGTTAAGAACATGATATTTTTATCAAACATGGGGTTTGTTTTCCTTGAATGTATGAAACCGAATATATAAACATGTATGACTTAATGTATTTTGCAATTCAAAGATGGCGCTAATTTATACCTGTTTTTGTTAGACCCTGCAGGACTAGTCCATCATCAGTGTCCATGGCAAATAAGGAAATGTATGTAAGCATTGTTCCGTAGTGACACCGTTGTGTGAACAAGCCCCTTTGAGGGTGAAACGCGTCACGGCGGGTTTATGACGAAATAAACCCCCTTTTGTTACTTTCCTTGGAGTCTTGATTTTCTGTTATGACCTGAGAGCGTGAACGGAATCCCATATCCTCTGCATAGTGATACCGGTTTTCTCCGCCGGCATCGCGCCACCCCTCAACGGGCCACTGTTTCCAGAAGGAGTGTTTTGGTGATTATATATATATGTATATATATGTTCCAGACACTGACAAAGGCCAGGTGGCCGGAACGCATGTGTTAGCTTTCTAATCCTTGGATTAAGCTGGAATAAAAGTGTTATTTTTGCATCAAGCCCGAGTGCGCAGCCCTTCGTGTCCTGTGACATTGGTGTTTTCATGTATATATATGTATATAGATACATATATATAAATATATGTAGAGATAAAATCTTACATATATGTATATATATGTGTGTGTATATATATATATATATATATTATCTACTGGCGGTCGCCAGTAGATAGTTATAGTTAGGACCTATTTTCCATAGGAAATCCGCAACATTCTATTTGAAATAACTCTTGCGCCGGTTGACGAATCTTCGCGAAAGCTTCCAACTTGTTGGGGCGCTCCGCTCCTACCCTGAAAGTCTCGGGTTGATTCGTCAAGCGGGGGCCGAGAAAAAAGGGGGGGTCCCAAAACACGTTTTCCCCATTCATTTTTCCATAGGATCCTTTAGTCGCAGCTACAGCCCGAACTGCTGAACGGAATTACACCAAATTTGGCAAAGAGGTAGCCCTTGGTACAGTGTCGTGCCTTTTGCTTAAATGGTGTAAATCCGTTCTGTAGTTTCTGAGAAAATCACAAATAAAATCACATATATATCTATGGCCGAGTAGGGTCCGCGTACCCTCCCGATCACGAGCTGCATGCTAATTGGCTGTCAACACTCCAAATCAGGAAGTGTTGGCAGCCATTTATCCCTCGGTAGAACCAGGGACAGAACCAAGTGCGCAAATCGCAAAAGGGGCAGGGTAGAAACACCCTGACCCCCTAGGTCTGCTCAGGGGGTCCCACAAGGACCCACTGGGCTGAAAAAAACTTTTTTTTTTTTTTAAATCGGCGGGATGCGCTTAGGGTGCGCGGATCCCGCTGAAAAAAAAAAATCGAAGCGTGGTCTCTCGCGCTTCGATGTTAATTTTCCCTTGGGTGGCCCAAGTCCCGGGGGCATGCGGGGGTGGGTTTAGATTTTATGGGGGCCTTTAAGGCCCCCAAGCCCAGGGACCACCACCCCCGGGGCTTTAAATACAAAATGGTGCGGGAGGGCACTCTGCCCTCCCGCAGCCCGAGACCGCCACCCCCGGGGCTTCTTTTTTATTTTTAATAACATGTGTGGGGGCTCCAGCCCCCACATGCCCTGGAGACCGCCACCTCCCGGGGCACTTAGAAAATAAATGTGGGGGTCCGTTTCGGACCCCGAAGCCCGAGGGACCACCACCTTTGCAGATGGTGGGAGGGGGGCGCGCGGCCCCCTCCTGGAGCCCTCCATGGCCCTGGGGACCACCACCCCCAGGGCCGGCTCCTGCAGTGTCCCGGGGTGCCTACCCCGGGACACTGTAGTTTGCTATGGCAGGGCGGGAGCCTCGCGGCTCCCGTCCTGTCATTGCAAACTGCTTTGAATTTTGGAAGAGAGCAGGAAACCTGCTCTCTCTTCCAAAATTCAAAGCACATTGCTTTCCACACGGGGAGCTGCATGTTAGCAGCTCCCCATGTGGAAAAGCAATGCCGGCTCCCGCATGACGCGGGGAGCCGGCAGGGTCCGTGGGGAGTTGGGGTCCCCCACGGACCCCAAAGGATAGGGCCAGCCCGGGGGATGGGGTCCCGGGGCAAGTTGTGGCCCGGGAGGGGGGCCACGCTGCCCCCCTCCCCAAATGTTATTTAAAAAAAAAAAAAAGCCGGCCCCGGGGGATGGGGTCCCCGGGGCCATAAGTGGCCTGAGGAGGGGGGCAACACAGCCCCCTCCATAAGTTTTTGTTCTTTTTTTAAAAGAAGGCCGATTAAGGCCTGGGGAGGGGGGCCACGCGGCCCCCTTCCAATTTAAAAAAAAAAAAAAAATATTAGGGGGCAGGCCCTGGGGATGGGGTACCCAGGGCCAAAAAATTAGAAAAGAAGGGGGCCACACAGCCCCCTTCTTAAAAAACAAATAAACAAAAATACCGGCATCGCGCCGGAGGCTACGCCCCCTCCTTGGAGCACTCTGCAAACGCGCCCCTGGCGCGTTTGCAGATGAGAACGAATTCCCCTTGAATGCTGGGGGTCCCTGGGGGCCAACTAGCCCACCAGGAACCTCCAGTATGCACCAGGGAGCTGCGTTGCAGAGAGGTGTACAGAGGCCACGCCCCTTTTACACCTCTCTGCAACGCAGCTCTGTGGCGCTTTTTGGAGGTACATGGTGGGCTAGTTGGACTCCAGGGACCCTCAGGATTCAAGGGGCTTAATCCCCCAACTTAAAAACGCGCCACGGGCGCGTTTGCACAGTGGTGAAGGGAGGGGCGGGGCTTCAGGTGACATGTGTGCAAACAGGCCCCGTGGCGCGTTTTAAGATGGGGAATTAAATCCCTTCAATCCTGAGGGTCCCTGGGGCCAACTAGCCCACCAGGTACGTCCAGAAAGCGCCACAGAGCTGCATTGCAGAGAGGTGCAAAAAGGGCGTGGCCTCTGAACACCTCTCTGCAACGCAGCTCCTGGCGCATACTGGAGGTACAGGGTGGGCTACTTGGAGCCCAGGGACCCTCATGATTCAAGGGGACTTAATCCCCCAACTTAAAACGCGCCACGGGGCGCGTTTGCACAGATGTCACCTCAGGCCCCGCCCCCTCCCTTCACTATTGTGCAAATATTCCTCTAAAATCAGCCGAAATACGAATTCCGATTTACTCACCTGTTATCAGGAGAGAACCCAGTGCTGCATCTTTTAGCCCAGCACTGACCTTGAAAAGTAATTCTAACTGTACTTACCAGTAACTTGAATTTCCTTCCATAGGCTAACATTGACTGGTTTCACTTGGAAATTCTTCTAAGTGTGGAGTTTTGGAACTTTATAATATTCCTCTAAAATCAGCCGAACTACGAATTCCGATTTACTCACCTGTTATCAGGAGAGAACCCAGTGCTGCATCTTTTAGCCCAGCACTGACCTTGAAAAGTAATTCTACCCGTACTTACCAGTAACTTGAATTTCCTTCCATAGGCTAACATTGACTGGTTTCACTTGGAAATTCTTCTAAGTGTGGAGTTTTGGAACTTTATAATATTTCTCTAAAATCAGCCGAACTATGAATTCCGATTTACTCACCTGTTATCAGGAGAGAACCCAGTGCTGCATCTTTTAGCCCAGCACTGACCCTGAAAAGTAATTCTAACCGTACTTACCAGTAACTTGAATTTTCTTCCATAGGAATCCATTGTCTGGTTTTCAGCAGAAAAGTTTCAAAGTGTCGATTTTCACAAACTACAAATATTCCTTAAAAATCGCCTGTGTGACTTAAACGCATTCTTTCAACTGTTTACAGGAGATGCACCAGTGCTGGATCCAGGATCCACCACTGAGTAAGAAAAAGTAACGATAACACTACTTACCTGCTAAGTGAATTTCCTCCCATAGGATAACATTGGTGATTCTATGTGAAATAAGTTTCTAAGTGTCAACTTTTAAAATACAATAATATTCCTTAAAAATCACTACTGTAACCAAAACGCTTTTACTCAACTGTTTACAGGAGATGTCCCAGGACTGAATCTAGGATCCAGTCCTGTGGTTAAAAAAGTAATCCATAAAGTAACTAATTGCATTTAACTAGAAATTCACATTGAGCTCAATGTTGCATTGTGTTTGAAATTGTGTTGCCCATTGCACCAACTGTAACTACTGTACTTAAAAGTCTATTGCCTATTTGCAAAGTATTTAAACTAAAGTAATTCATTCTGAGAAAGTATATTTTGTAATGTAATGTATAATGTAATTACAATGTAATTTAAAAAAATAAAATATCTAAAAATAAATAGTTTAAAAAAATGTAGTAAATCAGTATCAAAAAAATAAATATAACAATTAATACATTTAAAAATTGTCATTTACAAAACCTTTGAAATTCACTGAAAAAAACGATAGGTTTCAGACATGTTATAGTTAGGAATTAGCATTTAAAAAACCTTTGAAATTCACTGAAAAAACCATATGTTTCAGGCTTGTTATAGTTAGAAATTAGCATTTAAAAAACCTTACAAATTCACTGAAAAAACCATAGGTTTCAGGCACGTTATAGTTAGAAATTAGCATTTAAAAAACCTTACAAATTCACTGAAAAAACCATAGGTTTTAGGGACAGTTATAGTTAGTTGGACATTGCACTCGTACAAAACCCGTGAAATTCCCCGTTATAGTTAGTTCAGCTAACTATAACTTGCGCCCCGCAATGCACTGCTGATGACGTCACATATTACATCACTCATGACATGGTCAGTGACATCACTGATGACATCTCAAATGACATCACTGATGACATCACTGATGACATCATCCACGTGATAATCTGATGCACCACCTCACACCCTAATATAACCTTTGATACACCCACTCTAAATTACAGACTGCCATTTGCAAAACCATAGACACTCCAACACCAATAACTACATACCCACTCACTGATTCTTAGGTCTACACACACATCCACTCACTCACCCGTACAGTCACTCATACTTATGGTCACTCAGTACAGGACTATCATATGCACTCATACTCCTATATAGACACTCAAACACCGCCACTCATCCATAGAGGTACTCACACACCTAGTCAGTCATGCAAATAATTAAACACACTGCCATTTACTCACCTATACAGTTATACACACACCAGCTCACTTACTCATACAAATACTAGCACATTCTTACGCTCTTATACAATCACTGATACAAGCACACACTCATCCATACAGTCACTCTCACAATCACACACTCTCAGCTTATAGCTATTTATATACTCCAACACACATATATACTGCCTTTCACATATGTAGTTACTCACACATGTACCACTGGGACATACATTCACTCACTAACACACTCTTACACACAGTTACCCATCCATACAGTCTATCACAGATGCACTCTTGAAACCATCCACCCAGTGAATCACCCACTCACACATCTATGCACAGAGTCGCACACACCCCACCCACACAAACACTCAGGCACCCATACAGATACTCAGACAACCAATCAATAACTCATATAGACACTCATGTAGCTATTCACAAACCCATGCAGCCACTTACACAGCAACAGACAGACAGATTCAGACATTCACCCAGTTTAGTCACTAACCCATGCATTCAGTAAGATACGTTTAATCACTCACTTATAGAGTTAGTCACGCACCTACTAAATCATCCATACAGACACTTATACACCCACTCATTCTTCAATACGCCTTTCCCTATATATATAAAAAATATTTAAACTTTACAGAAACAGACAGTCACTGCATGATGTCATCAGAGATGTCATTTGAGATGTCATCAGTGATGTCATCAGTGATGTCACTGACCATGTCATGAGTGATGTAATATGTGATGTCATCAGCAGTGCATTGCGGGGGCGCGAGTTATAGTTAGCTGAACTAACTATAACGGGGGAATTTCACTGGTTTTGTATGAGTGCAATGTCCAACTAACTATAACTGTCCCTAAAACCTATGGTTTTTTCAGTGAATATATATATATATAAATGCTCCTTAATGCACCGCGAACGGTGCACTTGCGGACGGGTGCTTTACAAATGCGGGGGTGCGCCCGCGATATTTATCCTAGCTTTGTTGCGTTGCCAATAAACTCTAGCAACTGCCCCCACGAGTGCTGTTTTTCTTTTTGGGAAACAAGGAAACGGAGCTTGGATATACATATATATATATATATCCAAGTAGACTCCTTCTTACTTGGCCAGTCTCCTAGGGCGACAAGAAAGAGCGCGGACCACCGTGGTTCGTCAACTGCAGTTTATTCAAACTCACAAAGAAGTGCAGCAGCCATGACGTGTTTCTCCCTCACAGGGGACTTGATCACATGACGCGCTATCGGCCATGACAGTCTATTTAAATATATTTCACTCTCACTTTTTTACTTTTTTTTACTTTTTTTTCAACCATGTGATTAACACCTTAAAGTGACAGTGCAGTTTGAACAAATAGCAGGTAAGATGATTAATACTTGATTTGCTAAAGATTACATGGAACACAGTTGTCAACATTTGATTACCATCACTTGTGATTGTAGACGTAATGTAAAACAATATCAACATGGATTTCTGCATAAATGCAAGTTTTGTAAAGGCCGCAGGTTATGTAAATAAATATATAAATGTATATAAATAAATTAACATATGAATATAAATACATAAAAGATACATATACAAATATGTGCATATATATATCCGCTGCCTTGCAAAACGTAAACAGATTGGTCTTTATATTGTTGATTTTTGATCTTGGTTTTAATACCTGACAACTTCCTAAAATCCCTGTCTGTATGCTAAATCAAAAAGTAGTTATATGTGCACCTGATTAATTTCATCTGGCTGCAATGTTTTTCCTATTTTCACTATTGTTACCTGTTCCCTATTGTTCCTACAATAAAAATCATGTTACAAGTGATTAGTGCTAACTGTGCTTAAAAAACCAATAATAAAATGAGAAAACATCTATATACAGAGTCTGTTTGAGCGGATTGGCTACATGTTAGTGTGATTGTTAAAGATTTATTTTTTAGAAGAGAAGAAAAGAAGCCAGTTGAATACATCAGTAAAACCATGTAAGTATATAAATATATAACATTTTATAAATATATAAATATATAGATACAAGTCCGGTTGGATCATCCATGAAAATGTAATATAACTTTATAATTTCATAATGTCATTCAAGGTGCAAAATTAAAATCAAAAAATCATTTATACACAATCATTTGTTAATGCAGGACCCCAAGTGTTTTACATATAAAGACTGGCATGCAGTTCTTCAGTGGCATTTAACCCTTTGGGGTGTTTAGTATCGAGGTTTAGAATGTAGTACATCTCCAACTTGCGGAGTGCCTTCTCCCGATCACCACCCCTTTTGTTCATTGGAATGGAATCTACTAGATAGTATTGTAGTTCCTTGGGGTTGCCATCATGTTTCTCATTAAAGTGGCGGGCCACTGGATATGCCGGATCATTATTCCTGATTGCTCGTATGTGCTGGAGCACCCTTTTGTGGCCTTGCAGGATGGTACTGCCTACATATTTCAATTTGCAAGGGCACTCCAGCACATAGACTACAAAATAGGTTTTACAATTTAACACCTTGTCTACAGGTATTTCTTTTTCACCGAATGGGGTCTTGTATTTGGTCATAGATATGCCATGTTGGCAAGCTTTACAAGTTTTGCACCTATGGAAGCCCAACCGTTGGGATAGCCAAGTACTTTTAGTTGGAGGGCCGCATGGGTCATTTTTGACCAGGACGTCTTTCATTGATTTACCCCTGCAGTGTGTTATTGCGGGTTGTTTAGGGACTGTGGGGCCAATGACAGGGTCCTGTCTAATCAAATGCCAGTTTTTCTTTATTATTTTTCGTACAGCACCCTCCTGTTGGTTATATTTCAGGATGAATCTAAATTTGTCTGATGTGTCAATTCTCTCTCTTCCCTTAGGTTTGGTTTTTAAGAGGGCTGCTCTTGATTCCTGATTGCTTTTAGTGAGTGCAGTTTCCAAACATTTCTTGCTATACCCTCTCTCCCGGAATCTCCTTATGCACTCTCCCTGAGCCATACGTAGGTCCTGCTCATTGCTGCAAATTCGCTTCAGCCGCAATAGCTCGCCATATGGTATACTTTGTACAAGATGCCCAGGATGGGCACTACTGGCATGTAAAATGGCATTCCCCGCTGTTGGTTTTCTGTGAAGTCGTGTTTCAATTTTCTTATTTTCAATGTAAACTTCTATGTCCAAAAAGTTGACAGATTTGTCACTTATGCAGGCACTGAAGTTTAGATTAAGTTGGTTTTTATTAATTTGTACAATAAATCTTTCTACTTCAGTTCGTGTGCCATGCCAGACTAGGAAGAGGTCATCAATGAACCTCCACCATGCTTTCACATTTTTGGTCATGGTCTCTGTGTGCTCTTTCATGAGGACCAGCTCCTCCCACCAGCCCATATGCAAACATGCATAGCTGTGGGAGAAGCTGGCTCCCATGGCGACCCCTCTTGCCTGCTGAAAATAAGCATTTTGGAACATAAAAATGTTACTAGTTAGGCAGCTTTCTATCATGTTGATTAACATATTAGTATGTTCAATGTACTCCGGACCCCTACGTGCAAGATAATATTGCACGGCTCTGAGACCGTCTTTATGTTTGATCGACGTATATAGGGAGGTCACATCCAGTGTCCCTGATATAGGAAGCCAATGACTGGACGTATTCCTGGAGAAAAAAGTCTATGTATATTGATGTCTTTTCAAAAATACTGTTCCTGGCCGAAATGATCGGCCTACCTGGTGGTTTGCAAGCATCCTTGTGGATCTTGGGGATGAAATACAGTATCGGTGTTACAGGATTATTATTTCTCAGGTACTTATATTCATCCATGGAAATGAGTCCTGTATTTTTCCAGGCCGCCAATTTTAAATTATATGCTCCATGTATTGTGTTCAAAGCTTGTTTGCTGCTGCGGCAGTAACAGGAGGTGTCATTCAATTGGTTCATGGCTTCACTGATGTAATCCTCCCGTTTCCATAGAATCACATTTCCGCCCTTATCGGCGCTCCTGACGACTATTTCACTATTGTTTTTAGTTTCGTCATGAGTTGATGGTATTGAAGTTCCTTTGTATTTTTATTTTGTTTTTTATTGTTTGTGTTGCCGCCAGAACCAATACTTTGAATTTTTCGATTGAGGTTTTTTAGATCATTCACAACTTGTTCTTGGAAAATGTCTATCGTGTCTTTCAACATCACGGGGCAAAATGTAGATGGCGGCTTGAATGGGGTTTGACCTGCTTGCTGTGTACTGACCGGTGACTTTGGTGTTTCTGGGTCTGTATTCAAGATCTCTCCCTCATTCAGTAGATCCTGTTGTATTTTAACCAGTTGGCTGTCTGACCCACTGTTACCCATACTGGTTCCTTCCTCTTGTGTTTGGTTGTTTGGATCTTCATTAATGTTCGTTGGGGCCCCAGGTTTTGACAGTTTCACTTGCCTGAAGTATTTTTGTAATTTCAGTTTACGGACACTTTTGTAAATGTCAACTCTCGTGACTGCGTAATTGAAGGAACTCTCCGGGCAATAAGAGAGTCCCAAAGACAGGAGTTGTTCCTCTGCTTTGTTTAATGTAATGTCTGTTAGGTTGATAACCGTTTTAGACTCCGTATTTGAAGCCTCAGTCAATACTTCCGCCAGTATTTCTTCTGTTGGCGTTTCGGCTGTCTTTTGTTGTCTTCGGTGTCTACTTGCCTTGCGCCTCTCCCTGCATTTCCTGCTTCTGCTGATCCTTGGTTGCCCTGTTGTTTTCGCGGACGCAGGGACTGCAGCCGCTCCTGGCATAAAAAATCAACCTCCTCAGTTAAAGAGAACTTCCTGTTCCCTTGATGCCTGTTTTTTCTGCGAGCCTCCAATTCAGGTTCACTTTCAGCTGCAGAGCTGGCATCTGATGCTGATGTCAAATCCGGTTGCATGCTGGTAATAGTGGTTTCTAATGTATGTTTTGATTGTTCTCTTGTGCCTGTTTTGTCTGCCTTTACGGTATCATATTTTCGTGCAAACGTGAACACCCTGCCACATTCGTAGTCACAGCGGTCTCGGTGAAATTTGAACGCTTTGTGTTCTCTTATTGTATCTTCTTCCTTTTTTAGTCTTTTTTTCATTTCATTTTTTATTTTCTCCAGTTCTTCCATTTGGCCCATTTCTTCCAGCTCCTTATTCAACTTCTCAATTTCTACAGATAACCTACTACAGTCTTTTTCAGCATATTTAACCAGGATAAATAAAAGCTTTCGCGACGAGTCCAGATTGGTTTCCGCCCATTCGCGCATCATGTCACGATCGGGTGCTTCATAACTGGGTGCCAGTAAAATTCTTAGGCCTCTCGGTACCCGACCGACGTCGATATAGCGTTGCAGAGATTTTGCTTCCCACCATTTCTTCTGCTCTGCTCGCATCGCCTTTTCTAGCTGTTTGCTTTTTTCTTTTATCCCGGTATTCCTTGAAATGTTCGGTGGGTTGTGGGTAATCGAGTCCGTACTAGGTGCAGTTTCATCACTGAACATAGCCGCCGCTGCCTGCTCTCTTTCCCTCAGCGCGTCGGCTGCCATTGCTCCCTTTGAGAGTTCCGTGTGAATGATATATATACACTTTGACCAGCTGAGAAATTTTGCTATTTTTGCCAGTGCCCGCTAATTCCCTTGCTGTAAATCACCACAACTCTGTACCCAACTCGGAGTTTGTTTTCGGCGCTCACCTGCCCACCCCTTACTGCCGGTTCAGCGTACAGCGCGTCCTCAGACCCGCACCCGCCTACCTGAACAGCGGAGGTGTAGCGGGTTTCTGCTTCAGTGTTGTCCGTCTCTGTTGGGGGGCTGTTTGCCATTAATCCTCCCGGATTCCAAACGAGGCTTGTTGCCAAACCGATACTCCTTTGTGGCAGGTAAGCCCAAGTTACAAAGGGGTCCGCGTTTGAAACTGGAGAAGTCGAACCAGTTTCTAAATGTCCAAGTAGACTCCTTCTTACTTGGCCAGTCTCCTAGGGCGACAAGAAAGAGCGCGGACCGCTGTGGTTCGTCAACTGCAGTTTATTCAAACTCACAAAGAAGTGCAGCAGCCATGACGCGTTTCGTCCCTCACAGGGGACTTGATCACATGACGCGGCCATGACAGTCTATTTAAATATATTTCACTCTCTCACTTTTTTACTTTTTTAAACTTTTTTTCCAACCATGTGATTAACACCTTAAAGTGACAGTGCAGTTTGAACAAATAGCAGGTAAGATGATTAATACTTGATTTGCTAAAGATTACATGGAACACAGTTGTCAACATTTGATTACCATCACTTGTGATTGTAGACGTAATGTAAAACAATATCAACATGGATTTCTGCATAAATGCAAGTTTTGTAAAGGCCGCAGGTTATGTAAATAAATATATAAATATATAAATAAATTAACATATGAATATAAATACATAAAAGATACATATAAAAATATGTGCATATATATATCCGACTGGGGGTAGTGGTGGTGAAAATAATGCAACTCTGAAACCTGTCTCTGGAGTGCGGCATCCTTTGTGTTTCTGAATTTAAATATCGGGTAAGGATTCTACCCGTTGCTGCCTGCACCAGGTATTGAGCGCGCTGACATTGGGAATTAATTGATATATATATATATATATATATATATATATATATATATATATATATATATATATATATATATATATATATATATATATATATATATATATATATATATATATATTTACAGAGAGATTTCTCAGTGCTGAAAATATGAGACTGTGAAAGAACTATAATGAGTCTCTTTGAAGTTACATGAAAGGCAGTAAAGTGTGGTACTGCTGCAGAGTACAAAAAAAAATTCCTGCTAGATAGAGATATCTGACTTTTGTCTAGTGGCAGTTTTGACGCCATGAAGGGCATGCTGGAAAGAACAGATCTGTATTATGTGGATAGCTAAGTGGATTAGTAAAGCCACACAGTAGAAACACTTTGAAACAGATGAAATGTATGTGAGAGAGGGGCTATGGAGAGATGAGGGGCACGTTTGCAAGGATGGTAGTGAGGGAATCAAAGGAGGTCATAGTGTGCAATTGTAAAGCACACGTTCACCCATAGGCATCTTAGCGCTAAAATGATGGTCGCACTGGCTTCCACCAGCGCTAAAAGGCTGCGATGATGGGTATGTGGCAAGGTAAAGTAATACTGTGTCTTTTTTCTCTCTTTCTTAGTCTTTTTGGAGAGCGTACGGATTTTTCAAAGGAAAGGTAAGGTGACTTCGTCATTATTGACTGTTAAACACTACTTCACTCACGCACACATCCACCTATACTTTGAAACCAACAACTTATCTGCCTTCTACGTAGGATAGTGTTTTAAAAGGATAGTTTTAGGCACTAGCAGAGATGGCATATCGTTGGATGAATGCTGCCCAGGCCCTAAGTCTGGTTCTGGAGTCCAGCTCTGAGGCAGGATCAGAGACTGAGACAGCAGATACTGAGACAGCATCTGAGGGAGAGGACAATGGAGCCGAATCTGGGAGTGATTTTTCAGTCGGCGCAGTTCCATCTGACGACTCATCTTCCACCGATTCTGAAGGAGACGATGTCAGTCGTGCTGTCCCTTTGCCAGCACAGTCTGTGCAGCAGGACACCAGTAACAGGTTAGAGCAACCCAGAGTGCAGGCACGTGCGGCCGAAAGCACAGACGGAGTGCTGTCTTGGCAGCCTCCCAATTTAGTTCAGCCCCAAATTCCACCTTTCACTGGTGATGCTGGATGTAAAGTCAATACGGCGAATTTTTTGCCAATTGACTACGTCCATCTCTTTTTGGATGTTGACTTCCTTGACGAAATTGTGCAGCAAACAAATTTGCGTGCCGAACAATTTCTGAGGGAGCAAGGAGGCACTGTTGGGCGCGCAAGTGGACTCCCACTTCTTTAGGGGAGTTGAAGATATTTTTGGGCCTCACGCTTAAAATGGGGGTAGTGCATAAACCAACCTTGCTATCCTACTGGTCTATTCACATGGTTTGGTTAACCCCCATCTTCGCACCATACATGAGCAGAGATCGTTTTTTGCTATTGCAGCGCATGCTGCATTTCAATGACAATTCTGCTGCATTGCCCCGGGGCCATCTAGACCATGACAGGTTGTTCAAAATTCGGCCTGTCGTGGAACATTTGTCTGCCAGGTTTCCAGAGGTTTATACTCCTGGAAAGAATATAGCCATTGATGAGTCCTTGCTCTTGTATAAAGGGCGGCTGCTGTTTAGGCAGTACATTCCGAGCAAACGCGCTCGCTATGGCATCAAGCTGTACATGCTGTGTGAGAGCTCAACTGGCTATGTGTACAGCTTGAGAGTGTATACAGGGAAGGACACGACTCTTAACCCTGTAGGTTGCCCTCCCACGCTAGGGGTCACAGGAACGATCGTATGGGAGCTTGTCCAGCCACTTCTTCACAAAGGTTATAACCTTTATGTGGACAATTTCTATACAGGAGTAGAGCTGTTCAGTGAGCTCGACAAAGCTGGCCCCGTGGCTTGCGGTACAATTAGTTGTCGCCGCAAAGGATTCCCGCAGGAACTTGTTTGCAAGAAGCTCCAGAAATCCCAGAGCACTGCGTTGCGTTCCAACGAACTGCTCGCAGTCAAGTTCTCAGATAGGCGTGACGTGTACGTACTCACTACAATTCATGCTGAGAGCACTTCCCCTGTCACGGTTTGGGGTCAGATGGCTGAAGTCCACAAGCCCACCTGTATACTTGATTACAACAAGTACATGGGCAGAGTGGACATGAACGACCAGGTTCTTCAGCCATACAATGCGAGTCGTAAAACTCGCACTTGGTATAAGAAACTATTTACTCACCTGATCCAGATGGCAACATACAATGCGTATGTTGTTTATCGTCAGACCACCACAGGAAGACTCATGTCTTTCCTTGACTTTCAGTTGTCTGTGATTGAAAGTCTCACTGCTACAGAAGCAGCAGCCTCCACTTCATGTGTTCTGGAGGACGTGGCAAGGCTGCAGGAGCGACACTTTGCTGATAAAATTCCTACAACACCCAAAAAGGAGCAACCATGTTGTCGTTGTAAAGTGTGCTTGATGCAGGGAAAGAGGCAGGAGACTCGTGTTTACTGTCCCCAGTGCCCAAGTAAGCCTGCCTTCTGTTTTCCTACTTGCTTTATGTTGTATCACACTAAAGCAAAATACAGGAAATTGACTGAGGTGGAGCTGCCAATAGGTAAACCTTTCAATTGGTGTGAATGGATACCTACTGTCTGTGGGCCACTCCTTCACTACGCAAGCAGCTGCAGAATATTTCTTCCTCTACTTCAGGAAATCATGGACTTCTCAACAACTTTATCTGCTTTGAGAACGTGGCAGTTGTGCTGTTCGCCAATTGACAAGTGCATTATAGTCCCCATGCTGCAAATACTGGTAGACAGAACATACGCCACGTTGTCACGGAGTACCAGTGTTTCACATTCAACCGTTCTTCATAGTTTATGGTGTTCGCTTTAGAAAGCTTTTGAAAATTTCCAGCATGTTTGCCTTAGTTCAAAGGTAGATATGCTTGCTCAGCTCGAGGAATGGCTTTGCGGCATACTCGGGCACCCCCCAACTTGCATCCACTAACTGGAAGGAGTTGGATTTAGCACAGTGAGAGCATTGATAGCACGTGACAGTAATGTTTTCTCATGCTTCAAGTAGTTAGAGATGGAAGGCATTAGTATCGGGTCTCTTGACAATTAGACAGGATTAGTCAGGACTCTGATGAGGACAGACTCCCGAACGGGTTAGGACAGCTTATGGTAGGTGCGCTTTCCGAGGAATATTGCAAAGGTAGAAGGCAGATAGTAAAGGTAGTATAGATACACGTCATGATTTCATCTTCACCCATGGATTCAAATCCATTGCTGCCACACTCGCACTGAATTTACTATAGTACTTATGGGTCAATGCTGCTTGCCATGTTCATCCTCGTTAGAACTTAGTAGATGGTCAGTCTGCTGTATGATAAGTGCATTACAGTCACTGCACATAACGGTGGATTGGACATATGCTACGTTGTGGTGTGTCAATGGTGTGTGAATGGACCATAAAGTGGTTGGTGCCGTGAAGTGGCTTTATGGCTCCCCTTCAGAAGGCTTGGCTTCAATATTTATATACTTTGATTGTATTTGTGCTTTGAAGCCAGCATTTATGGAGGTGCTAAACCAACCAGTGTAAGTGGTGGATTAGCTTTATCAAATTAGTGGTAGATTTATATTTGTGGCGGTGTAATGGCCTTTTGTGAGATTTTTTTTTTGTCAATATGGGTAGCATGGGACTTTGTGCCCTAGCTCAGTCGTCACCTAGGCAAACCTTCACATTTTTGAGTAGTAGACAAAGGGGGAAGTACGAGGGTGACTTGCGTGGCTCTCAGTTTTTTTTTACCCAACATGCCCTGCAAAGCTCAAATTTAGTTGAAAAAAACTCTTTTTCCACACATTTTTATGTGGGAAAGTTGTGAGATCACTGATCTGACACAAATTTCCTACCACCCAGCATTCCCCCAGGTCTCCCGATAAAAATGGTGCCTCACTCGTGTGGGAGGCCCAAGTACCCGTGACAGGCAAGGGCCCAAAACATATTGAGGACACATCAAAATTGCCTATCACAAAACAACCTGGTTTTGCAAGGGGGGTCACCTGGGTTTTTGGCCCCGTGCTCGGTGGCCATCAAGGGAACCCTATCAAACCCACACATTTCTGAAAACTAGACACCCGGGGGATTCCAGGGAGGTGTGGCTTGCGTGGATCCCCCAACGTTTTCTTACCCAGAATCCCCTGCAAACCTCAGATTTAGCTGAAAGAAATCACTTTTTCCACACATTTTTGTGTGGGAAAGTTGTGGGATCACCGGGCTGACACAAATTTCCTACCACCCAGCGTTCCCCCAGGTCTCCCGATAAAAATGGTGCCTCACTCGTGTGGGAGGCCTAAGTACCCGCGACAGGCAAGGGCCCAAAACATATTGCCTATCACAAAACAACCTGGTTTTGCAAGGGGGGTCACCTGGGTTTTTGGCCCCGTGCCCGGCGGCCACCTAGGGAAACCTACCAAACCCACATGTTTCTGAAAACTAGACACCCGGGGGATTCCAGGGAGGCACGTATTGCGTGGATCCCCCAACATTTTCTTACCCAGAATCCCCTGCAAACCTCAAATTTAGCTAAAAAAATCACTTTTTCCACACATTTTTGTGTGGGAAAGTTGTGGGATCACCGGGCTGACACAAATTTCCTACCACCCAGCGTTCCCCGAGGTCTCCCGATAAAAATGGTGCCTCACTCATGTGTGAGGCCCAAGTACCCGCGACAGGCAAGGGCCCAAAACATATTGAGGAGACATCAAAATTGCCTATCACAAAACAACCTGGTTTTGCAAGGGGGGTCACCAGGGTTTTTGGCCAGGTGCTCGGCGGCCAGCTAGGGAACCCTACCAAACCCATACATTTCTGAAAACTAGACACCCGGGGGATTCCAGGGAGGTATGGCTTGCATGGATCCCCCAATGTTTTCTTACCCAGAATCCCCTGCAAACCTCAAATTTAGCTGGAAAAAAATCACTTTTTCCACACATTTTTGTGTGGGAAAATTGTGGGATTACCGGGCTGACACAAATTTCCTACCACCCAGCGTTCCCCTAGGACTCCCGATAAAAATGGTGCCTCACTCGTGTGGGAGGCCCAAGTACCCACGACAGGCAAGGGCCCAAAACGTATTGAGGAGACATCAAAATTGCCTATCACCAAACAACCTGGTTTTGCAAGGGGGGTCACCTGGGTTTTTGGCCCCGTGCTCGGCGGCCAGCTAGGGAACCGTACCAAACCCACACATTTCTGAAAACTAGACACTGGGGGATTCCAGGAAGGTATGGCTTGCATGGATCCCCCAACGTTTTCTTACCCAGAATCACCTGCAAACCTCAAATTTAGCTGAAAAAAATCCCTTTTTCCACACATTTTTGTGTGGGAAAGTTGTGGGATCACCGAGGTCTGCCGTATATAAGTTGAAGAGCAAAGGGGCCAATACACAGCCTAGCTTTAGCCCTCTAACTGTAGGAATCTTTCTAGTGGTGGAATTCATCGTGTAAAGGCTGACTATTGCTTTCAGCAGGCTCGCCGGAATCCCCCAGTCTTGCAGTTTGCGCCACAACAGACTCCGATTTACACCATCAAAAGCCGCAGTATAGTCCACGAAACACGCGAAGAGGGGAAGCGCCTTTTTCTGCATGGACTGTTCTATCAGATATGAAAGAGCTAAAATGTTGTCCGTGGTGGATGCTCCTGGTCTGAATCCTGATTGATACACAGGTAAGATTTCATTTTCGTTGGCCCAGTCCTGCAAGTCCTGTAAAGAAGGCTGGCATAGCCTTTTGCCTCGATATCCAGGAGGGCAATGAGCCTATAATTCGCAGGGTCCCCGTGATCTCCCTTTTTGTGGATGGGTTGCAGTATAGAGCCTTTCCAACTCTCCGGAACTGTGGTGTTCATCAGACAATACTGGTAGAGTGGTGTGAGTACCGGTCCCCAAAAGTCGCAGTCTTCTTTGAAGAGATGGCCTGGTAGGCCATTGGGGCCAGGTGCCCCATCTTTTCTTATATTTTTAAGATTGCCCTCACACGGTTTTCTGTGATCAATGGCTCAAACGTCTCCTCGGGGTTGCCGTCACACGGTTTCCCAAGAACAATGGCTCAGACGTACCCTCAAAGCTTGCCAATCTGCCCTCACTCCGGGGCCCGAGTGTGTCTTCTGTTAGTGCTGGATGTTTATCAGGGGAGCCAGCTGATATAGGGAGCTTTTGGAGACCAGATGTTGATAAATTAGGGGCTCCATGGTATAATTTGGTTACGTGCGTTATCCATATATCGCTAGCAACCACATTCCGTCGGTCGTATCCGCACCCTGAAAGCCGGTTGATATATGACCAGAACTCCGCTTGTTTGCTTGGAGTCAGCAAAGTAAAAACGTGGAGCCATTCTGCATCTTGTAGTTTTCTTTTATGATCCCATATATTTCTCCTGTGCAATTTCCTGGCTAGCAGGAGATTCTGGTATGTTTCCTTTTTTCCCTCTTGCTTATGGTGCGTATAGCTGTTCTAAATTGCCTCTTTGTTCTATTTTTATGCTCTGTGTTTGTTTTTTGCAAGGGCTTATTCTGGGTTTTGACAGATGCTTTCCTTGTTTTCCCATCAGAAGGGAGTATACCTTAGCTGCTAATTTAATCCAGTTCTCAGTGATATTACCTCTTGAGAATTCCTCTGCTATTCTCGGCCAATCGCTTTTCCACCCATTTAGGGCTGATATATCTATTTTGTTCCACTTTATTCTCCGTGGTAGAACATATAATTCTTCCCCATTTGTTTTGCCCAAAAGGGCGGTGGCCTGTGGCCTGACCGTTTGAAGTGCAATAACGATAGCCAGTGGCAAGTGATCGCTGCTCTGGATAATTGTCTTTTGAAATTCCTTCACCTGTCCATGCAAGGTACAGCACACAAATATATAATCAATTGTTGATTTGATCCTCCCCTGCAGGTCTTTAAACGGGGTGTCCGCCGACCGTTGACTTGTTTGTATTGATTTTAATCTATACATATTTAAAAATGAATTCATTACAGTTCCCACCTTATCTTTAGGCCATCTTTCGTCCAGCTCCATCCCGAGATATTGGGTGTTGAAATCACCAGCCATTATGATCCCGCAGTTTGGGTTGCTACTAAGTAATTCTTCGAGCGTATCCACTAGTCCTCTCATATAGCTCAGTCTAGGGAACTCTTTATTATTGAAATAAATGTTCAAGAGTACAATCTTTATTGGGCGTCCATTTAATTTCATACCTTCCAGTAGTACTACTTGAACCATATCCGTTTTGAGTAAAGATTTTGTTTTTATATTACTGCTAATACGGATATATGTCGATAGGCCCCCCGAAGGTCTCCCGAATATATTACATTTTTTTGCTGGCTGCTGAAATTCCATGAACCCCGGAATCACCTCAGGGGCTAACAGCCAGGTTTCTTGGAGGCATAAAAGGTCCCCAGACTGTAAAAATTCGAATGCTTCTTTGTTGTGTAGAGTCGATTTTATCCCAAAAACGTTCCATGATATTACTTTCAGTGAGTTGCTCGAATTGATGCTGGAATGAACATTACCTTGTGTGCTAGGAGCACATTTGCCTTATTTGTCTGGAGTTAGGTGAAGAGTATATCCTTAAATTGGGGAGTGCTGTGGTTCGAGCAGCATATTTTGCCCCCCTTAAGATGGACTTTCGTGTACTCTTTATTGGTTTAGGGTAGAGTACCCTTTTTAGCATAAATGGGTATCTCTCCACCTTAGGCATATGAACGTTAATTCCCCAAGTCGCGAGTTGCTCTCTCTCTTTCATAATTCTTTGTGGTATGGATGCGCTATTCCATTTTAGTATAGTTGATTCTCTTAGTGTGTTATTGCCTACCTTTTTAAATTGAACTTGGATGAGATCTTCCGTTGTAATGGATGAAAGTTCAGGGATGTATTTTAGAATTTGTAAAATGTTGGACCTATTTAGCGTATCTGCAATTCCACGTGAGGTGTATTCTGGTGTAAAAATTATGGTGTCATTCTCTGCAATCTTATATTCTTGTGGCGTTTGTCTATTGACTGAGTAGTGTGTTGCCCCACTTTGTATAGATGTTGCCTCTATTCCTAAGTCGTTGATGACATT
This sequence comes from Calotriton arnoldi, assembly GCA_963921515.1. Taxonomy (NCBI): domain Eukaryota; kingdom Metazoa; phylum Chordata; class Amphibia; order Caudata; family Salamandridae; genus Calotriton; species Calotriton arnoldi. Next base: position 49,368 of record CAWUFW010014139.1, read on the forward strand.
TTGAAATCCCAGAGGCACGTTGTCAAACGTTGATGTTATTGGTGGCATTCCTCCCTCTGGGGCTTCATGCCAATTTTCATGCTGTGTCCCCTGTGACTGCTCTACCCTAAAACTATCTAGGATAATTATAGGCGAAGCCAGTTTTGGTTCTTGCTGTAGTTGTTCCTTTTTATGTTTAACTAAAGTTTCCTCGATGTTCAGGGTTGCAGTTGCTTTGGGTGCATACTTGTTATTTATTTGATTATCCTTTTTGAAGATCGGAAAGAGTTTCTGTGGATCCTGGTTGGTTTGTATTATTCCTTTTCTGACATTTGTTTCTTGACTCTGGATGTCATTTGGAACCTTCAGGCCCGGCAATAATTCTTTTACTCGGTTGTTTTTTTAAATATTTTTAGCGTGTTTTTTCAAGCGTTTTTTTGCCCTTCTAGAAGGGGTTTTGGAGGGTTCTGTGGCATACTCCAAGTCAATGGCCCCGTCTGGGTTGGTATGCCGGCTGTTGCCAGCTATGTTTTCCTCATTAACAGCTGTATTTTGGCTAGACGTTACTGCCAACTGCGAAGAAGTTGGGGGTGTATCCAAGCACAAAGTACGTTTGTTAGTGCCTGTTGGAGTGTTTTCTACTGGGCAAGTATTGCCCGCAGTATGAGTTGCTCCCTTCTTTACCATTGCCTTTTGATGTATCACAATGGGAGCGCTGGCCGTGTCCATAGGATTATTCATTCCTTTTTTTCCACTCACTTTTGAAGGGCTTTCAATTACACTTTGATGTAGTTGAGTTATAGTGGCCTGCTGTCTTTGCTTTAGTTCTGCAACAATAGATGTTAAAACCTCAGGTAATGAACTGAGCTTCTCCACAATTGGAAGGCACATGCAGCTGGTGATTGGTTGTGACGTCGATGATTCCAGTTTTTCATTTAAAGCATCGATTTTAGTTTCAATATTAATCATGGCAATTGCTAGCGCCTGCATTGTGTCCATTTGTATTTCCAATTTCTGAGTTTGCCACGTGAGCGCATTAATGGCTGTTGTTAGTGTGGAGTTTATTGAAGACAACAGGGAGTTTTGGTTATAGCATCCACTATATGGAGTACATTTTGTTTCAGCCATAGTATGCAGCAGGTTTTGTACACCTGAATAGTTGTTCTCTGCTTGTTCCTCTTGCGTCGCTTGCAAGCTTTGATTAAAAGTGAGACTTTTAATTACTGATGAGCTTTGTCGCTGATCCGATGACGGGAGCGAAATGTGCTGGTAAATTCCATGGTCCACTTGTGTGGGCTCTGTGGTCCACTCTTGAATTTTATGATTATCTCCGTTTATTTGCTCAAGTGTTGACGAAATCTCCATAACTTCCAGTTTTCCCTCGATTATTCCATCTATCGTTTTACCCCTGGAGTTCAGTTGATCTAGTACTGATGAAATTTCCAGGATTTCTGGAGATTCCTGCCCGGCTGAGAATTGCTCTTTTCCATTAAGTAGGGAAGGGCTAGATGTTTCCAGTGATGCATCCTGCTTCTTCTCCTGTGGATCCTGTGGCTCTGGATGCTCAGTCTGTCTTAATGATTCAGTCCTTTTTTGATCTCCAAGTCCTAGTCCGGCTCCCCCCGTTTCTCTGCTGTTCTCTTGGACAGAGAATGGTTTAGATTCCTTTATTCCAGACTCCCGGCCCTGGGTCTGGGTCTGGGCCTGTCCTTTGCTGACGTGTGGAGTTGAGTGTATTATTGCCCTACTGTTAGTGTCACTCATTCCCTGTTTTTTATGGCCGGGTATCAGACCGGGTGTTGTCGACATAAAATATTGACGGATTGTATTGCTTTTTAATTTGGAGTTTGTTGCTGAGTTAGAGAATGGTAGTTGCGCTATAAGTTCGGCCCGTTTTCTCCCCCTTGTTATTGGCTTACTTCCACTGCCTATATTGATTAGCTTCCCCGTCCTAGTGTTGAGTTTACCCTTTGTCATTTGTTCCCCCAACTGTAAGGCGGTTTGAATGTTGCTGTACCTGTGGTGGCTTTTGGCCGATCTGTCCCCCAATTTGTAGGGGAGTGTATGTCTTAGTTTATAAGGCAATTTCCAACACTGTGGGCGGTGTGACAAATTAAGCCTCCTGTTCCCCTTCTTGCGTTGGTCGATGCCCAATGGCATTGGGTGAAGCGGAATAGTTTGAATAGATTGAGTAAAATATGCTTTTAATCCTCAGTTTTTACAGCATCTTATGCCGCCTAGGCAAATAGCAGTTGGCGGTCGCAAAGATGTAGTATGTAATTAGAACAACAGAGGAGCTGACTTCTTGGTGAAGGCAAAAGTAGCAGTGGTAAGAGTAACCAATCGAATAAGCGGTCGGGATATCAAAAGGTCAAAAGTGACAATTCTTGCCTAAATCTAAAATAAGTGCAGCGGGGAAGGGGTGGGGGGGGGCAAGGGGTCGGGGTCAGGGTCAGAGTTTGGATCCGGAGCAGGGCACACTGGGGCACCACAGCCGCACCCAACCTAGTTGGGCCGCCTCAGTAGACACACCCGGGCACAACACTCAGCGGCCTCCGGTAGCGCGGGCCACGCTCCCGTGTCTGTTCACACCACACCACGCCCGCCCGCACACACCTTACCGCCAACCGGGGCCAGATGGCTATCGAAAGGACGCCGGGCTTAGTCCAAGGCTCAAATCCGTTGCCGTGACCCGTCCGCGGGTCGAGAAACTCCAGCCCCCGGGCTGCCGCAAACCGCTAGGTCTCCGTTTCGCGGCTTGTTTCGCAGCTTCGCTTTCTTTCGCTCACTTGCTTACTTCTCCTCCTCTCTGTGCAGTTCCGGGACTACACTATGCGGCACCCAGCAAATAATCTGCGGCACCCAGCAAATAATCTGCGGCTCCTGCCGCGTTTAACGACTTTCGCCGGGTGCTTTGTAAATATTTTGCGGCACCTGCCACGTCAAACAAACTCTCACGGCTCCCGCCACGGCAGACGGGCTGCCGCGTTAAACTTGCTCCGCGCCGGGCAGCACACAAAGAGACCGGTAGCCTCAGGCGGGCCAAGTGGGGGCCAGGTCGGCGGCTGAGCCAGACCCGGTTTGCCGTCTGCAGCTTTCCGGCGGCCCCTCCAGCAGCTGCGGCGGCGTTTTTTGCAGCACTCGGCGCTCACGGCTGCTCACCCTCCGCTCTGTTCCTCTGGTCCTCTCTCTGCTCTACTGCGTAAACCGCGACTGCGCAGGGGAGACATTTAGCTGTATTTTGGCTAATTTCTGGGTCCCCTCCAGGGGAATCTAGAAACCCTGGGTACCTTTAAAATCCCCATGATGTTGGAAGAAAAGGAAGCAAATTTGGCATGGATACCGTATGTGGTCAAATATTTACAGAGGCCTAAGCGCAAACTACCCCAAATAGCCAAAAAAGGGCTCAGCACTGGGGGGGGGGGGGGAAAGGCCCAGCAGTTAAGGGGTTAATATGGAGGGCAAATCTACATCTTCAGCTGAACATAAACAAGCAGTATCTTCTCCACCTCTGAAGTCTAAAATTGTCAGCTCTTTTGAACTTTCACTTAATACCATATTAAAGGAATTACAAGCTGTTGATTTAACACTGGCAATATTGTTAATGAAATAAAAAATATTTGTAAAGACAAGGCTGGTCTCTCCATGAAGGGTATAGATCACAAAATTAAAATTGTCAATAAAACTTGAATTGACCAACTAATACCGCTTGCTGCAAAAATTCCTCCTATGAGTAAATTGTTGTTGGATTTGGATATTGAAATTGGCAATATAACTTGTGAATTTTGAATTTGCTTGAAGTCATAGAGGCAGTGATTTCAGACACTATCTTGAGAACCTACTGCCTAATCTCTTAAAAGTTACAATTTACAGAAAAATTCAAAATTGATAAAGTGCATCGTATTTAGTAATACCAACTGTCTACTTATAAACTGTAGCTCTGCCTCCAAGCATGCTACAGAACTGGCGGAAACCATCCTTAACTATGACATTGATATTGCATTCATCACAGAGACTTGGCTTAACCCCTTCCATGCTCATGACGAGCTGGACTCGTCATGGCACACAGTGCTCGTGTGCTCATGACGAGTCCAGCTCGTCATGGAACCCAGTCAAGGAAATCCCTCTGGTGCGGGCACCAGAGGGATTCCCTTTCATCCCTAAAGCCTCGGGAGCTGGGGAAGAGCTTCCCAGCTCCCGAGGCTCCCCTGGTTTCCTGAAATGACGATCGGCGCGCACGTCGCGCTGATCTCATTTCAGTGAAACTGAAACTGAAATGAGCCAAGAGGCTCATTACAGTTTCAGTTTCTACGTGCTCAGGGGGCTATCTCAGCCCCCTGAGCACGTAGAAACTCAGGAGAGGTATCGTTGGAAAGGGAGAATCTCCCTTTCCAATGGTACCCCTCACTAGTGGATCCCTGCTTGGGGATCGCCCTAGGAGGGCGATCCCCAAGCAGGATCCACTCACTAGGCACCAGGGAGGGGGAGCGGCCCTTGGGCAAGGGCCTTTGCTCCCCCATACAATTTTTTGCATAATTAGTCTTTCTGCCCCCTGGGGGTAGATGGGGGCAGTAGCCCCCAATCTGCCCCCGGGGGTAGAAAGCCCACTAGACACCAGGGATTTCTATTTAAATTATATTTAGGGGTGGGGGCTGCCCAAAACGGGCATGCCGATGCCCCCATCCCCCCGGCCACAAAATTAGTCTTTCTGCCCCCTGGGGGCAGATGGGGCAGTAGCCCCCAATCTGCCCCCCGGGGGCAGAAAGCCCACTAGATACCAGGGATTTTTTGAAAATTATAGTTAGGGGTGGGGGCTGCCCAATATGGGCATGCCAATGCCCCCACCCCACCCCGCCGCAAAGGTACAGTCTTTCTGCCCCTCCTGGGGGCAGATGGGGGCAGTAGCCCCCAATCTGCCCCGGGGGCAGAAAGCCCACTAGATACCAGGGATTTGTTTTAAATTATAATTTGGGGTGGGGGCTGCCCAATATGGGCATGCCAATGCCCCCACCCCACCCCGCCGCAAAGGTACAGTCTTTCTGCCCCTCCTGGGCGGCAGATGGGGGCAGTAGCCCCCAATCTGCCCCCGGGGGGCAGAAAGCCCACTAGACACCAGGTTTTTTTCCCCTCGATACATTTAGGGGTGGGGGTTGCCCAAGATGGGCATGCCAATGCCCCACCCCTCCCCCACGAAATTCCAGTCTTTCTGCCCCCGGGGGCAGATGGTGGCAGCGGCCACCAATCTGCACCCACCCGGGGGTTCAGAAATACCCTAGATGCCAGGGATTATTTTTTTATAGGCCCGGGGTGGGGGCTGCCCAGAATGGGCATGCAAATGCCCCCACCCTACCCCCAAAGAAAAAAAAAACTTTCTGCCCCCCAGGAGGCAGATGGGGGCAATAGCCCCTGATCTGCCCCCCCGGGAGGGGGCAGAAAGCCCACTAAGCGCCAGGGATTTTTTTTTATATAGGTAGGGGTGGGGGCTGCCCAGAATTTGCATGTCAATGCCCCCAACCCAAAAAAAATGCTACAGTCTTTCTGCCCCCCTGGGAGGCAGATGGGGCAATAGCACCTTATCTGCCCCCGGGGGCAGAAAGCCCACTAGCCACCAGGGATTTTTTTTTTTACAAAGTTCGAGGTGGGGGCTGCCAAGAATGGACATGCCAATGCCCCCACCCACCCCAAAAAGATGTCACTGTCTTTCTGCCCCTCCCAGGAGGCAGATGGGGGCAGTAGCCCCTGATCTGCCCCCGGGGGCAGAAAGCCCACTATGTGCCAGCGATTATGCTGGCTTTTTTATACGGAGGGGTGGGGGCTGACCAGCATAGGCATCCCAATGCCCCCGACCCCCCAAAAGAATAGCCACAGTCTTTCTGCCCCCTCGGGGGCATATCGGGGCAATAGCCCCTGATTTCCCCTCCCCAGGGCGGCAGAAAGCCCACTAGGCACTGACTTTTTTCGGAATGTGCCTACCTGTTGAATTTGGTTCCTAGCTCTGCCGGCACCCAGGAAACCTAGCAAACCTATACATTTTTTAAAACTAGACACCCAGGGGAATCCAGGATGGGCTGACTTGACTGGCTCTCACCAGGTTCTGTTACCCAGAATCCCTTGCAAACCTAAAAATGTGTCCCAAAAAACACATTTTCCTCACATTTTTGTGGTGGAAAGTTCTGGAATCTGCGTGGATCCACAAAATTCCACCCACCCCGCGTTCCCCAAAGTCTTTCGAGAAAAATGGTACCTCACTTGTGTGGGTAGGACTAGTGGCCGCGACAGGAAACGGCCCAAAACGCAACATGGACACACCACATTTTCACAGTGAAAACGGACCCTTTTTTGCAAAGTGCCTAGCTGTAGATTTTGAACCCTAACACTGCCAGCACCTAGGGAAACCTAGCAAACCTATACATTTTTGAAAACTAGACACCCAGGGAATTCAGGATGGGGTGACTTGACTGGCTCTCACCAGGATCTGTTACCCAGAATCCCTTGCAAACCTAAAAATATGTCCCAAAAACACATTTTCCTCACATTTCTGTGGTGGAAAGTTCTGGAATCTGCGTGGATCCACAAATTTCCTACCACCCTGCGTTCCCCAGGGCTCCCGATAAAAATGGTACCTCACTTGTGTGGGTAGGCATAGTGGCTGAAACAGGAAATGGCCCAAATCGTATTGTGGAGACTTCAAAACTACCTATAACAAAACTACCTGGTTTTGGGGGGCACCTGGTTTTTGGCCCCGGGCTCGCCGCCATCTAGGGAAACCTACCAATCCCACACATTTCTGAAAACTAGACACCCTGGGGAGTCCAATGAGGTATGGCTTGCGTGGATCCCCCAACGTTTCCCTACCCAGAATCCCCTGCAACCCTCAAATTTAGCTGAAAAAACCATATTTTCCACATATTTTGCGTGGAATCACCGTGCTGGCACAAATGTCCTACCACCCAGCGTTGCCCTTGTTCCCCCGAGTAAAATGATACCTCACTTGTGTGGGTGTCCGAAGCAGAACTGGCTAAAAACGTATTTTTAAAAAATATAGCGCTTAGAATTCTCGGTGCTATACCCTAAATCCCTATGTTTTGGGCTCTTCCCAGTCACAGGCCTTTGGCCCACCCACACAAGTGAGGTATCATTTTACTCGGGAGAACAAGGGGAACGCTGGGTGGTAGGACATTTGTGCCGGCACAGTGATCCCACGCAAAAATGTATGGAAAAAGTGATTTTTTCAGCTAAATTTGAGGTTTGCAGGGATTCTGGGTAGGAAAACGTTGTGGGACCCACGCAAGCCATACCTCGCTGGACTCCCCGGGTGTCTAGCTTTCAGAAATGTTTGAGTTTGGTAGTTTCCCAAGATGGCCGCCGAGCCCAGGGCCAAAAACTCCTGGGACCCCCTTGCAAAACCAGGTTGTTTTGTGATAAGTAATTTTGATGTCGCCTCAATAGGTTTTGGGCCCTTTTCTGTCGCGGGTACTTGACCCACCCACGCAAGTGAGGTATCATTTTTATCGGGAGACCTGGGGAACGCTGGGTGGGAGGAAATTTGTGGATCCACGTAGATTCCAGAACTTTCCCACATAGAAATTTGAGAGAAAAGTGATTTTTTCAGCTAAATTTGAGGTTTGCAGGGCATTCTGGGTAGGAAAACGTTGGGGGATCCACGCAAGCCATACCTCGTTGGACTCCCCGGGTGTCTAGTTTTCAGAAATGTGTGGGTTTGGTAGGTTTCCCAAGATGGCCGCCGAGCCCGGGGCCAAAACCCAGGTGACTCCCCTTGCAAAACCAGCTTGTTTTGTGATAGATCATTTTGATGTCTCCTCAATACGTTTTGGGCCCTTGCCTGTTGCGGGTACTTGAACCACCCACACCAGTGAGGTTTTGGCCCTGGGCTCGGCGGCCATCTTAGGAAACCTACCAAACCCACACATTTCTGAAAACTAGACACTCTGGGGAGTCCAGCGAGGTATGGCTTGCGTGGGTCCCCCAATGTTTTCTACCCAGAATCCCCTGCAAACCTGATATTTTGCTGAAAAAATCACTTTTTCGCACATTTTTGTGTGGTAAAGTTGTGGAATCATGGGGCTGACACAAATTTCCTACCACCCAGCAATCCCCCAGGTCTCCCGATAAAAATGGTGCCTCACTCGGGTGGGAGGCCCAAGTACCCGCGACAGGCAAGGGCCCACAACGTATTGAGGCGACCTCAAAATGGCCTATCACAAAACGACCTGGTTTTGCAAGGGGGTCCCATGACGTTTTGGCCCGGGGCTCGGCGGCCACCTACGGAAACCTACCAAACCTACACATTTCTGAAAAGTAGACACCCGGGGCATTCCAGGGAGGTATGACTTGCGTGGATCCACCAACGTTTTCTTACCCAGAATCCCCTGCAAACCTGATATTTTGCTGAAAAATCACTTTTTCGCACATTTTTGTGTGGTAAAGTTGTGGAATCATGGGGCTGACACAAATTTCCTACCACCCAGCAATCCCCAGGTCTCCCGATAAAAATGGTGCCTCACTCGGGTGGGAGGCCCAAGTACCCGCGACAGGCAAGGGCCCACAACGTATTGAGGCGACCTCAAAATGGCCTATCACAAAACGACCTGGTTTTGCAAGGGGGGTCCCATGACGTTTTGGCCCGGGCTCGGCGGCCACCTACGGAAACCTACCAAACCTACACATTTCTGAAAAGTAGACACCGGGGCATTCCAGGGAGGTATGACTTGCGTGGATCCACCAACGTTTTCTTACCCAGAATCCCCTGCAAACCTGATATTTTGCTGAAAAAATCACTTTTTCGCACATTTTGTGTGGTAAAGTTGTGGAATCATGGGGCTGACACAAATTTCCTACCACCCAGCAATCCCCAGGTCTCCCGATAAAAATGGTGCCTCACTCGGGTGGGAGGCCCAAGTACCCGCGACAGGCAAGGGCCCACAACGTATTGAGGCGACCTCAAAATGGCCTATCACAAAACGACCTGGTTTTGCAGGGGGACCCATGACGTTTTGGCCCGGGGCTCGGCGGCCACCTACGGAAACCTACCAAACCTACACATTTCTGAAAAGTAGACACCGGGGCATTCCAGGGAGGTATGACTTGCGTGGATCCACCAACGTTTTCTTACCCAGAATCCCTGCAAACCTGATATTTTGCTGAAAAAATCACTTTTCGCACATTTTTGTGTGGTAAAGTTGTGGAATCATGGGGCTGACACAAATTTCCTACCACCAGCAATCCCCCAGGTCTCCCGATAAAAATGGTGCCTCACTCGGGTGGGAGGCTCAAGTACCGCGACAGGCAAGGGCCCACAACGTATTGAGGCGACCTCAAAATGGCCTATCACAAAACGACCTGGTTTTGCAAGGGGGTCCCATGACGTTTTGGCCCGGGCTCGGCGGCCACCTACGGAAACCTACCAAACCTACACATTTCTGAAAAGTAGACACCCGGGGCATTCCAGGGAGGTATGACTTGCGTGGATCCACCAACGTTTTCTTACCCAGAATCCCCTGCAAACCTGATATTTTGCTGAAAAAATCACTTTTTCGCACATTTTTGTGTGGTAAAGTTGTGGAATCATGGGATTGACACAAATTTCCTACCACTCAGCGTTCCCCAGGTCTCCCAATAAAAATGGTGCCTCACTCGGGTGGGAGGCCCAAGTACTCGCGACAGGCAAGGGCCCACAACGTATTGAGGCGACCTCAAAATGGCCTATCACAAAACTACCTGTTTTTGCAGGGGTCCCATGACGTTTTGGCCCGGGCTCGCGTCCACCTAGGAAACCTACCAAGCCTACACATTTCTGAAAAGTAGACACCCGGGGATTCCAGGGAGGTATGGCTTGCGTGGATCCCCCAACGGTTTCTTACCCAGAATCCCCTGCAAACCTGAAATTTGGCTGAAAAAATCACTTTTTCACATATTTTTGTGTGGTAAAGTTGTGGCATCACGGGGCTGACACAAATTCCCTACCACCCAGCGTTCCTCCAGGTCTCCCGATAAAATGGTGCCTCACTCGGGTGGGAGGCCCAAGTACCCGCGACAGGCAAGGGCCCAAAACATTTTGTGATAGGCAATTTTGATGTCGCCTCAATACGTTGTGGGCCCTTGCCTGTCGCGGGTATTTGGGCCTCCCACACGAGTGAGGCACCATTTTTATCGGGAGACCTGGGGAACGCTGGGTGGTAGGAAATTTGTGTCAGCCCCATGATTCCACAACTTTACCACACAACAATGTGCGAAAAAGTGATTTTTTGAGCAAAATATCAGGTTTGCAGGGGATTCTGGGTAATAAACTTTGGTGGATCCACGCAAGCCATACCTCCCTGGAATCCCCGGGTGTCTACTTTTCAGAAATGTGTAGGTTTGGTAGGTTTCCTAGGTGGCCGCCGAGCCCCGGGCCAAAACGTCATGGGACCCCCTTGCAAAACCAGGTAGTTTTGTGATAGGCCATTTTGAGGTCGCCTCAATACGTTGTGGGCCCTTGCCTGTCGCTGGTACTTGGGCCTCCCACCGAGTGAGGCACCATTTTTATCGGGAGACCTGGGGAACGCTGGGTGGTAGGAAATTTGTGTGAGGCCAGTGATGCCACACTTTCCCACACAAAAATGTGTGAAAAAGTGATTTTTTCAGCTAAAATTGAGGTTTGCAGGGGATTCTGGGTAAGGAAACGTTGGGGGATCCACGCAAGCCATACCTCCCTGGAAGCCCCGGGTGTCTACTTTTCAGAAATGTGTGGGTTTGGTAGGTTTCCCTAGGTGGACGCCGAGCCCCGGGCCAAAACGTCATGGGACCCCCTTGCAAAAACAGGTAGTTTTGTGATAGGCCATTTTGAGGTCGCCTCAATACGTTGTGGGCCCTTGCCTGTCGCGGGTACTTGGGCCTCCCACCCGAGTGAGGCACCATTTTTATTGGGAGACCTGGAGGAACGCTGGGTGGTAGGAAATTTGTGTCAGCCCCATGATTCCACAACTTTACCACACAACAATGTGCGAAAAAGTGATTTTTGAGCAAAATATCAGGTTTGCAGGGGATTCTGGGTAAGAAAACTTGGTGGATCCACGCAAGCCATACCTCCCTGGAATCCCCCGGGTGTCTACTTTTCAGAAATGTGTAGGTTTGGTAGGTTTCCCTAGGTGGCCGCCGAGCCCCGGGCCAAAACGTCATGGGACCCCTTGCAAAACCAGGTAGTTTTGTGATAGGCCATTTTGAGGTCGCCTCAATACGTTGTGGGCCCTTGCCTGTCGCGGGTACTTGGGCCTCCCACCCGAGTGAGGCACCATTTTTATCGGGAGACCTGGGGAACGCTGGGTGGTAGGAAATTTGTGTGAGGCCAGTGATGCCACACTTTCCCACACACAAATGTGTGAAAAAGTGATTTTTTCAGCTAAAATTGAGGTTTGCAGGGGATTCTGGGTAAGGAAACGTTGGGGATCCACGCAAGCCATACCTCCCTGGAAGCCCCCGGGTGTCTACTTTTCAGAAATGTGTGTGTTTGGTAGGTTTCCCTAGGTGCCGGCAGAGCTAGGGTTCACAAACTACAGCTAGGCACTTTGCCAAAAAGGGTCATTTTTCACTGCGAAATTGAGGTGAGACCACGTTGCGTTTTGCGCCGTTTCCTGTCGCGGGCACTAGGCCGACCCACACAAGTGAGGTACCATTTTTCTCAGAAGACTTTGGGGAACGCGGGGTGGGTGGAAATTTGTGAATCCACGCAGATTCCAGAACTTTCCACCACAGAAATGTGGGGAAAATGTGGTTTTTTTGACAATTTTTAGGTTTGCAAGGGATTCTGGGTAACAGAACCTGGTGGGAGGCAGTCCAGTCACCCCATCCTGGATTCCCCTGGGTGTCTAGTTTTCAAAAATGTATAGGTTTGCTAGGGTTCCCTAGGTGCCGGCAGAGCTAGGGTTCAAAAACTACAGCTAGGCACTTTGCCAAAAAGGGTCATTTTTCACTGCGAAATTGAGGTGTGACCACATTGCGTTTTGCGCCGTTTCCTGTCGCAGGCACTAGGCCGACCCACACAAGTGAGGTACCATTTTTCTCGGAAGACTTTGGGGAACGCGGGGTGGGTGGAAATTTGTGGATCCACGCAGATTCCAGAACTTTCCACCACAGAAATGTGGGGAAAATGTGGTTTTTGACAATTTTTTATGTTTGCAAGGGATTCTGGGTAACAGAACCTGGTGGGAGGCAGTCAAGTCACCCCATCCTGGATTCCCCTCGGTGTCTAGTTTTCAAAAATGTATAGGTTTGCTAGGTTTCCCTAGGTGCCGGCAGAGCTAGGGTTCAAAAACTACAGCTAGGCACTTTGCCCAAAAGGGTCATTTTTCACTGCAAAATTGAGGTGTGACCACGTTGCGTTTTGCGCCGTTTCCTGTCGCAGGCACTAGGCCGACTCACACAAGTGAGGTACCATTTTTCTCGGAAGACTTTGGGGAACGCGGGGTGGGTGGAAATTTGTGGATCCACGCAGATTCCAGAACTTTCCACCACAGAAATGTGGGGGAAATGTGGTTTTTTGACAATTTTTATGTTTGCAAGGGATTCTGGGTAACAGAACCTGGTGGGAGGCAGTCAAGTCACCCCATCCTGGATTCCCCTGGGTGTCTAGTTTTCAAAAATGTATAGGTTTGCTAGATTTCCCTAGGTGCCGGCACAGCTAGGGTTCAAAAACTACAGCTAGGCACTTTGCCAAAAAAGGGTCATTTTTCACTGCGAAATTGAGGTGTGACCACGTTGCGTTTTGCGCCGTTTCCTGTCGCAGGCACTAGGCCGACCCACACAAGTGAGGTACCATTTTTCTCGTAAGACTTTGGGGAACGCGGGGTGGGTGGAAATTTGTGGATCCACGCAGATTCCAAAACTTTCCACCACAGAAATGTGGGGAAAATGTGGTTTTTTTGACAATTCTTTAGGTTTGCAAGGGATTCTGGGTAACAGAACCTGGTGGGAGGAAGTCAAGTCACCCCATCCTGGATTCCCCTGGGTGTCTAGTTTTCAAAAATGTATAGGTTTGCTAGGTTTCCCTAGGTGCCGGCAGAGCTAGGGTTCAAAAACTACAGCTAGGCACTTTGCCAAAAAGGGTCATTTTTCACTGCGAAATTGAGGTGTGACCACGTTGCGTTTTGCGCCGTTTCCTGTCGCAGGCACTAGGCCGACCCACACAAGTGAGGTACCATTTTTCTCGGAAGACTTTGGGGAACGCGGGGTGGGTGGAAATTTGTGGATCCACTAAGATTCCAGAACTTTCCACCACAGAAATGTGGGGAAAATGTGGTTTTTGGATAATTTTTTAGGTTTGCAAGGGATTCTGGGTAACAGAACCTGGTGGGAGGCAGTCCAGTCACCCCATCCTGGATTCCCCTGGGTGTCTAGTTTTCAAAAATGTATAGGTTTGCTAGGTTTCCCTAGGTGCCGGCAGAGCTAGGGTTCAAAAACTACAGCTAGGCACTTTGCCAAAAAAGGGTCATTTTTCACTGCGAAATTGAGGTGTGACCACGTTGCGTTTTGCACAGTTTCCTGTCGCAGGCACTAGGACGACCCACACAAGTGAGGTACCATTTTTCTCGTAAGACTTTGGGGAACGCGGGGTGGGTGGAAATTTGTGGATCCATGCAGATTCCAGAACTTTCCACCACAGAAATGTGGGGAAAATGTGTTTTTTTTGACAATTTTTTATGTTTGCAAGGGATTCTGGGTAACAGAACCTGGTGGGAGGCAGTCAAGTCACCCCATCATGGATTCCCCTGGGTGTCTAGTTTTCAAAAATGTATAGGTTTGCTAGGTTTCCCTAGGTGCCGGCAGAGCTAGGGTTCAAAAACTACACCTAGGCACTTTGCAAAAAAAGGGTAATTTTTCATTGTGAAAATGTGGTACGTCCACGTTGCATTTTGAGCCATTTCCTGTTGTGGGCACAAGGGCTACCCACACAAGTGAGGTACCATTTTTATCGGGAGACTTAGGGTAACACAGAATTGTAGAGCAACTGTTATTACCTATTGACTTTCGATGCATTTCTGCCTTCCAAATGAAAGACAATGTGTAAAAATAAGTCATTTTGAAAAATGACCTATAATTCTCATGCTAGTATGGGTACTCCCAATTTCGGAAATGTGCAAATATCTACTGTTTCTAAAATCTACATTTTGTTCCCATTTCAGAAATACATAGGTGTCTTTCATAACAATTTTTCCATGTATACATTTTCCCAAAATAATTGCTATATACCCGGTACATAATAAAAAACCATTGCAAGATGCTGCTCAATTATTGGCTCTGGGTTCGTCGGGTTCTTGGTGAACCTACAAGTCCTATATATCCCCACAACCAGAAAGGTCCAGCGGATATAACGGTATATTGCCTTCAAATAGCTGTCATAATTAGAAGAAGTTACAGGTGAAAACGTTGACACAAATGGCTGTTTTTTTCAACTAATTTTCAATTTTTCCTTTATTTAACTGTTAGTTTCTATAAGGAAAACTTTAAGGATCTACACAAATGACCCCTTGCTGAATTCAGAATTTTGTCTACTTTTCAGAAATGTATGGCTTTCCAGGATCCATTATTGGTTTCATACCCATTTCTACCATTAACTGGAAGGAGGTTGAAAGCACAAAAAATAGCAAAAATAGGCTATGTCCCAGAAAAATGCCAAAACTGTGTAAAAAAGTTGGTTTTCTGACAAAAGTCTGCTTGTCCCTGAAAGCTGGGAAAATGGTGATTTCATCCCCACAACCCCTTTTTGATGCCATTTGCAGGGAAAAATCAAGACGCTTTCATCTGTAGCCCTTTTTTCGCATTTTTCCCCAAAAAACAAAATTTAGCTGTATTTTGACTAATTTCTGGGTCCCCTCCAGGGGAATCCACAAACCCTGGGTACCTTTACAATCCCCATGATGTTAGAAAAAAGGACGCAAATTTGGCATGGATACCTTATGTGGTCAAAAAGTTACAGGGGCCTAAGCGCGCACTACCCCAAATAGCCAAAAAAGGCTTAGCACAGGAGGGGAAAAGGCCTAGCAGCGAAGGGGTTAATGAATCATCCTACCCGATCCTCGACTTACTAGTTCCTCCTGGGTTCTCAATCATCAAAAAAGACAGAAACGACCAAAAAGGCGGGGGCTTAGCCATTATCCACAAGAATGCCATCATGATGGTGGAATCTGTCTCCTCCACTTACAGCACCTTTGAATATCTCAACACTTCTATACGGTTGAAAAATAATAAGTCAACAAATTGCCACCTTCTCTACCACCCCCCAGGCAACACTCGCCCCTTCCTCAAACACCTATCAGACCTGGCAACACACTGCTCACTCTCAGATGCCAACAACATAATCCTAGGCAACTTCAACATCCACTGGAATGATGAGAAAAACACTCAAATCCAATTCTTAAAAGAACTCTTACTTGAGCACAACCTTATCCAACACTGCAAAGAACAAACCCACAACAGAGGCTCAACCCTTGACACCATTATAGCTCAGGAGAAGGCGATAACCATCAACAACATCCTCCCAGTTGATTGGGCAGACCACCGCATCATCCTGTTCCACTTACACCTGGAAGAATCATACCCCATCCATACTAAGAAATCCCTTCAGTGGTCCAGAAACCTAAGCCAAGTTCCCCTAGCTGAGCTGGAAAAAAAATGATCTTTAGCTTTACCCCCAAAATCAGGTGACCTCTCAACGATCGAACTCACAACCCACTTTAACTCTATGATGACAGCCGTCCTAGACCAAGTAGCCCCTCTGAAACTAAAAAAGATTAGAGACACCCCTTCGAGACCCTGGTTCACCAAGGACCTCAACACAGAAAGACGACAACTCAGAGCTGCAGAAAGACTCTGGCGAGTAAACCCTTCTTCAGCTCACCTCCACCGACTCAGAGCAGAACCCAGAACATACACAAATCACATCATCAAAGAAAAAGCAGCCTTTTTCCGCAGGGCCCTTGACAATGCAATAAATTGTCCAAAAAACCTTTTCAACATCATAAAAAACCAGACTTCGAAACCTCCCGCTAAAGCCCCTCAGGGCTCTAAAGAACGCTGCGATAAATTTGCCAAATTCTTTGATGAGAAAATCACGTTGACCAAGTCCTCCCTTGAAAGCCACACACAAGCACATGACTCCAAAGTAGGGATCCCCCTCCCTGAGACAAAGGAGGGCAACCAAACCCTAGGATCCCCCTCTACCCTTAATTGCTGGAAAGCATTTAACCCACTCTCAGAAATGGACATCTACAAACTAATTTCAAATTCAAAACTTTCCTCCCACTTCGCAGACCCCCTCCCGGCCTCCATGGCAAAACACCTCAGTAACGTCATTTCACCCCTCTGGAAGATGATAATAAACAGCTCCCTAAACACGGGGGTCATGCCAGACTGCCTACAACTTGGCCAAGTCTCTCCACTACTAAAAAAAACAGGCTTAGACCCTGAGGACCTTAACAACTTCAGGACAATCTCAAACCTGCCCTTCCTGGCCAAAATCCTCAAGAAATGTGTCCTACTCCAACTCAACCAACACATCGACACCAACAATCTCTTGGACTCTCACCAGTCAGGCTTTAGAAAGGGCTGCAGCACAGAAACAGCCTTACTAAATATAGCAGACGACATCCACAAATGTATGGATGCCGGTCGCTGCTGCCTGCTCATCCTCCTAGACCTATCTGCGGCCTTCGACACGGTGGACCATAAACTTCTTCTCAACACCCTAAAGCAACGGATCAGAGCAGACGGCATGGTGCTGAAATGGTTCACCTCTTTCTTTCACAACCGTTCCCAACAAATCAAAATAAACAACGCAATCTCCGATACCTCCTCTATAACCAGAGGTGTCCCTCAGGGCTCAGTCCTCTCACCTACTCTCTTCAATATCTACATGGAGCCCCTCACTACCATAATCAACCAAGCCAACATCACCTACCACCTATACGCAGATGACATCCAGCTCTACCTGGAAGTCTCCTCCCCAGAAGACATACGCCATCTCAAAGATACTCTAAAAAAATCAAAACTGGCTATCACACAACCACCTAAAACTTAACCAAGATAAGACTGAAATCCTTCTCCTCTCTTACGACGGACAAACCCACCAGGTCCAAGAATGGATTAAGCTTATGGACTCCCTAAACTTCGACCGTACCATGACCAGCTCCGCCAAGTCGCTGGGCATCTTACTGGACCCTAACCTGAACATGAGCTCACACATAAAGGCTACCGCAAGGAATGCCCACTACAAATTAAAACTACTCAAGAAAATCAAGCCCTTCCTCCCACCTAATGATCTCAAGACCGTAACGCCAGCCCTGGTTCTATCCAGACTAGACTACTGAAACGCTACCCTCACAGGCACAGCAAAATCCAACCTAGCCCCCATGAGAACTACTTTAAACGAGCAGCAAGGATGGTCACTGGAGCAAAATGGCACGATCATATCTCCCCCTCCCTGAAAAACCTCAAATGGCTCCCCATTGAAGCTCGCTGCCAGTTCAAAACTGCTTGTCTCACCCACAAAGTCCTTCACGCTGGTAAACCAGTCTACCTGGCAGCCAAGCTCACCAAAGCAGCCCAAGCAAGAAACCTGAGGAGCACCAACAACCTACTTCTCATTCCCCCAAAGAGACACAAACAAACAGCCCTGGTGTGCTCCTTTTCGGGAAATGCCCCCAAAATCAGGAACTCCCTACCAGCAGATCTCAGAACTAACCCCTCCTTCATGACCTTCAAAAAAAAACTAAAGGATCTCCTCCTCGCTCGACACCTTTAACCTTCAGACCAATACACCGTAGTGCCTTCCAAAAGACTTTCCATTTTGTTCTGTCTGTCTGCTCTTTCCTATTTACCTGTGTACATGTTGTAAAGCGCTCTGATACCCTCGGGTCTTGTCAGCGCTATATAAAACTCTCTAAATAAACAAAAATAAATAAGTATTTCATATCATCGTAAACCCAACCACAACAAGTCATTTTCAACGTTTTTAATCATCATCATCTTGTTCTGATACGCAAAGCAGCATGAGAAATCCCCTCACTTATGGTTGATGGCAATAAAATCTTCATTCTTCAAGACTTTCCTGAGGAAACATTTTCAATCCGTAAAGACTTTACAGCTCTGCGACCAAGACTTAGAAACTCTGGTTTTAAATATGGGCTCTTTGATCCTCTCACCATGCGCGTTTGGAAAGATGACATCTCTAAATCAGTTCACGACCAGAGGATCTTCGAGCATTCCTGGATACTCATTTCCCACTTTCAATGGATACTCAGGATGCTTCAACATGATATCACTTGGTCCTTGTAGGGGTTTCTGCTTTTGATTCACATATTGGCCCTATTCATACTATATTATGATTATTACGGGCTCTACCACTGGCTAATCTTCTCAATGCATATGTGTGTCTCAACCTTCTTATATATGTTTTCTGTTTAGATAGCATTATATATGGTTCTTTTTCTTTTCTTCTATTTGCTTTTGTTTCTATGTGTTCTCAAGCTACTTCATTGGTCTCCATCACTCCCTTTCTTCCTTCTTCTACATTCTTTTCTGTTCATATTTTCTCTTTCATACCTTGATTTATGGATACTACTCACAGTGTTAAAATTGTTTCTTTAAATGTTAAGGGATTGCAACAATCTGTTAAGCATTTGAAAATGATAGATTATTTATTCAAGCACAAAGCTATATGTTTAGGGCAAGAGGCGCATATTAATGATAATATTTTAGTTTGTATGCAAAAGAAATGGATAGGCCAGATACTTTCTTCCCCAGCAATGAGTGTCAATCTTATTTTCAAAAAAACTTTAATTACAAATTTTAGATATGCATTCTGATTCAGAAGGCAGATTCCTATTTGTTAAAGTAAAACTTGGCACTACAGTATAACATTTGATTAATATATACAAACCAACTGTGGATGATCAGACCTCTATAATTATTCAACTTGTAAGTGCCCATATTATTGTTGGTGGAGTCTTTAATTTGATATGTAAGCCCCTTCCAGATAGGATTTCTTTCACTAAATTTACACCTCCAAAGGCTTTTCACTCACTTAAAACTCTTTTTAAAGACACAAAACATTTTGACATTTGGAGATTGCATTTCCTATCTCATAAGTATTTTACCTATTTCTCCAACTTTCATAATTCCCATTCACGCTTAGAATATTTACTGGCTTCCAGAGACCTGATATGATCCAAAACTCAACCTTTGATTGGATGCAGATAAGTAAATCTTCTCTTACTTACCATCAATGGCGCATGAATGTTGATGCTGTTCTCCAAGATGTGCACAAAGATACCTTAATATCTGCTATCAGAGATTTTTTTGATCTCAACCCTGAAGGTGTTACATCCATCCCCTATTGTACAATGGGATGGTTTTAAGCCATATACGCAAAGGGTAAACCATCTCTATTATGGCCCACAAAAATAAGATATTTAATACAAAACTCTTAAATTTGGAAAAACAAATTGATAAATTTGAAAGGTTATTTATCTCTTCTACCAAATTTACCTTCAAAACTATCCTCCAAAAACTTAAATATAAATATAATTCCCACTTTCAAAGAAAAAAGCAAAATGTTCTTTTGATACTAAGAGATCTGGGAAATTATTAGCTAATTATCTTCACATCAAACAAAATAAAACCCAAATTCATGCTATTCATAAAGATAATGGTACAATTGCTTCATCTACTCCTGAGATTATTAAGGTATTTCTTACATTTTATTCTTCACTATCTAACAAACCTGACCTCCTTGACTCTCAATTTATAGATGTTTTTTGGGATTTCACTAAACTTCCACAAATCCCCTAACATGACAGGTCCAAAATAGATATGCCCTTAACTGAGGAAAAAATGTTACCTGCTATTCATTCACTCAAACCCAAAAAATCTCCACGACCTGATGGCATTCCTGTGGGATTTTTTAGAGCTTTCTCTAAAATCCGTATTCCCCATTTACACCATTTATTTACTGATTTTATTTATTCAGGTTTGATTTCGGGATCTTTTTCTGAAGCCTTAATAATAGCATTACCTAAACCAGATGAAGATTGAACTAAAGTCTCTAATTATCATCCTATCTCCCTCATAAATCAAGACTCGAAAAGTTTTTGCAAACATTTTGGCCACAAGACTATCCAACATTTTCTCATCACTCATACATATAGACCAAACAGGTTTAATGAAAAAGAGATTCTCTGTCAATAACACACGACTTCTCTTTCATGAAATTGAGATCATCCCACATACACTTCACCTACCAGACTTCTTGCTCTAGTGTCACGTGGCCCATAGGGACATTGTCGTTTTTCACTAACTTAGCATGAGCTCGTTACAGCTTGCCTGCTGCTTTGCACACTTTACACACGTCTTTATTTTTTTGCAATATTTTCAAAGACTGCTTTCACATGAGAACTCATCGCTGTGTTCACTCTCTGCATGTTCCTGGGATTTTGACTGAACATTATGTGCAAGGTCGAACAACAATGCCCCTTGTTATTTTGTTCTGGCCAGTCCTTTCCCCTTAGACAAAACATACCGATGCAGCTGTTGTTTGGACAGTGTACTTGGATTTTTAGTGGGGTGCACAAATAGGTAACACACACTTGGAGAGGGACCTTTTCCAGGGAGATGAGCACCCATGATGTAGATCTTACATCTATAGCCTAAGGTATGGGGTCTGCTGACAAAGCCCAGAGATCTTCTATTATATAATAATACATCTTCTTAGCAAGGGGAGGGAGGTTAGGCACGATAGTCCTTTCTCCATTGTCTTATTATGTTGACATCTCCCTTCATGATTTATGGACTGACTGCTATGCTGACCATATTTGTACTATGCATTTTCCTGCTTTTTGTGGCACGTATACTGCATGTTAGGGCACGTTAGTTAAAAATAAATATATTAAACTGTTTTGTGTCTCTGTCAGATCTTATTGTGGACGAGTACAAGAGAGTGAGCAAAAAGGTGTGTCTTGTTACCGCAATTCCTGGGAGATCTGTGAGTGTTGTGTTCTGGAGTGTCTAATCATTTGTTTCTCTGGGAGTGAGTAGGAGAGCAAGTAAGACAATATAGCTAGTCGGTCCTGGGTTCATGGGTACTAAGGTGGTATGAAGACTCAGTCCCTATACACCAGGGTCCCATTTCCTGCGCATAGTTCTATATTTGTGGAGAATCCCTGCAACACAAGATGCTGAGAAAGCTTTTGATAAAGTTCACTGGCAATTCCTCTTTCATACACTATCACCTTCAGCTCAGCATTTTATTAATGGGTTAATATCTGATTCTTTTTTCTATATAGAGGTACACAACAAGGATGCCCATTGTCACCACTTCTTTTTTGTTAGCTATCGAGCCCTTACTATCTAATATCCAAAACTCCAATGAAATCACTAGAATTGATACTCCAAACATTCCACTTAAAACATCTGTTTATGCAGATAATGTATTATTATTTCTTAATAATCCAAACACCTCTTTACCTGCAGTACTCAATTTTATAGACAACTATTCCCTTATTTCTGGTTACGCCATGAACATTAATAAAAATAATTATTCCCCCTGAATGTTTACTGCACTCAAGATATGTTGGACAATACTGATATCATTTGGCAAAAAGAGAAATTTATATAATTGGGAACCCAATTTTCACACTCTCTTAAACAATCAATTACATAAAATTGCAATTCTTTGATTACTAAGGTCACAGATAAAATTTCTCTTGGTGGGGTAAACTTGAAGCTATTAAAATGGTACTAGCTCCTCTTATTGTTTACAGTTTATCAATGCTCCCGTTACAATTATCTCTCAGATTCCATAAAAAACTTAGCATTATTTACAAATTTCTTTGGCATCATAAACCACCACGACTTCGATATGCCGAACATAAACTTTCCAAATGCAATGGAGTATTTTGTTTACCAGATTGTTTTAATTACCAAAAAGCATTTAATTTAGGATGAGGTTCGCATTGGTTTTCATGCATTAATGCTGTTCATTCACCTAAATGGCTTCAAGTGGAACAACAGCTGGTCTCACCATTCCCTTTACCAACTCTATTATCTATAACTAACTCTAATAAACTTCTTAAATCATCTGTCATTATTTCATCTACCAAATTAATTATATAAGATTTAGATTCGTCATTTTCATCACATATTTCAGATTCTATCAAACTATCTCTATGGCACAATCCTAAGATAAAACGTAATCATACCTTCAAATTTTGGAATTCATGGATACATGCTGGTATATTTTCTAGCTTGGAGATATCTATGATAAGAGTGGTTTATTGTCAATTTCTGAATTACAAGCTAAATGCTTGTTACTTGATTCTGACGCTCATAAGTACCATATTCTGTGCAATGCTATACTTAATCATTTTCCCATTTCATTGCCTCAACATAGGTCCCTTAATTCAGAGATTTGAATTAGGGCCTATTCTGTTTCTCCATATACAGTCTCGAAATTTTACAAACAACAAAACACTACCCGTGAGGCTAACTTGATTTTTCTTAGTGGGCACTGGAATGCAGAACGGTCTATAGAACTTTGCTTTGATGATTGGAAGCAAATTTGGCTAGCACAAAAAAGAGGGGGGTTTCCTGTGTCTTTATCACAAACAAATGTATTTATTCTGTTCATTTGTTTAAGGACCCCATGTAAATTGCACAAGGCTAAGGCTATTGATTCCCCTCTTTGCTCGCGTTGCAAACAACATGAAGGGTCTCTAAACATTTCTGTTTCTATGTACAATAATATCACAGTTTTGGAAAAATTTGGGGTTATTATCCTCAAAATACTTTCCATCACTGATACACTAACATATAGCATGGTTATATGTAAATATATTGCACTCTCCTCCAAATTAACGTAACCCCATAGTAAACTTTTTGACCTTATGCTCTCTATAGCCATTAGATCCATTTCAACTAATTGGAAATCCAGTGAAGCATTAACGGTTGATACTTGGTGGTCTTGGGTCACATTTACTAGACGTGGAGCTCAATTATCTTTTACGGGAAAACGTAAAAATACTACAGTGTTTCAAAGGCTTTGGAAACTGGTTGATAATTATACTGCTATAAACATGTAAGATCTTTATTAATTGCAATTTTTCATCATTAATGTAATTTGTAATCTATGACATGGGGGTAGCTCTTGTTTGTTCCTTATTCAACATTTCCTTTCTTCTAGCTACATGATTCTTAGTTATTGTAGGTATATTTATAACTCAAATATGATATTTTAAAGTTTCAACATATTTATATTTTATATACCAATATCATATACTTTATTTGTGTGTCTTTGACCTTTGAAAAATCAGTACAATATTTTTAACTAAAAAACACAACATCTTGTAATGTATATCATGTGTATAATCTAGAATATATGTATATTCTGAAATGCCATTGTGTCTCACCCCACTCATCTCCCATCAGCATTTATTACCACCTTTAAACATACTCATCCCAACTGTTGATTTTTTTATTATTATATTGTATTACCTCCTCCTCCGTCTTCTTCTCTCCAGTCCTCACTCATTGAGTTATGTGGGAGAGTAGCATAAACTCAATATTCAGACTGGTCCACTATCGCAAGACCATTAACATTACATGAATCACGCATAACGGAAATTACCGGTATGTAGCGGGGTCATTTTCAAGCTGTGAGGTCCACAATCGCACTGAGATATGAGGATGCATTGTGTCAATGGTGTAAAGGCAAAACACAAATGTACATTTACAGTTTTGTGAATTTTAGTGAGGAATATTTCGGGAAATATTGATTGCTTTTTAATGCAAAAAACACTATATCAGAATGAGATGCTCTGAAAACATATAACCTTTATTGCCTGGTAAATCTTAGGGGCCCATTAGGATGGCGGGCAGGTTCGCCCCTGCCGGGCCGGCGGGGGCGAACCGCCCGCCATCCACACCAGAAAGACCCCCCATCATATTATGATGGCTGGGGGGTCCGCGGCAGACGGAAAGACCGTCCGCCGCTTTTCCGCCGGTCGACTCGTCGACTGGGCAGAAAACATGCATAATATGGTGGCGGTGTCTGCAAGACACCGCCCGCCATCCATATTATGATGATGGCGGAAAGCAGCCCTTCCATGGAGGCATGTGGTCTTCGCTGTTGGGGGCCAGTAGCGGGCCCCCAGGATATTGGGGGTGGGGGTGCACATGGGGCTATGGTACCCCCTGCATTGGCATGGACAAAGTGGCTGGCACCGCGCGGTGCCTGTCACCTTGTGCATGTCAATGCACAACGTGCATTCCCAGCATTGTGGCGGGCGGTGCTGTGAGCACCGCCTGCCACAATGCTGGGAATAGGGGATGCCACCGCCACGGTGGCGGTGGCATCATAATTGCAGGTGCGGGACTACCGCACCTATAGCGGGCGGTCCCTTTGGCCATTGCGGTGGCGGGCGGACTTTGTCCGCCCACCATCGTAATAGAGCCCCTAGTACTTGTCTAGGGAAATACTGTTACCACTAGGTTGCTTATCAGTCTTGTTACTCGTTTTACCAATGATTACGAGTTTCGTAGGTCAGGATGGAAATATCCTCTGATTTTGGTTTTACTGCTGGTAAAATCAAATGGTTTCCCCTTTTCCAAACTGTTTTCCCTTCCCAAATTCCTCCAGGTAACCCAAGGTGGGATTTGATTACAAAGCACTCTGGGGCATATGTACAAGCCCCTATCGCCATGGCAACGTCACTTTTTGTGACGTTCCCGTGGCGATAGGGGCCTTGCCTTATGTACAAGGCAGCGTTAAGCCACTTAACGTGGCTTAAAACTGCCTTGTACATAAGACACCCTTTCACGCTATGTTTAGAGTGAAAGGGGCGTGCGGTGTGTGTTCCACTGCCACACCCATTGTATTTGACGCTGCCCCCTATGTACAAGGGTGGCGTACATAGGAGGCAGCGCCAATATTAAGACCAGGAAAATCCTGGTCTTAAGTTGATGAAACGAGGAGAAATGCATTATTTCTCCTCGTTATCTTTTTCCATGTGTGCTGCCTTGTGCAGCACACATGGAAAAAGCAAAATGCCATGGTTTTTATGTACAGGAAGGTGCCCTTCCTGTACGTAAACAAACCTTTTTTAAAAATGCCATTTTGTAACTTTCATGTGTGCTGCATGAAGCAGCACACATGAAAGCTACAAAATGGCAATTTAGGATTGTTTATGTGCAGGAAGGGACACCTTCCTACACATAACCAATCCTCCCCTGCACACAGACACCCTTGCGTTCTGGTGCAAGGGTGCCTGCGTTGGAGCTAAGTTATTGAACTTAGCGCCATCGCAGGGGGAAACGCAAGGCTGCAGCACATTCTTGTAAATATGGCAGCCTTGCGTTTCCGAAGCTAATGACACGCTCCGCCACCTCATTGTACATATCCCCCTCGATGTCCTAGCTCCAAATCTTACGTCTTGTGCAAATACTCCCAGAATGAGTTTGTTTACGACTGTGTTTATGTTTAGCTTCTGAAACAACACTTTTGGCCAAAAACAGGCCACAGATACAAAGCACAGGGGAAGAGGAAACATTTTTGATATTTTCATAAGCAAAATGAAACAGTCGGTTGTTACATTTAAAATGAAGCAGGTTGGCATATCACATGAAATGGATAAACAATGCTGCACAACGAATTGAACAAATGATATTCCACACTTTGCAACAAATTGCTTTTTTTTGGACATCATATTACGCATGGATATGCAGACATTCATATGCACTACTTCTTTTACCAATCCCATCAAAAATTATAAGAACTTTTATCGATAGGTATGATAATGCAGGCCTCAAATTACTCTACAAAGATTCACCATTGCTCATATTTTGATTAGCTACCTCTGCTAAAAAAACTAAGCAAAGCTTCAATGTTCTAATTGCAATAAATGGCCATTGTTAGCCCATAATGCCAGAAGCAGCTACAATAATCTCTGATCTTAACCACTACCCACTGTGTTTAATCAGAACTCTTATTCATGAAAAGTGAAAATTCAATTTGCAATCAGGGACCAATGTTAGCCTTATACTGGTGCAAGATTAAAAATTCTCGTACTTCTACAGCGATAATAACTTTTCAACAAAGCAAAGCCTGCATTTCTTAAATCCCTGTATTCTTAACTCCATAGTTATATCCTTTTCACTTCTTTCTAATAAGACTCAAACAGTCTAGCCTAGTAATTTGCTGACTACTTTCAGTCAAAATGTCACTGTTTGAAAATACGTGTGGTTTTCATAATAACTGCACTAAAATGAGCACATAACATATAATACACAATGGGTATCATGCAATATGTTCCTATGTTGGTATTGAGACATTAGAGATGATAATACACACTGTAGCAGAAAGAAGCCATTTTGATCTTGTTCAAGACAAACAGTCAGCAGTTAGTTGAAGCAAAAGATTGAGGGGCCGATTCCGATCTCGGTCGGAGGCGCACACAATACCATTCGGTCGGGAAAAAAGCCATGCGAAAGCCTGTTTCCCGACCGATCCGTACAGCACACCGAACGAGTAAGTACGATGCGCACAACAGCACAGAATCCGGCCGAGCCGTACTCACCCAAACCAGGTCCTGTTCCCCGACCGAGGCGAATCCGGAAACGCCGAATCGAGTCGCACGGAAGGGAAAATGCAGCTCCGTCCGGCCGAACAAGTACGATGCGCTTCCCGTACGCGCCGAACCCGTCGCTACGCACAGCACGTCAAAGCATCCGGGAGAGGCGCACATAAGCTCCGATTCGCGCCACAACACGATCCACGGCTACGAGACGAACACGCCAGCGACAAGGACGAGGCGAAGCGACGAGGACGACGCGAAGCGACGAGGACGACGCGAAGCAACGAGAAGGACGAACGACACGAACCAACCATGAATCCCTTCGTCCCGATCATACCAATATTCTACATTTACTACCGGAACAGGCACGGACGCGTACGGCGCAGAAGGTAAGTCAGACACCAACCACAAAACACATACAACACGTACACGACACATCACACACACACACAGAGGGATGCAGAATATACTTACACCAGCAACAGCAGCACCATAGGGGCGGGATGCCCATCACCAATGCCACATATGCACACAGGGGCCTGGATGCGCACCACCACCCCTACCCAGGGGGGGCTGGATGCCTACCACTACCACCACCCTTAGCCAGGGGGGGCTGGATGCCTACCACTACTACCACCCTCACCCAGGGGGGGGCTGGATGCCTACCACTACTACCACCCTTAGCCAGGGGGGGCTGGATGCCTACCAGTACTACCACCCTCACCCAGGGGGGGCTGGATGCCTACCACTACTACCACCCTTAGCCAAGGGGGGCTGGATGCCTACCACTACTACCACCCTTAGCCAGAGGGGGCTGGATGCCTACCACTACTACCACCCTTAGCCAGGGTGGGCTGGATGCCTACCACTACTACCACCCTCACCCAGGGGGAGCTGGATGCCTACCACTACTACCACCCTTAGCCAGGGGGGGCTGGATGCCTACCACTACTACCACCCTTAGCCAGGGGGGGGCTGGATGCCTACCACTACTACCACCCTTAGCCAGGGGGCTGGATGCCTACCACTACTACCACCCTTAGCCAGGGGGCTGGATGCCTACCACTACTACCACCCTTAGCCAGGGGGGCTGGATGCCTACCACTACTACCACCCTTAGCCAGGGGGGCTGGATGCCTACCACTACTACCACCCTCACCCAGGGGAGCTGGATGCCAACCACTACTACCACCCTCACCCAGGGGGGCTGGATGCCTACCACCACCCTTAGCCAGGGGGGCTGGATGCCTACCACTAGTACCACCCTTAGCCAGGGGGCTGGATGCCTACCACTACTACCACCCTCACCCAGGGGGCTGGATGCCTACCACCACCCTTAGCCAGGGGGGCTGGATGCCTACCACTAATACCACCCTTAGCCAGGGGGGCTGGATGCCTACCACTACTACCACCCTCACCCAGGGAGGGCTGGATGCCTACCACTACTACCACCCTTAGCCAGTGGGGGCTGGATGCCTACCACTACTACCACCCTCACCCAGGGGGGGCTGGATGCCTACCACTACTACCACCCTCAGCCAGGGGGGGCTGGATGCCTACCACTACTACCACCGTCACCCAGGGGGGGCTGGATGCCTACCACTACTACCACCCTCACCCAGGGGGGGCTGGATGCCTACCACTACTACCACCCTCACCCAGGGGGGGCTGGATGCCTACCACCACTACCACCCCCACTCATAGGATGGACAATGCATGACACAACCAGCACACCACAACCTAGGGAATGCAAGAAAAAGACATCCCCCCAACACCATGACAAGCGTATGTAGACTGTGTCAAATGCCTACAACACCGAACATGACTTTGAACATACAATGTGACCCCCTAGCACATGTGCCACACATATATGTGTGTGGCACCCACAATGCAAGCAGGCCATGACCATTGTGGCAATGGGGTCCAAACCCCCATCATCACAGTGACCAAAATGTAAGTGTGGGGTCCATAGCTGAAGCACATTTTGAACATTGTGGCAATGGGGTCCAAACCCCCATCATCACAGTGACCAAAATGTAAGTGTGGGGTCCATAGCTGAAGCACATTTTGAACATTGTGGCAATGGGGTCTAAACCCCCATCACCACAGTGACCAAAATGTAAGTGTGGGGTCCATAGCTGAAGCACATTTTGAACATTGTGGCAATGGGGTCCAAACCCCATCATCACAGTGACCAAAATGTAAGTGTGGGGTCCATAGCTGAAGCACATTTTGAACATTGTGGCAATGGGGTCTAAACCCCCATCATCACAGTGACCAAAAGGTAAGTGTTGACAAAGAAAGAGGTGCAACTGCCAAACTGCATGGATGATTCCTGGTCACAGAACAAAAACACATCAGTGGCAAAGTAGTGTATGTGTCCCATTGCAACATAAATTGGGTGAGCCAAATACTGCAGTGCAAATAAGACATACCTTTGGCCATGTGCAGACAAACAACACCCATGGGGGCTGACACCGTCAACATTCATCAATGACACAATGACAGAAGTGACCATCAGAATGCAGACCCACATATTTGCACCAATGGGCACACAAATGCAGATACCCTGTGGAGACTGCAGATGTGAGGTGAACAGATACCATACCATGGCAGCAATGGGACACACACACCATGATCATTGTGCTGACCGATGACCTAGGAGTCCCAGGGACAGCAGGGGAAACCCACCAAACTACATACAGCCAATGGCACACCCAAGATATGCCAATGCAGTGGTGCAGATGCACAAACACAAACAGGCAGACCCACACTGCACATCATACACAACAGGTGAGGGGGGGGGGTGCCAGTGCAGAAACACATCACACATGGCCACTCAACAAGACTCCTGAATGTCTGACACACTGCACACTACGCTGTACATGGACATGACGGCAATACCACACCAACCAATGGGATCCCAGCCACAGTCACACACCAATGAAGAAGCCAAGGTCACCCACAAAGAACACACATAGGCAACAACCAACATTGCAGCCCGGACCCTGAGGAGTGCCAGCAGTCACACACACAACGTGTCACAATCACTGAAAGATAACACAAACTGGAAATCACATGACAGGGGCAAACAACAAGTGCCAAGGGAAACCTGACTGTGACCCATCTGCGTCTGCACACAAACTCAGCCCTGACAGCAAACACACCTATGGGTGACACCCTGATGACCAGTAATGTGCCATGCACCCACATCACAGAGAACCCAGGGAGAAGACTTTGGGGAACATAGGTCAACTCAGCTAGCATCACAAACAGGTACAACACTAGGGATCACAGCATGCACAGCTAAACGGAAGTGAACACACAGACATGCACATACAACACACACCTTGGGCGCAGGCAATGTCACAGGAGTACACACTGCCATGAGGGGACTCCACTCCTGTGTGAGGAAAGCTGTGCCATATGTTGCCTCAGTAGGGCCCCATCATGTCAGCTGAGCACTTGGTCACACAATCAACAATTAGCACCAAATGAGGGCTCCCGTCACATCAGCCTGGTGGTCATGGAAGTGCCAACGGAATCATCAGCACAGATCCAACACACTTGTATAGCAATGTTGCACTGACAACACAGATGAGTCCTTCCCCATTGATGCCCAAACCTGCATGTCCAGTGGAGATGGCCACACGGTCAGGGAAGTAGACGAATTGAACAATGGCAGGCACAACAGATGTGCAGGGGTGGAAGCCACAGATGTGAAATAGCTAATCCAAGTAGGAAATCCCATTGCCAAATACTGAACACATGACACCCTCAGATGCTGCTATGGATGACATGGATACACCACAGGATAGGACACATTCCCCCTGGACCACATGGGTTCCTGCACAGTAACACTTCATTATCATGAGACCAAATATCACCATCACTGCAGCAAGGGCATGGTTAGCATCATCAACAACATGTACATCAGAAGCATAAGCACTAGAGAACAGAAAGTTGCTTTATTCAGCATATGTGTGGAATGAAAACAAAGTCCAGAAAAAACACAAAGGCCAATGGCCAGTCCATTGTAAAAGTCCAAACAGGGTGACAGTGGCAGATGTCACCCTACGCATGCCTGCACAAAACCAGGGACAATCCACTAGGAGGGGCAACCGGGGGTAGGCCAGGCACCGCAGGGACAGGATCAGGACTCACCAGGAGGAAGCAGGGAAGGGGTGGTGGGTGCTGGAGAGCCACTGACAACTGCAGTGGAGGTGTCTGACATGGTGTGTGCCGGCACAACTGGGGGGCATGACTCAGATGTTGTGGGTGCCGGCACGACTGCAGTGGACCCTGCAGATGGAGTGGACAGGTCCGCCACTGCAGTGCCCAAGTCAGACAGGGTGGTAGTGGACTCCACTGCAGTGCCTACCACCAGGGGAGGAGAATGGGGAACAGGCAAGGTGGGCTGGACAGAGGGGAGGACACCCTCACCACATCAGTGGCACAGAGAAGCGCAGCGGGGGGTGTGGTGCTGGGAGAGCAAGTGGCAGGGTGAGAAGGCCGGATCCTCTTGGGGATGGTATATCTGTGGGTGGGGGAACCTGGGGCAGGGTGTGGTGGGGGCACCTGTGGAGTGGGGGCCTGAGGGATGGAGGAAGGAGACCTGGTGCCTGAGCTGCAGGGCGGCGGTGGGGTCTTGCTCTTACGACTCCGGGGGGACTTGCGGGTGGGGGCCTCAGTCTGTCTGCGCCTGGGGGCGGGTGTCCAGGGGCGAGGGGCACTCTGCTCTGTGTGGGGGCTTCCTCTTCCCCTGGATGCTGGAGCAGCTGGATCGGAGCGGAAGAGGCCGAGGTCACTGAGGAAGAGGCGCTGGGTCTTTGGGGTTGCAGGTGAGGCAAGGGAGGGTGTTTTGGAGGGAGAGGCAACTGAGGACTGCGCAGTGCTCGTGGATGCGTGTTTGTGTTCCAGGGCCCCATCCCCTGTGAGTCTGGTTTCAGTCCCCTGACTGTGCGTGCGTGTGCGTTTTGTTTGTGGCGTGTGTGTCTGTGTGCTGGATGTGTGTGTGCTGGTGTGTGCCTGTGCCGGTGTGTGTGTGCTTGGGACGGGTAAGGTGCTGGGGAGTGTGGATGGAGCAGAGGCAGGAGGGGTGAGGGACTGTCTGAGGAGGGACACTGCTGCCGTCAGGGAGGAGTCCATGGACCTATTGCCCCTCTGTAGGTCAGACATGCCCGATGAGATGCCCTCCATGAACGACACCAGCTGAGTCAACAGAGCGGTGTGCGCATGGAGGACACTCAGCATGGCTGTCTGCCCTACATGGAGCTGGCGAAGAGGTACACAGACTCCTCACTTAGGGCAGCAGGGGACACAGGGGCAGGGGTGCGGTGCCTGGCCCAAAGGAGACACGCTCCCGAACATGGGAGCCTCCACGGACCTGGGGAATGGGAGCCGATGGGAGGGCGGTGGTGGTGCTGGTGGTGGCAGGGACAGCAACACTAGCTGGGGTGTGGTGGCTGCTGACACCCGCCTCCATAAGGGAGTCATCCTCCGAGTTGCTCTGGTCCTCAGCTGAGGTGGATGGTGCTGAGGACTCCTCGGTGTGGCTCCCTCGCCCTCCGTGCCACTGGGTCCCTCCGACCACTCCTCGGCTGCTGACCCAGTCTGGCTCTCCGGCTCCTCCTGGTCCGTGGAGCTGTCCCCTTCCGTGGCCGTGGATGTATCTGCAAACAATGGGGAAACAGACAGACATCAGTCACCTGCACCAAACGCACACACCACTGTGAGCACAGCACATTACAGAGCAAGCCCTGGCATCATTATTTGTACATTGCTAAAAGTGCCCTAACTGAACAGGAGAAGCCAATTGTCAGTCTGATGCCAACCATGGCACTCACATCCCACATGGCCTTGCACCCATCTGTCTGGTGTCTGTTGGATTGCAACACCCCAGTGTGGACACATGCACCAAGTACACAGTATTGGACAGTGCAGAGGACACGGTGTGGCATGTGGACATGCACACATCACAGCTCTTGCCACTGAGTCAGTACAGGTTTCCGGATGAAAGGGATGCCCAGAGTCAAATAGGAAATGCATGTGATGCATACCAGCGACAGACACCATGATGCACCCATGTCCTGATAGCCATCGCCACAATGGTGTGCATGTAGCACATGTCACTCCCCTGCAGGATCACCAATAAGTAGACACATGCCATGGCGGAGGCATGACTGCTAAGTCATACATCACTGTCTCAGTGATGTATGACTTGGCAGCCAGACAACAACACTCTGCACTGTGTCACAATAGTACGTCATGGGGAATGCAAGTCCTGGAGCTGCACAAGTGCACATGTACATCCCCCACACAACACATCATCTTAACCCTCATCTGTCCAGGTCATACCTATTGGACATATGGGAGACCTGTGACACTACCCTCTGAACCTGAGCCCCTCACAATCTGCTGTGAATGGGGAACAGCTGCCTGAACTTCACATTCGCATACCCCAGTCTGCACGGGCAGCTGATCAAACACCTATGTGACACACAAGTATCGTCTCCTATGGTCACATCTCCAGGGGCATGCTGAGCCCCTACCAAGAAACACCCCAGCAGTCCTGGCAACTAATCCACAGCACACTGACACAGAGGCAGACACCTGAGGGGTCAAATCACTGCGCACAATGTGTCAGCTGATACACGGGAGTGGGAGTACAGAGTGCATTGCATGGCCTGGAGTAGGCATGACTGTCCTGCCCCACATGAATGAGGGATGAGCCCTGGACAGTGGATAGCTGGCTATGTATGTGTGACACACGTAATCTGCACACTCCTGGGGCCCAAACATTGTTCCCACCCGCTGCATGGGCGTGTGCCACATACCCCAGGCACATGTGGTGGCTCAGCTCAGCAAGTGGACCGCATATCAAAGCAACACGCAGATTACATGTCCGAACACAGGCGTAGTGTGAACAATGGACCCACCCATGATGCCCACAACAGAGTTAGGGAAACAGATGCTGTCCCCCACCTTTAGTGAAGCAAACTGCAAGGACACAGTCCCAAGTGACACAATTCCCTGAATGTAAGGGCCACACCTGGGTATCAGATGAGCAGTGGGCAGTGCACAATAGAGGGACATGGCTCCTGGACAACATGACTGCTGCACTGTGGCAGTTGAACCAGGCCAGAGGAGGGCACAAAGCATGTAATACAGAGATCACAGTGCAGTCTTTGACTCACCCCCTCCTTGCTGCTGTCTGGCCTTCAGCTACCCATCCAGGTCTGGAAACACCACCGCCAGGATCTGGAGCATGTGGGGGTCAGGGTCCGTGTTCCGCCCCTCCTGCGAGGAGGCGACAGCTTCCAGCTGGACCCGTGCAATCCTCCGGGTCCAGTCCCGAAGGTCCTGCCACCTCTTCTGGCAGTTGCGGATCCGGCGCTTGTAGACCCCCACGGACCGAACAGCCCGGACGATGTCCTTCCAGATCTCCTGCTTCCGATGGGCATTAACCTGTCAGGATGACAAAGTGAAAAGGCCATTACTACACATGCAACATATCCGTGCATGACACAGTTGTATATACATGTCTCAATCACAGGGGCACATGATGTACACAGGCAGTGCAAAGCTGCCCATGGACAGTTTGCCAGACGTCACTACATGGTATCATTGCATGGGAAGTAAAACCTTGTTCAAATGCACTGTCACTGCACCATACCTGTCCAGTGCATGTCACTACACACTATGGGGGTGACAACTACTCAGTGAGCCTGCTAGCCAGTGGCGTGCAGACTTTCAGCCTTGCTAGTCAGACAATATGCACATTCAGAAAGGCAGTGCACAGAACACTCACCTGCTCCCCTGGTGTCCCATACAGCTTGCTGTACTGTGGAAGTAGGCTGTCCAGCAGGGCCTGGTTCTCCTCAAGGCTGAAGGCTGGGGCTCTCTCCACAGTACGTGCCATTGCAGGGTCCAGAGGGGCAGAGACAGCAGCAGTGCAGTGGCAGATGTCGTCCTGGAGCATGTAGTGCAGGCAAGTGAGCTCTCAGGGCAACAGCCAGCAATATATATGTGCTGGAGAGGCAGATACTGTCCCTTGTGTCCAAAGTGATAGGTCCAAGTCGTTTGCATCTTCTGAATCTGGCCAATCCATGGAATAGCAGCACCAAAACACGCCCACAGCATCCTTCAAATCTTCAACTTCATGACATACATGATTTTGCAACATTGTTGTGGGTGACCAACTGAATTTCCAGCAACCGACTCGTTCGAAATTCGAAAACGCGTCCGTTGCCAGGCAAGGCCATTGTCAATGGGTGCGCACCGATCGGACCATTGCGGTACAACGCGTACAGGGGTACAACGCGTACCCGCACACATTGAATGCAATGGGCCGGCCGGGGGCACCGATCGGTCCATTGCAGTTCAACGCGTACAGGGGTACAACGCGTACCCGCACACATTGAATGCAATGGGCCGGCCGGAGGCACCGATCGGTCCATTGCAGTACAACGCGTACAGGGGTACAACGCGTACCCGCACACATTGAATGCAATGGGCCGGCCGGGGGCACCGATCGGTCCATTGCAGTACAACGCGTGCAGGGGTACAACGCGTACCCGCACACATTGAATGCAATGGGCCGGCCGGGGCACCGATCGGTCCATTGCAGTACAACGCGTACAGGGGTACAACGCGTACCAGCACACATTGAATGCAATGGGCCGGCCGGGGGCACCGATCGGTCCATTGCAGTTACAACGCGTACAGGGGTACAACGCGTACCCGCACACATTGAATGCAGTGGGTCGGCCGGGGCACCGATCGGTCCATTGCAGTACAAGCGCGTACAGGGGTACAACGCGTACCCGCACACATTGAATGCAGTGGGCCGGCCGGGGCACCGATCGGTCCATTGCAGTACAACGCGTACAGGGGTACAACGCGTACCCGCACACATTGAATGCAATGGGCCGGCCGGGGGCACCGATCGGTCCATTGCAGTACAACAGCGTACAGGGGTACAACGCGTACCCGCACACATTGAATGCAGTGGGCCGGCCGGGGCACCGATCGGTCCATTGCAGTACAACGCGTACAGGAGTACAACGCGTACCAGCACACATTGAATGCAATGGGCCGGCCGGGGCACCGATCGGTCCATTGCAGTACAACGCTGTACAGGGGTACAACGCGTACCCGCACACATTGAATGCAATGGGCCGGCCGGGGCACCGATCGGTCCATTGCAGTACTAGCTGCGTACAGGGGTACAACGCGTGCCCGCACACATTGAATGCAATGGGCCGGCCGGGGGCACCGATCGGTCCATTGCAGTACAACTGCGTACAGGGGTACAACGCGTACCCGCACACATTGAATGCAGTGGGCCGGCCGGGGACACCGATCGGTCCATTGCAGTACAACGCGTGCAGGGGTACAATGCGTACCCGCACACATTGAATGCAGTGGGCCGGCCGGGGGCACCGATCGGTCCATTGCAGTACAACGCGTACAGGGGTACAACGCGTACCCGCACACATTGAATGCAGTGGACCGGCCGGGGGCACCGGTCGGTCCATTGCAGTACAACGCGTACAGGGGTACAACGCGTACCCGCACACATTGAATGCAATGGGCCGGCCGGGGCACCGATCGGTCCATTGCGGTACTGCTGCGTACAGGGGTACAACGCGTACCCGCACACATTGAATGCAGTGGGCCGGCCGGGGCACCGATCGGTCCATTGCAGTACAACGCGTACAGGGGTACAACGCGTACCCGCACACATTGAATGCAATGGGCCGGCCGGGGCACCGATCGGTCCATTGCAGTTCAACGCGTACAGGGGTACAACGCGTACCCGCACACATTGAATGCAGTGGGCCGGCCGGGGGCACCGATCGGTCCATTGCAGTACAACGCGTACAGGGGTACAACGCGTACCCGCACACATTGAATGCAGTGGGCCGGCCGGGGGCACCGATCGGTCCATTGCAGTACAACGCGTACAGGGGTACAACGCGTACCCGCACACATTGAATGCAGTGGGCCGGCCGGGGGCACCGATCGGTCCATTGCAGTACAACGCGTACAGGGGTACAACGCGTACCCGCACACATTGAATGCAATGGGCCGGCCGGGGGCACCGATCGGTCCATTGCAGTACAACGCGTACAGGGGTACAACGGCGTACCCGCACACATTGAATGCAGTGGGTCGGCCGGGGCACCGATCGGTCCATTGCAGTACAACGCGTACAGGGGTACAACGCGTACCCGCACACATTGAATGCAATGGGCCGGCCGGGGGCACCGATCGGTCCATTGCAGTACAACGCGTACAGGGGTACAACGCGTACCCGCACACATTGAATGCAATGGGCCGGCCGGGGGCACCGATCGGTCCATTGCAGTACAGCGCGTACAGGGGTACAACGCGTACCCGCACACATTGAATGCAATGGGCCGGCCGGGGGCACCGATCGGTCCATTGCAGTACAACGCGTACAGGGGTACAACGCGTACCCGCACACATTGAATGCAATGGGCCGGCCGGGGGCACCGATCGGTCCATTGCAGTATCAACGCGTACAGGGGTACAACGCGTACCCGCACACATTGAATGCAATGGGCCGGCCGGGGACACCGATCGGTCCATTGCAGTACAACGGCGTGCAGGGGTACAACGCGTACCCGCACACATTGAATGCAATGGGCCGGCCGGGGGCACCGATCGGTCCATTGCAGTACTACAGCGATACAGGGGTACAACGCGTACCCGCACACATTGAATGCAGTGGGCCGGCCGAGGGCACCGATCGGTCCATTGCAGTACAATGCGTACAGGGGTACAACGCGTACCCGCACACATTGAATGCAATGGGCCGGCCGGGGGCACCGATCGGTCCATTGCAGTTACAATGCGTACAGGGGTACAACGCGTACCCGCACACATTGAATGCAATGGGCCGGCCGAGGGCACCGATCGGTCCATTGCAGTACAACGCGTACAGGAGTACAACGCATACCAGCACACATTGAATGCAATGGGCCGGCCGGGGACACCGATCGGTCCATTGCAGTACAACGGCGTGCAGGGGTACAACGCGTACCCGCACACATTGAATGCAATGGGCCGGCCGGGGGCACCGATCGGTCCATTGCAGTTACAACGCGTACAGGGGTACAACGCGTACCCGCACACATTGAATGCAGTGGGCCGGCCGGGGCACCGATCGGTCCATTGCAGTACAACGCGTACAGGGGTACAACGCGTACCCGCACACATTGAATGCAGTGGGCCGGCCGGGGGCACCGATCGGTCCATTGCAGTACTAACGCGTACAGGAGTACAACGCGTACCCGCACACATTGAATGCAATGGGCCGGCCGGGGCACCGATCGGTCCATTGCGGTACAACGCGTACAGGGGTACAACGCGTACCCGCACACATTGAATGCAATGGGCCGGCCGGGGGCACCGATCGGTCCATTGCAGTACAACGCGTACAGGGGTACAACGCGTACCCGCACACATTGAATGCAATGGGCCGGCCGGGGCACCGATCGGTCCATTGCAGTACTAGCGCGTACAGGGGTACAACGCGTACCCGCACACATTGAATGCAATGGACCGGCCGGGGCACCGATCGGTCCATTGCAGTACAACAGCGTACAGGGGTACAACGCGTACCCGCACACATTGAATGCAATGGGCCGGCCGGGGCACCGATCGGTCCATTCGCGGTACTGCAGCGTACAGGGGTACAACGCGTGCCCGCACACATTGAATGCAGTGGGCCGGCCGGGGCACCGATCGGTCCATTGCAGTACAACGCGTACAGGGGTACAACGCGTACCCGCACACATTGAATGCAATGGGCCGGCCGGGGGCACCGATCGGTCCATTGCAGTTCAACGCGTACAGGGGTACAACGCGTACCCGCACACATTGAATGCAGTGGGCCGGCCGGGGCACCGATCGGTCCATTGCAGTACTAACGCGTACAGGGGTACAACGCGTACCCGCACACATTGAATGCAGTGGGCCGGCCAGGGGCACCGATCGGTCCATTGCAGTACAACGCGTACAGGGGTACAACGCGTACCCGCACACATTGAATGCAGTGGGCCGGCCGGGGGCACCGATCGGTCCATTGCAGTACAACGCGTACAGGGGTACAACGCGTACCAGCACACATTGAATGCAATGGGCCGGCCGGGGGCACCGATCGGTCCATTGCGGTACAACGCGTACAGGGGTACAACGCGTACCCGCACACATTGAATGCAGTGGGTCGGCCGGGGGCACCGATCGGTCCATTGCAGTACAACGCGTACAGGGGTACAACGCGTACCCGCACACATTGAATGCAGTGGGCCGGCCGGGGGCACCGATCGGTCCATTGCAGTACAACGCGTACAGGGGTACAACGCGTACCCGCACACATTGAATGCAATGGGCCGGCCGGGGGCACCGATCGGTCCATTGCAGTACAACGCGTACAGGGGTACAACGCGTACCCGCACACATTGAATGCAATGGGCCGGCCGGGGGCACCGATCGGTCCATTGCGGTTACAACGCGTACAGGGGTACAACGCGTACCCGCACACATTGAATGCAATGGGCCGGCCGGGGGCACCGATCGGTCCATTGCAGTTCTACGCGTACAGGGGTACAACGCGTACCCGCACACATTGAATGCAGTGGGCCGGCCGGGGACACCGATCGGTCCATTGCAGTACAACGCGTGCAGGGGTACAACGCGTACCCGCACACATTGAATGCAATGGGCCGGCCGGGGGCACCGATCGGTCCATTGCAGTACATACGCGTACAGGGGTACAACGCGTGCCCGCACACATTGAATGCAGTGGGCCGGCCGGGGCACCGATCGGTCCATTGCAGTACAATGCGTACAGGGGTACAACGCGTACCCGCACACATTGAATGCAATGGGCCGGCCGGGGCACCGATCGGTCCATTGCGGTATCAACGCGTACAGGGGTACAACGCGTACCCGCACACATTGAATGCAATGGGCCGGCCGGGGGCACCGATCGGTCCATTGCGGTACAACGCGTACAGGGTACAACGCGTACCCGCACACATTGAATGCAGTGGGCCGGCCGGGGACACCGATCGGTCCATTGCAGTACAACGCGTGCAGGGGTACAACGCGTACCCGCACACATTGAATGCAATGGGCCGGCGGGGGGCACCGATCGGTCCATTGCGGTACAACGCGTACAGGGGTACAACGCGTACCCGCACACATTGAATGCAGTGGGCCGGCCGGGGGCACCGATCGGTCCATTGCAGTACAACGCGTACAGGGGTACAACGCGTACCCGCACACATTGAATGCAGTGGGCCGGCCGGGGGCACCGATCGGTCCATTGCAGTACAACGCGTACAGGAGTACAACGCATACCAGCACACATTGAATGCAATGGGCCGGCCGGGGGCACCGATCGGTCCATTGCGGTACAACGTACAGGGGTACAACGCGCACCCGCACACATTGAATGCAATGGGCCGGCCGGGGGCACCGATCGGTCCATTGCGGTACAACGCGTACAGGGGTACAACGCGTACCCGCACACATTGAATGCAATGGGCCGGCCGGGGGCACCGATCGGTCCATTGCGGTACAACGCGTACAGGGGTACAACGCGTACCCGCACACATTGAATGCAGTGGGCCGGCCGGGGACACCGATCGGTCCATTGCAGTACAACGCGTGCAGGGGTACAACGCGTACCCGCACACATTGAATGCAGTGGGCCGGCCGGGGGCACCGATCGGTCCATTGCAGTTACAACGCGTACAGGGGTACAACGCGTGCCCGCACACATTGAATGCAATGGACCGGCCGGGGGCACCGATCGGTCCATTGCAGTACAACGCGTACAGGGGTACAACGCGTACCCGCACACATTGAATGCAATGGGCCGGCTGGGGGCACCGATCGGTCCATTGCGGTACAACGCGTACAGGGGTACAACGCGTACCCGCACACATTGAATGCAGTGGGCCGGCCGGGGGCACCGATCGGTCCATTGCAGTACAACGCGTACAGGGGTACAACGCGTACCCGCACACATTGAATGCAATGGGCCGGCCGGGGGCACCGATCGGTCCATTGTAGTTCAACGAGTACAGGGGTACAACGCGTACCCGCACACATTGAATGCAGTGGGCTGGCCGGGGGCACCGATCGGTCCATTGCAGTACAACGCGTACAGGGGTACAAGCGCGTACCCGCACACATTGAATGCAGTGGGCCGGCCGGGGCACCGATCGGTCCATTGCAGTACAACGCGTACAGGGGTACAACGCGTACCCGCACACATTGAATGCAATGGGCCGGCCGGGGCACCGATCGGTCCATTGCAGTACAACGCGTACAGGGGTACAACGCGTACCCGCACACATTGAATGCAATGGGCCGGCCGGGGGCACCGATCGGTCCATTGCAGTGCACTAGCAGCGTACAGGGTACAACGCGTACCCGCACACATTGAATGCAATGGGTCGGCCGGGGGCACCGATCGGTCCATTGCAGTACAACGCGATACAGGGGTACAACGCGTGCCCGCACACATTGAATGCAGTGGGCCGGCCGGGGCACCGATCGGTCCATTGCAGTACTAACGCGTACAGAGGTACAACGCGTACCCGCACACATTGAATGCAATGGGCCGGCCGGGGGCACCGATCGGTCCATTGCAGTACAACAGCGTACAGGGTACAACGCGCACCCGCACACATTGAATGCAATGGGCCGGCCGGGGGCACCGATCGGTCCATTGCAGTACAACGCGCGTACAGGGTACAACGCGTACCACGCACACATTGAATGCAATGGGCCGGCCGGGGGCACCGATCGGTCCATTGCGGTACTAACGCGTACAGGGGTACAACGCGTACCCGCACACATTGAATGCAATGGGCCGGCCGGGGACACCGATCGGTCCATTGCAGTACAACGCGTTCAGGGGTACAACGCGTACCCGCACACATTGAATGCAATGGGCCGGCCGGGGGCACCGATCGGTCCATTGCAGTACAACGCGTACAGGGGTACAACGCGTACCCGCACACATTGAATGCAGTGGGCCGGCCGGGGCACCGATCGGTCCATTGCAGTATCAACGCGTACAGAGGTACAACGCGCACCGCACACATTGAATGCAATGGGCCGGCCGGGGGCACCGATCGGTCCATTGCGGTACAACGCGTACAGGGGTACAACGCGTACCCGCACACATTGAATGCAATGGGCCGGCCGGGGGCACCGATCGGTCCATTGCAGTACAACGCGTACAGGGGTTCAACGCGTACCCGCACACATTGAATGCAGTGGGCCGGCCGGGGACACCGATCGGTCCATTGCAGTACAACAGCGTGCAGGGGTACAACGCGTACCCGCACACATTGAATGCAATGGGCCGGCCGGGGCACCGATCGGTCCATTGCAGTACAACGCGTACAGGGGTACAACGCGTACCCGCACACATTGAATGCAGTGGGCCGGCCGGGGCACCGATCGGTCCATTGCAGTACAACGCGTACAGGGGTACAACGCGTACCCGCACACATTGAATGCAATGGGCGGCCGGGGCACCGATCGGTCCATTGCAGTTCAACGCGTACAGGGGTACAACGCGTACCCGCACACATTGAATGCAGTGGGCCGGCCGGGGCTCCGATCGGTCCATTGCAGTACAACAGCGTACAGGGGTACAACGCGTACCCGCACACATTGAATGCAGTGGGCCGGCCAGGGGCACCGATCGGTCC
Organism: Calotriton arnoldi; assembly: GCA_963921515.1. Lineage (NCBI taxonomy): Eukaryota > Metazoa > Chordata > Amphibia > Caudata > Salamandridae > Calotriton > Calotriton arnoldi. The sequence goes on from CAWUFW010014139.1 coordinate 91,729, forward strand.
ATTGCAGTACAACAGCGTACAGGGGTACAACGCGTACCCGCACACATTGAATGCAGTGGGCCGGCCGGGGGCACCGATCGGTCCATTGCAGTACAACGCGTACAGGGGTACAACGCGTGCACCGCACACATTGAATGCAATGGGCCGGCCGGGGCACCGATCGGTCCATTGCAGTACAACGCGTACAGGGGTACAACGCGTACCCGCACACATTGAATGCAATGGGCCGGCCGGGGGCACCGATCGGTCCATTGCAGTTCAACGCATCACTGTACATGTGACTGGCATATGTCAGCATGCCTGTCTCAGATGGACATATGCCAACCACAGATAGCTCCCAGGGAGTGAGGGGCACACCTACATCACGACAGCCTGTCCAAACTTTATCATAAGGCATGTAAGGCTGCATTTCCTATTGTGTGTATGTTGGTGTACATGTTGTCCTGTGGGTGTCACCTGTGGGCAGCCACCCCCAGGCTGTGCACGTGTTCATGGGGACATGATCCTGGGTGTTACGTGTACATGACCACTGTGATGTGCAACTGTTCATATCTGTGCATGTGCCATGGTCACATTTCACGGTGGTGTATGTGTATGTCATGTCACATACCCCGTGAGTCCCATGTGGGACGGTATGTTTGAGCCAGGGTGTCCCGGTGGCACAATAGTGATGGTCCTCCACAGTCTTTGTGCATGTAGTGTTTACAATGTCTCTGATTTCATGTGCACAATGGGAGACAGTCTCCACATCCACGTTGTGTGTGCATGGACTTTGATGTTGTGCGTGTGTGTGTCACAGACGTCCATGTCTGTCCTGCCGTGGCAAGTGGGACCACTACCTGTGGGGGTCATGGTTGTTTTGCTGTGGTGTATACATGATACTCCATGTAATGCCAGTGTCCATGTGGCAATACAGGGTCCCTGGGAATGTACCTGTCGTTGAGCTGTGGTGCCTGGGGCACATCTGTCCTCACATGTCACTGTGGGGGTGATTGTGACACGGCAGCAGGAGATGGGAACTGTGACACGGCCTCATGATATCCAATGGGCCAACCTGGGACTAATTGATGCCACTTGTTGGACCGTGTTGACAGATGTTGGCCATGTATGTACCATACATGTCCTTACAGAACTGCACACTTCATGTAGTTGTGCCTCATAATGATGTATGTTGGGATACTGAGTGTGTTCAATGCCGCATATGTGGGCTGACTGACAATCTTGCTTACTTCTCCTCTGCACTGCAGGGCTCCTGCTGTCCATCGACCATTCCCAGACCTGGCAACGATGGTGGAACGGGACAGCATCCGACGGTACCGCTTCACCAGGCAGCTGATTGAGGATTTGGCAGTGCAGTTGTCCCCACATTTGCAGCCTGGCCAGCCGTATCCTACAGCGCTGACCGCCAAGGTGAAGGTGATGGCAGCCCTACACTTCTTTGCCACCGGTACCTTCCAACATACTGTGGCGACTGCTGGTGGGATGTCACAGACCATGTTGAGCCGTGTGCTCCGCGATGTTTTGGCGGCATGTTGCTATTCCTGAACCGGTACATCTATTTCCCTAGACTGCGACGACTCACTGACGTGAAGAGTGACTTTTATGCCCTGGGGAGGATGCCGCATGTCATTGGCTCCATTGATGGGACACATGTGGCTTTGGTACCACCACAGGCCCAGGAGCAGGCCTACAGGAACCGCAAGCACTACCACTCGGTCAATGCACTGGTGGTGTGTCTTGCAGACATGACTCATCACACACGTGTGTGCCCGTTTCCCTGGTTCAGCACACGATGCCTTTGTGATGAGGAGTAGTCGCATCCCCAGGATGATGGCACAGATGCAGAACCAGCGTGCCTGGCTTGTCGGTGTGTACTGACTTTGTGCCATTGTGTGTGATCTGATCTGTAGTATTCCGCCCACTTTTCCAAGTCAGCTAATGTGCACTTGTCTGTCCGTAGGTGACTCGGGATACCCCAACATGCCGTGGTTGCTGACACCCCTCAGGAACCCTGTGACACCTGCCCAGATGCGCTACAATGAGGCACATGGTCGGACCAGGAGAGTGATTGAGCGATAATTTGGTCTCCTGAAGAGCCGCTTCCGCTGCCTGGACAAGACCGGAGAGTCCCTCCCATATGCCCCTGCGAAAGTGTGCAAGATTATCATCGTCTGCTGCATGCTCCACAACCTGGCAGTGCGGAAGGAGTTGCCTCTCATCCAGGATGACAATGACCAACATCCGCCACCTGTGGAGGATCCTGGCCTGGACCACGATGCCAGTGACGATGATGATGATGATGATGAGGGTGATGTCCGCACACAGCTCATCACCAACTTCTTTAGCTGAATGTGAGTATCCTGATGTGTCATGTCAATGATGTGAGTTGGCATGATATGTGTAGGTGGTGCTCTGGTGCTGTTGGAGTGTGTCCATGGGCAACTTGACTGGATGTGTGTTGCGATGTGTGCTTACAGGTGGGCTGTACTCCCCAACAGTGTTGACATGCTAACTTGGTTCTGGGTGGGTATCTTGTAACATGTATTGTGCATGAGTTTTGCTGTTCTGTCCTGTACTCCATTGCTTTTGACTGTGTGTCATTTCTGTCCTTCACAGGGTACTTTCAGATTCGTTTGGTCAACTGTGTCCACCGACGAGCGTGATTGCACTTCCAGGCTGGTAGCTGTTGTGTCCCTACAGGTGATGTGCGCCACACCCATGAACTTCCTTCCGTCTACAGTTGTTGACTGTGTGCCCGCTGCCAGGTGGGATTACCTTGCATCTGTAGTGGTTACGACATGTTGCAACTGTGTAATAAACCTGTGCTTCACTTTGTGATGTGCGTTGTCTGTGGTCACACATTTGACTGCCATTTGCTTACTGCACCTATGGGCTACTTGACTACAACTGGGAATGGGTGTGGTGTCTGTGCATTGCACCGTCTTCCCTGGCAACATCAGTGTAGGCAATGAGTCAGATGGCCTAGGTGTGTATGTGTTGTGTAGCCCTGGTGGTGTGTCTCCCTCATATGTGTCACTTTGCCTTTACTCACATGCCTGTGTTGTACTTGCTGTTGCAGTTCGCATACACAGTGTAATTTTGCAGTTCATCATCCCCATAACAGCACCCACGTTGGAATCACAACAGAGGCAAGTATGGTGTATTTGTGTGTTTATTGTGATACATTTGTGTGAATAGTGCATAGGATGGGTAGTGCTGTACATAAATCTTGCAATCAGAAGTTCCTAGGTGAATTGAAAGTCCTGGTAGACAGAATCCCCAGTATCGGGCCACAGTTGTCTGACACATTGGTCCAACTTGTACTCCCCATGCAATGTGTGGGAGTAGTGTTGCCGTCAACAGGGTGAACAGTCTGTGCACAAAGGTGAACATCCAGAACAGGTTCAGGCTCCCTGGGAGTTGCGCTTGGCCATCGACCTCTCACTTGCCCCTCTTCGGACGACCCCTCTTCTTGGGGGGGGCCCTCAAGTACAGGCTGCTGCGGTGCATGGGACTCTCCGCCAGAGTCATCCTCCCTCCCTGTGGCAGTTGCAGTTTGGGCAGCACCAGATGTTGTTGGCACACAGGGAGGTGTGGACTGGTTGCTGTTCATCTAGCGGAGGCATTGTAAAATGTCCCTGTGCACCGCCGTCATCTCATGCAGTGCATCCCACTTGGACTCCACGCGGGACATGTGTGAGTCCACGCGGGACATGTGTGACTCCACGTGGGACATGTGAGAGTCCAAGCGGGCATGATGGGCAGCCTGCTGCTGTTTCATGTCTCTGAGGAGCCCCACTGCCTGGCTGAGGTCTCCGGTGCTGGACTGGTACGCATCAGCTATGCGTACCAGTTGTGAGTCATCATGCACACCAGCAACCTCTGCAAGCAGCGACCTCTGTCTCCCACCCCTCCCACCACCCCTGCTGACATGTGCAGTGCGTGCAGTGGCACGCACAGATGACCATGGTCCTCCTTGGGGGTTGGTGGTGGTGGTGGTGTCCATGGCCCCAGGTTGGTCCAGGGTCCCTGTGCTGGTGTTGCTCCTTGTTCTGTCCATGTCGGCAGGGATGGTATTTGTGGTGACATTCGTTGGAGGGTGGGTGCAGGGGGTGCAGCTGGTGGTCCTGCTGGTGCTGCAGCTGGTGGTCCTGCTGGTGCTGCATGTAGACTTGCACCGGATGTGCCAGGTTGGTCTTCTTCGTCCGAGGAGGGCAGAGGCTGTACGACACCAGTGAGCTCCGCATCCTCTTGAGCCTGGGACTGGGACTCCTCAGCGTCTGCTGCTGTGTCCCCATCATCACCTGTTTTTGGGAGACACACACAATGTATGTTATGTTTCTGCAGGCATCAATGGTTGACACACCTGACAGTTGTGACTGTGCCTCTGGGTGCGGGCCTGTACATTGCATTGTCCTAAGTCGTCACAGTCAGGGGTTGATATTGGTGTGGCACATTGTCCTGCATTATTTGGGCATTTCTATGTATTTGTTGGGGTGTGAACATGGTCTGCATTGGTTGTGTTTGGTTGACAGCCGGCCCTCCTTCCCACCCACCCAGCCAGTCAGTTATCCCACCATGGACTGTGCTTGCATTGCAGGGAGTGGAAGTTGTCTCTCAGGATGTCAGTCAGTGGTGTCCTGCTGTTTGTTGATGCACAGTTGCCAGCAGGGCCTTGTGCTCCCCACAGCAGTAGCCAGTGTCAGCCATCTTGTGAGTCCTTCTCCACTCCCTGTGATGTGAGCATGGTTCAGGGTGGTGTTGATGTGACAGTTGTGGGGGTGACCAATATCAGTGACTGCCACTCCCATCATGCTATTGCCTCCACCCCACTTGCCAGCATTCCCATGCTTACTTGCTTTTGTGGGGAGTTCAGTGTGTGTGGGTGTGAGGGCAATGGCAAGATGGCTGACAGTGGTGTCCTGCTGTTGGTTGGTGTGCAGTTCCCAGCAGGGCCTTGTGCTCCCCACAGCAGTAGCCAGTGTCAGCCATCTTGTGTGTCCTTATCCACTCCCTGTGATGTGAGCCTGGTTCAGGGTGGTGTCGATGGGCCAGTTGTGAGGCTGAGCAATGTCTGTGACTACCACTCCCATCATGCTGTTGCCTCCACCCCCCTTCCCAGCATGCCCATGCTTCCTTCCTTTTGACTCTGCTTCCCTGTGGGGTGGGCTGGCTGTGCTGACAGGATGGCTGGGAGTGTTGTCCTGGCAGTTGTTTGGCTACAAGTCCCAAGAGTGTCCCTGTGCTTCACACAACATAACCCAGGGTGGTGGTTCTTTGTGGGATCTTGAGTTAGGATGGGAGGCATTGCATTCTACCAGGTGGGTTCTGTGGAGTTTGTGTTGAGGGGGTGTGAGGGGAGGTGCTTGTGACTATGGTCAGTGCTGCAAGTCCTCCTTCCCACCCAGCCAGCCAGATATCCCACCATGGAACGTGCTTGAATTGCAGGGAGTGGAAGTTGTCTCTCAGGATGTCAGTCAGTGGTGTCCTGCTGTTTGTTGGTGCACAGTTGCCAGCAGGGCCTTGTGCTCCCACAGCAGTAGCCAGTGTCAGCCATCTTGTGTGTCCTTGTCCACTCCCTGTGATGTGAGCCTGGTTCAGGGTGGTGTTGATGGGCCAGTTGTGAGGCTGAGCAATGCCTGTGACTACCACTCCCATCATACTATTGCCTCCACCCCCCTTCCCAGCATGCCCATGCTTCCTTCCTTTTGACTCTGCTTCCCTGTGGGGTGGGCTGGCTGTGCTGACAGGATGGCTGGGAGTGTTGTCCTGGCAGTTATTTGGCTACAAGTCCCAAGAGTGTCCCTGTGCTTCACACAACATAACCCAGGGTGGTGGTTCTTTGTGGGATCTTGAGTTAGGATGGGAGGCATTGCATTCTACCAGGTGGGTTCTGTGGAGTTTGTGTTGAGGGGGGGTGTGAGGGGAGGTGCTTGTGACTATGGTCAGTGCTGCAAGTCCTCCTTCCCACCCAGCCAGCCAGCCAGATATCCCACCATGGAACGTGCTTGCATTGCAGGGAGTGGAAGTTGTCTCTCAGGATGTCAGTCAGTGGTGTCCTGCTGTTTGTTGGTGCACAGTTGCCAGCAGGGCCTTGTGCTCCCCACAGCAGTTGCCAGTGTCAGCCATCTTGTGAGTCCTTCTCCACTCCCTGTGATGTGCGCATGGTTCATGGTGGTGTTGATGGGAGAGTTGTGGGGGGGCAATATGTGTGACTACGACTCCCATGATGCTATTGGCTACACTGACTTGCCCAGCATACACAGAATTCCTTTCTTTCAGTGGTCTTCACTGTGTGTTGGTGTTGTAGTGGTGGCTACATGTCTGGATGTGTTTGTTAGTTCTATTTGTGCCACTGCCTAGCTGTAGTTGTAGTTGTGTTTGTACATGTGATGACACGGTTAAATGTAACTTTGAGATGGCATGTGTTGTGTTTATCTGACTGACATACACATTTTGGGATGATTCTGTTCTGGTTGCTGTGTAATTGCTATGAGTGCATGGTTTGACTCTCCCTTGACAGTGATGTGTGTGTGTATTGTGGCAGAATATTGTGTACATTTGTTGTGTACTCACCAGGCTCTGGGATGTTCTCTAGTCCATATACGCTCACTGGCGGAAGGATGGCCCGTACCTTCTCCTCCCAGGGCCTGAGGTATACTGGCTTGGCAGGAGGGCCACTGCCGGTGTATTGGCTGATGATGTACTCTTTCTTGAGCAGGTCCCGTACCCTCCTGCGCACGTCCATACCACCTGTTCTGGATGTCGCTCTTTGTGCGCAGACATGGTGATTGTGCGTTCACCCTGTTGATGATCCTCTCCCACATCTTGGTTTTCTGGGAGATGGGGGTCTGTTGGACCAGTGTGCCAAACAGCTGTGGCTCTACCCTGAGGATCTCGTCTACCATGACTTCCAATTCACAATCTAGGAACTTGTGATTCTTCTTGGGGGCATGGTGATGGGTGGTGATGGTGAGTGATGTGTGTGTTGGTGTGCAGGTGAGGGTGTGTTAGTGTGTGTTTTGATGGGTGTATGTGAGGTAGGTATTTGTTGGTGTGCTGATGGTGTGTGGCTTGTGTGAGGGATGAGCTGTGGGTGTGTGGTTGCTGTCTCTTGGGTGCTGGCAGTGGAATGGCATTTGCAAAGGATCATGGTTGTGATTTGTGTCCTTTATATGGGTGGAGTTGTGGGTGTGTCTTTGTTCTCTGTCCCCACCCCCAGTATTTATTGGCTTTGTAATTGCTTGTTTGGCCTTTTTTGTGTGATTTTCCTTTGTACTGTCTGTGCATGTTGGAAACGTTCTTGTGACCGAGTCGGACCCTGCATTTGTCTCGTACGGTGTTCTCCATTTCGTTCACGCTGTGTTTGTGCAGTTTTCTATGCTGCGTACGTGTCGGTCGCGGTGTTTTGTGTTGCTTCGGCTCGGTTTTGTATGCGTGTCGGTCGTACGGCTTGTCCTCCGTCCGACTCGCTCGTGGTTTTCGCGCCTTGCATCGTACTTTGCGGTTTGGAGTTCGCGTGTACGTTTCGGTCGGATTTGTTCCGGGTGCGTTTCGGTCGGTTGGATTCGCGTGTTTTTCCGACCGGATTGCTGTTTTCCGTGCGGCTCGGTCGTTCGACTTGGGTTCGGTACGTGTCGGTCGGATTTTGCATGCCTTGCATCGTACTTGGCGTGTCGGGCGCCACAGGTACGTGTCGGTCGGTATAATTTCCGGCTCCGAGTCGGTCGGTGCTCCGAGTCGGTCGGTGCTTTTTCGGAATCGGCCCCGAAATGTTGATTAAATATGTGATAGGTCACTTCTCTTGTTGTCCGTGTAATGCAGGGTGACAAGCCTGGTAAAGAAATTCATATTTCCAAAAGTAACGGGTGAACTCTTCAAAAATAGGAGTAGGTCTTTGTCCTGGCCTTAAATCAGGTTTTGTAGTTTTTAGTCACTGCAAAACGTGCCCTAAATCATAATTTGTTGCATAAGAACTTCAGGTTACATTAAAATGATGTGGGCTTTGTTCAGATCTTAAACCTTTTGAAAACCAGCAAGGCTGTTATTTTCCAGGAGCCAGACTACGTTTTGTGCGTAGCACTATTTCTCTTCAAATTTCTGGTCTGAATGTAGTAAGCTATTCCTTTAACAAGGAAGGTGGACACAAAAATGTCAGGGAATGGGCTTGGTTTCAATACTACACAAAATCTACTATTACCTTCATGCACCCTGACTTGGTCAAGATGTAGAGTAGTTACTTGCCATGATGATTAGATTATTTGGATGGGTGTCCTTGTTTTTTCTGGTCTCCCTGCTACACGCAAATGTAATACATTTAATTTCACTATAATACAAACAGCAAAGCAGAAAGTGTGATTGGTATAACAACATGGCATCCTGTTTTGGCATCAAATCCTTTCATGAAACAGTTGTTATTAACGAGAAGTAGGTTTGAGTGAAATGTCAGTGTGGGAAGCAAAACGCTGGAGTTTCAACCATTTTTCCACCCATGGAGCAGAATTGGACCTGATCTGCTGCTTTGTAGGGAAAAAAAATATTAAATGATGAAAAAAGCACATTTGCTTTTTGAAGCATGAGGAGTGGCTGGGCAATATATTAACTTTAATGCTAATTACATTAAGGCAAATATATTCCACGAACCGCTCCCAGTACAGTTCAAAGAAACTTCACCAGCAGTGAAGTCGGTTTTCAGCACCTCATGCATAACCGTCGAAATTGTCCAAGTAGCACATCCGTTTACCACGGATGAGAAGAAGGGAATTCCACCAATCGGTAATGAACAACACGTTTGGTCAGGGGGGCCATAATTGTATTGTGACATTTGTTCTAATAATGTTCAAGATTAAAACATTGTATAGTAACCATGAGAAGGTGGGGGAAAATAAAGTACTGTTCATAGACTGACCTTCCCCTTCACCTCCGAACAGAATCTCCTCTTCCGCAATTCAGAAAGGGACTCAAGACCTGGCTTTTCCACTGATCCCAGCAAGTACCTAGCACCTGGATACCCTCTTGGGTGATTGGATGCGCTCTATAAATCCGAGTTGATTGATTGATTGACTGCCTGATACCAGGAAAGCCAAGTACTCAAGAACACGCGTTCTGCAACACACATAGAAAGAGCAAAAAGCCATGAATGTTTGTTTATGTGCAAGAAGGTGTCCTGTCCTGCACATAAACAATCATTAAATAATGACGAATTGCTACTATGTGTGCTGCACAATACAGCACACATTGAAGTAACAAATAGCCATTGGATCACTGACAGAATATCAACAACAATATTGACCTACATAAATATCATTGTCAAAAATATTAACCTCTTATCTTCATAATGGTAAGTACGAAAATATCGAAAAAAATATCGTTGTAAAAATATTGATGTATAAAATATCGTTTTTATTATATGTAAAAAAATAATGTAAAATAAATTAAATAATAAATGTAACTTAAAAAAAATAATTTAGATTTATTTGTAAATGTTAGCAATTGTAAGTAATACATTTAATGTAAAAAAACTAAACATACATATATAAAATGTAACATATATATATATATTTACTTAAAAACAATTAATAAATTATACATTTAATTAATTTTAAAATGTTATAAATATATTAGAAATTATAAATAAATGTATATACATACACCTGTAACATAAAAATTTAAAAAATATATATATATCATAAATTAAAATATTAAAATATTTAATATTTTTAAGTCCTACATTTTGCACTACATAGAGGGCAACAGTAGAAAAAGTGTTGGAGAGCGGAGGTGTAAAAATTACTATTCCCACTCCAGCAAATGCAACATTAGGGAAAGTGTTGGATAGCGTAGAAGTAAACATTACTATTCCCACTCCAGCGAATGCAACAGTAGGGAAAGTGTTGGATAGTGGATAGGTAAAAATACTATTCCCACTCCTGTGAATGCAGCAGTAGGGAAAGTGTTGGATAGCGAAGGATTAAAATTTACTATTCCAACTCCAGTGAGTGCAACAGTAGGGAAAGTATTGGACAGCGGAGAGGTAAAAATTACTATTCCCACTCCAACGAGTGCAACAGTAGGGAATCTGTTGGATAGCGGAGGAGTAAAAATTACTATTCCCACTCCAGCAAGTGCAACAGTAGGGAAAGTGTTGGATAGCGTAGGGAATAAAATTACTATTCCCACTCCAGCCAGCGAGTGCAACAGTAGGGAAAGTGTTGGACAGCGGAGGGGATAAAATTACTATTCCCACTCCAGTGAGTGCAACAGTAGGGAAAGTGTTAGATAGCGGAGGGGAAAAAATTGCTATTCCCACTCCAGTGAGTGCAACAATAGGGAAGTGTTGGAAAGCGGAGGGGTATATATTACTATTCCCACTCCTGCGAATGCAGCAGTAGGGAAAGTGTTGGATAGCGGAGAGGAAAAAATTACTATTCCCACTCCAGTGAGTGCAACAGTAGGGAAAGTGTTGGATAGCAGAGGAATACAAATTACTATTCCTACTCCAGCAAGTGCAACAGTAGGAAAAGTGTTGGATAGCGTAGGGGATAAAATTACTATTCACACTCCAGCGAGTGCAACAGTAGGGAAAGTGCTGGTAAGCGGAGGGGTAAAAATTACTATTCACACTCCGAGTGCAGCAGTAAGGAATCTGTTAGATAGCGAAGGAGTTAAAATTACTATTCCCACTCCAGCGAGTGCAACAGTAGGGAAAGTGTTGGATAGCATAGGGAATAAAATTACCATTCCCACTCCAGCCAGCGAGTGCAACAGTAGGGAAAGTGTTGGATAGCGGAGGGGAAAAAATTACTATTCCCACTCCAGTGAGTGCAACAGTAGGGAAAGTGTTGGATAGCCGAGGGGTATAAATTACTATTCCCACTCCAGTGAGTGCAACAGTAGGGAAAGTGTTGGATAGCTGAGGAGTATAAATTACTATTCCCACTCCTGCGAATGCAGCAGTAGGGAAAGTGTTGGATAGCAGAGGGGTAAAAATTACTATCCCCACTCAAGAAAGTTCAAATTTAAAAACAAACAAAATATCAATTACAATACAAAACATAATAAAAAACAAAAAAAAACATATATAAAAATATAAAAAATTACAAAACATACAAACATATTATAATGTTAAAAATATCTAAAAATTACATCCAAAGATAAAAAAAATTAGATTGCAAGTTTTTTACAAACAAATACATATTTTATAATAGAAATTATTTATAATCAAAACCATTAACTATTACATAAATATAACATTTTTTGTACCTACCCTATAACACCACACAATTTAAAACACACATAATTAACACAAATAATTATCAATTAAACAAACATTATTAATTAAAAAACACATTAAAAAAGATAAAAATTAATGTACTAACCAAATATTACCCCTATAGAACCAGAATCCACTAACAAAATAAAAATAAACAATTACCCAAAAGTTTTATCAAGTAATAAATGAATCCTAGTGATCAAGTAATGATTAATTAATTTAAACTAAATTAGTTTCCACCCTCTACCCCAATAAACACCACAAAACACACCTAAAAATAATTACACAATTTCCATAACTAATTTTACATTAATAAAATAATATCAATTAACCACAAATCATTAATTAATTTACATTTTTTACCTATAAACCCCACCACCCATTTCTAAAGACATGACACAATGAACATAATTAATTAACTATTAAATAATTAATAACAATTAACAAACAAATTATAAATAATTATTAATAAATTAATTCCCACAAATAACACTATAAAAGAAAATTATAAAAATATTACATAAAATATATTAATAAATATATTAAAATTAAATTACTTCCCACCCTAATCCCCTATCATCCCACAACCCATTCCTAAAAAATGACACAATTAACATAATTACCAATTAATTAATAATAATTAACAACCAATGAATAAATAATTAATAATAAATGAATTCCCACAATTAACAGCATAAAATATTAAATACATATTAATTAATAAAAAATTATAATAATTTAATTATATTTAAATTACTTCCCACCCTATTCCACTATAAACCCACAACCCGTTCCTAAAAAATTACACAATTAACATATTTACCAATTAATTAATCAATAAAAATTAACAGCCAATTATTAGTTATTTAATAATAAATTAATTCCCACAATTAACAATATAAAATCTAACTTAAATTAATACTAATTAATAAAAATTAATATTTAATTTATTATAATTTAATTACTTCCCACCCTATTCCCTATAAACCCACAACCCACTACGGAACTAAAACTCAAAATTTAATTAAAATAAAATTAATAACTACTAAAAAATGAACACATATATTAAAAAACAAAAGCAATACTTTGAACAAAAAAACAGAGCACATACATTTAAAATACATACTAAAATACATAACACTAACTAAAAAAACGATATGTTTAACAACAATATTTTTGCAAACGATATTGATGACTTCTATATTTAAAAAAATGATATTTCTTACCTTAAACTCGATATTCTGGACCACGATATTCTTGCTGTCGATATTTCTGTTCCTCGATATTTCAAAGTCGATATTAGTGTGAGTTGACATTTCCAACTCGATATTCTGACTCTATACCATAGCCATTATGGACTGTTTAAGTGCAGGGCAGGAAGGGACACCTTCCAGCACATAAACAATTATTCCCTGCAATGCAGGCACCCTTGCACTATGGTGAAAGGGTGCCGGCATTGGCGTTAGACAGCTAAATTTAGCATCAGCACTAGGGAAAACACAGGGGTGCACTGTATTGTACTAAATACGGTGCATCCCAGCGTTTTGAAAATGTCAGAGCGCAGCACCGCCAAATTTGGTGCAGCTCCATGCTCCGACATTTTCTAGTAAATATGCCCCCTAATGCTTCTCCTAGGAGAAGAGCTTTATAATGTCTTAAGTTCAAAATAGCACTGCCTTTAAGGTTTATACCAAACAGTTAGCTGCCAGTGCTTCACCACAATGGTTACCTCAACAATTGTTAAACAAGAAATCTTGGTGGTGTAATTGACTCTTAGCTGCTGCCAACCGTAAAGCAAACATTGTTTAATAAACTGTGACTCTCATATAATTCCTACCAGGCCATAAAAAAGAGGTAAATAAAATAAATGCCATGTATGAAAATCTCAGTTACTGCCTATTCATCTGTCAAGGTCAATTTAAAACACTGGAAAAACTAGATGTTCCATGATTTCTTTAATGAGGAATTTAAATCATACACAAGCCCACAAATGTTCATGATATTATATTCACAGATAGGAAATATACATTTCAGTACGGAATTCAGACAAAATATGCTCAAGAATCTACTGTTTAAACGTAATTTACATTTTTATATCCCAAAATAAATGTATTTATTTTTTCTCAAGTGTGTCAAGTGCTCTCCTATTTTATGGTCATTGCAAATTTGCATTCTCTCTTTACATGAACATAAAAAGGGGGGTTTAACGGGTGCATGCTTTCAATTCTAGCTATCATTTCCTGAAAGAACCACCAATGACTTCATTGTTTCAGACATCATCGTGGTGAGATGCTTGCCATGAAGGGTGATGTTCATTCATCTTACTTCGGCGCATAACTGGTAAGGCGTGGGAGCTCTAAAGATACTATCGATGGCCTCCTCACTTGGCCTTGGCTGCTTCCTTGGAACAGAGAACGTAAACTGCTGAAGAAAAATGGTGAAGAAGAGGAAGAGCTCCATCCTGGCCAGCTGCTCCCCCAAACAGACGCGGCGCCCTGTGAGACAAGGGTAAAAGTGAAACGAAATGTTTCAAAAAGTGAAAACAACCTTAAGCTTTTTTATAAGTTTTGGGATGATACCTTTCCACCATCTAATCAAGCATCTAATCAAGCATCAGAACAGGGTATAATATGGTAATAATGTGTCCTGAAACTATACATTTTTCAGAAAACTGGGCTTAATGTTCAAATTCTTTTCATTTTTATCATCATTTAACATATGCTATTGCCCCTGAATACCAATAATAAAAATAAGATGTTAAAGAAAAAAAGACTTGATGGAAATAAAGAGATTATTTGCAAAACATAGGGCTTAATTTAAACTTTGGCCAAGCTGGCGATTATTTCTAATGCATTGGCAGGAACAGCTGTCACAGTGGTTCCTTTCAATACTGTTTACAGTTTGGTGCAGGTCTCCCATGGCAATGGGAGCATTTAGCAGTTTTCACTGCCCCTTACCCCACGTTCCTGCACCCACAAAAAATCTGACCTTGTGCATTGTAATGCGCCCTTAGGTATAGTTTGTGCTGCAAAAAATGCTTTGGGGGGATATACTGTTAGGATTCCAGCAACGCATGAATCGTCACTTCAAACCCAAGCTATGAGGAAGGAGGCTGCGAGGGGGTCTCATCTAAATGATTGCGCTATCTGCTCTAAGCAGACATTTGATGTATTTTTGGCCACTTCTCTCATACATTCATTTTAATGCATAAGCATTGCTTCTCTCTGCCTTTAACAGCTACTTTCTCATCTGAATCTAAATCCATCATGTCTAACTAGAGAAAACAGGCTGCATGATAGCCACAAATTAAACCCAAAGTTCTTGAACCGCAGCAACATTCTTTAGGAAAACATTTGGAGGAAATACCTGCATTTGATGTGTATTAACTCCGACTTCTAAACCATTCAACATGATATTGCTGTGAGAATATTTGGCGATGAAATTAAAATTAAGGATAATATAAGTTGCAGAGTTTACTTGGAAACCTTCATTCTAAAATTAGTATAGCTAAACTCCATCAACCTAAACCGAGGCAATTTATCTTCAAGATTCTTTGTCATCATCATAATCTGGTTTTGATTAGGAAAGTGTTCCATGAAGTGCCTTCTTTAGTAGTGAATGAAAAGAAATATGTATACCAAGACTTTACCAAAAAAACTGTTGCTATGCATATGGAGTTTTCTGTGTTTAGGCCCAGATGGAAAGATGCTGGTTGCAAATAAAGTCTTTTTCACCCTTTGATGATGAAAATCTATGAAAATGATTAATCTAAATCCTTAAGACGTCTTGCAGACTTAATTGCATGTCTTGATCTTCATGATCATCTTGCAATGAACTAGCAAGATTCAGATGCATTCTAAAAGTTAGTTGGCAGTATTAGGTTTCCTTATTATATTAATTCGGCAAAAGGGACTTAAAGAGTGTGGTTGATTACTCATATATAGGTGGTTCTCTTTAATTATGACTAGATTTCACCATCTTAACATTACTTCTCTTAATGTAAATCATTTTTGACATCCAGTGAAAACAAAAACGTTTGCTAAGTACTTGCAAGAGATACATCTGATATAGGCTTTTAGCAGGAAATGCATATAAATGACAACATTCTATCAATAATCTCTAATGGTTAGGTTGGTGACATGCCAACTACAAGGCAGGAAATGGTATTACAATAATTTAAATTATTTCTAAAAAGTTAAATGTCCAAATTTTACATCAATGAAGTGGTTCTGATGGTAGATGTGTTCATGCTAAAGATAAAACTGTTCTTCATTCAATTAATGTACTGGTCTAACTGTTGATAGTGCTATTTTCTGGGGAGACAGAACCTGGGAAATTATATGTTATGAAAATGTAAAACTTACAGTCCGGGTAAGTTCTAAGCTAACAGATATACCACTACAAGACAGAAATCCATTTATTGAATTCAGAATTAAAAATATCTTTGAATGCTTCAAACCTTTTCGTATTGATGCTTGGCAATTACCTACCTAAGAAAGAATTCATTTTTACTTTAATACATACTCAATTCAATCTCAAATTTATTATATTTTAGCCACAAGAAATTTCTGCCACTCAATTTCTACACTCAGAATCGAATAAATAGATATTTTGGATCATTCATCCATTCATCATTCAGACATCAGAAATGCCCAAAGATGGAGACTGAATACTGATGTAATTCTCAAAGAAAACAAAGCAAATAAACTATTGTCTGCTATTAATGGTTAATTATTTCTCCTAAAATTCTCATACATACACTGTTAGAATAATTCATTGGTATGTATTTAGTGCACAGTCATTTCAATCATGGCTCATGTATATAAATTATTTAAATCTACCATTACATCTTTGGAGCAAATTATGAAGTTCTGAAGATTGTTAATTTATTCTAAGAATGCTGAGTACAGTTACAAAAACTTAATATGGATAAAATATAATGTTTATGAAAAGAGAAAGTATACAATTATTGACAGAAAAGGATAAATATTACTTTAAAGCTAATGGATATTGAAAGCTGTTGGTACTTATCTGTGCCTAAATAAATGTAAAAACCAAATATATGCTACTAGATATTTAGATGGTAATATTAATTTTTTTTGTTGGGATACATCTGATGAATTCATGAAATACTATGCTAAGCTTTTGGATGAACCACAAGATATTCATCCTGATGATATTGTTATATTTCTAGAGTGTGTAATCTATTTACAATTTTTTCAGATGAGACACATATGCAAGCTCTTCTGATAATCTTGAATGAAACTGCCCCAGCAAAAAGCACTTTTAATTCAGGTAATTATGCGGTTCCTTTATCCCTGAACCATGTGTCCTTCAGGGTAACCTGTGAGCACCCTTCAGTTCCTTCCATGGAGCGCCCTTGGCTTCCTCCTTGTCTAAGGTTATCAAAGAGGCAGATGATCCATGAACAATTGACCATATCCAAATCTTTTCCATCGTTATAAACATTTAAGCTCTTGGCACATGCTTCCATGACTGGCTTGACACCAAGTTTGTATGTGGCCAGCTTCTAGTCCAATGAACACCGTGGCACTGTAAAAATCCAACCATTTCTGGTGGATTTTGAAATATAGTGTTGAGAAATAACTATTGCTCAAGGGTGAATACAGTGAATGTGCCCTGGATTTAGTGATAGCCAACAGTAGTCACTGGACTAGTGGACTCCTACAGTATTGTGTCTAGACACTGAGAAATAGACATTGCCCATTTCACCCCTTTGTTACTGTTTGCAGGGCTCTTCTGGCTATTTTTGGGACGGTTTGTGGGCATTGCATTGGCCTGAGAGATTTTATAGCAGGTATTCGTAACCTCATAAAAACATGGTAACTTCAAACAGTAGCACAAATATTAGACCGGTGGCAGGCTGGTGGCCACATTCAACTATATAGAGAGATTATAAACTTCGCTTTTTACTGCCAGAACTCATTCTTCTGAGCACATTCTGTAAATTGTCCCTATTGTTTTCATGGGGCAATGATAATTTATCCTGGTACTGTGCTCACAAAGTGAACTTGGTTCCGTTCTTAAAAGTAGGAAACTGATCAAAAACACTTAAAAAACTTAGCACTTAATGCTTTGGCACTATAATAATGTTTGAGGTCAAATCTCTGGCAAGGAAGTAGCTGTGGAGTTCTGTTTTTGTAAACGCCAAGCACTGAACCTTTAACTATGAAGGGGTATGCCAATGCTTTACTGTATTCTGACTGTCTATACTTTCATCACCTCCTTGAGTAAGCATTTGACTACTCTCTGCATTGATACCAATAGGTTTGTGTGCTAAAGGGGAGAACTGTTATTTAAATTGGTTATAATAGAACATTGTGCCCATGACACTAGAGTAAATGAACCATACTTCACCATTGGGGTCCACTTATTTCTGGTAGCCCTGGTACCACCCAAATTAGGTCTCACAAGGAGTATCAAAAATACTTTACATATGCATGACATAGGTGCTCATGGTGGGATTGGGTTTTCAACGTCTTCAAGGATATTGCCAGAAAAGAGAAATGGCAGGGCAGTTCCTATTTATAATTCCTACCTGCATAACATATCTCAGCTGTTATTGTACCACAACATTGTAACCAAAATATTGTTATATAGAAATAGCATGTTTTAAATATAATTTGCAAAAATATTGCACCATTAAAGGTAGTAATAGAAAATCTGCACTCAAAGGGACAATATTTTGGTAAACAATCTTTCGGAAACACTATTTCTCTTAAATAATATTTTTGCTAACAATATTCTAACATACCCTGGCCACGTTACAGTCTTATTTAGGGCTATGCATGCATTCTTGCAACCACATAGAGGTTCAGGCATGTATTTTATTCTTTATTCTTTTTTTTTTTACACGAGTGATTGTGGTTATATAGTGTGTTTATCAATGTACTGACTTATCTTGGTGACTAAAAGGACATCTAACAATAGCAGGATTGTCAAGAATATTAAACTCAGAGGACTTTCCATCTTTCTTCAATGGCATACTCTGTGCTGATGTAATCTATGTATGCCCTTTTATATGCACATAATATTAGCATTACTGTCCTCATCTACAAATAAATGTATGTATGGTCACCTAGGCTATATATCGAACAAGTTTCCTCCATCAACCCAACTGTGTTAATCTACACCTGCGTAGCCTAATAGGCATGTATTTACCTGCAGAAAAAGGCATGAAGGCATCTCGTTTGATGAATTGACCATCTGCATCCAAGAAGTGTTCTGGATAAAACTGGTATGGCCTTGCCCATATGGACTCATCCTTCAGGACTGACGATAGGTTGAACATGAGCATGGTGCCCTAGAAGTAATAACTGACTTGTTAAACAATGTAGGTGATCCATTTTTCTCTGTTTCTGCAGGAACACATAAAGGATAAATGAACAACACAGAAAGAACATTTCTGGTTTTGCAGGCTCTTCTTACTTTAAATCTACATTGCTACGTTTAGGGATAACTGTGAGGAAAGTGAATTATTATATGGTGTGGTTGTGCATCCTCACAATGCAATAAACTCAAAAGTCTCTCTTGGGTCCAGTCAGGCTCGTTTGCAAAACCTTAGCTCAACCTTGGGTAGTTGAAAAAGCATAAAGCATTTAGGAGTACCAAAGCAGGGGAATAAGAAAACGGCACAAAGAAAATCCGACCCCAATTTAGAAAAAAAGGTCTTATTTTTATAAATTTTGTGATACTAAAAGGAACAAAATCCACCAGAGATATAAATTATTAGGTAAATAAAAATGACTGCTTTTCTTTTAAATCACAAACAAGCATTGGCAACTACAGTGCTTAGCAGTTACTTTGAATACTTTTGTAAAGTTGTAAACAACTACTCTGGTCCCCTTTGGGCGACCAACTCCAGCAAGGAGCAAGTCACAGGGGCCAATTAGGCTTATTTGGACAATTACCTCACACTAAAAGCAGTCTCAGTACACTTCAGGTTTTAATTGCAAACTGCCTTTGACTTCAATGGAGTGCTCCTGATGAAAGGGAAACGGGATGCTGAAGATGCTCAAGGATGCTGAGGATGCTGATCAAGTGATGGAGTGCTTCGTGGGGCTACTCCTAAGTGCACAGTCAGGGTGGGGTGACTTTGACCACAGGAGTTGATGAACATTGAAGTCCAGACAAAAAACACTGACCACTGGTCTCCGGTTGCAATGAAACACATGGTTCCCTTTAACTGGTGATAACTCCCAACCTGGGCGACCAAACTGCCCACAGACAGCTCCCCTAGACTTGGGTGTAACTTTTGAGGGTCAGGAGTTGGTCTCCCAGGCTGCACTTTGGCGGTCACCGGCAGTCAGGTAATCTTGGATACCAACTCGCCAAGGCAGTCTTCTTCAGCTTTTATGGCCCTGTAGCTGTAACAGGAAGTCAGCAAACTGACTCTTGGAGTCACTTCTTCAGTCCGAAACTCAGGGATGACTTTTCCTTGAGCAGGGCACCACAGGCACAGTCCTCTCTTCTCTAGCCCAAGGAGCAGCAGGTCCAGTCTTGGAGTAGCCTCTATTTGCTGGGTCCAGGGACCAGTAGGGACAGCCCTTTTCAGCCCCCCTTCGATTACAGATGTGATCTGAGGTACTAGGGGTGCTAATCTTATGCCCAGAACTTGCCCTCCAGGATGCAGTGCCTACTGGCCAATGGGCTACCATGTCAACTCCCACCTGATGACTACTTCCTGAAAATGGTGGCATCTAGCTATCACACAATGTAATATCCTGCCAACTCTCTCGGTGTGTGGAGTTTGGTAGCCCACCCTAGAGGTGTAGCTACTTAAGGGCTACACGCTCATGGGAAATTGGTTTGGCAACTGTTTTCCCCCTCTCTGTCCCCTTTGCCAAACTGTGTACAAGAGCCACCCTGCCACCATTTGCCCTTCAAAGATGATTTCCCCTTTGAGGCACGCCTTATGGGCTCACACCCTGTTTGACTTTCCTGCCAAGAAGGGGTAACATATCTTCCAACAGTAGGCCCTTTGTATTGCTCCCTGTGAGCCGTTCACATCACCCCCCTCCCCCCACCAGGAGGGCAGAAGGCTTTCTTGTGGCCAGCACCCATAAATGTTCAGTAAAAAACTTTGTGCAACAGAGCGACAACTTTTTAAAGTTGCCATTTACTTAAATGTTATATCGAGTCAATCTGAGCAACAGTCTGGGTTTAATGCAACAATTCGTTTTATACCTTGAAGTAGCACCTTTAGTAGTCCCATTCAGAAGTTAGCACAGCTGAGTAGTCAGTGTGTAACCCTGTACTTGCCAATGGGGCTAGAAGTCTTTCCACAGTAAAAATGACAACTTGTGGCTTTTACTGATATAAGATGTAAAAACACAAGCCCCACTTTTTAATGTAAAGCACCCTGACTTGAGTCTTGATAGGCCTACCTTAGAGATGACATATATATTAAAAAGGAAGGTCTGGACTTTCTAATTCTTTTAAATGGCAAAGTCGAGTTAGCAGTTTGAAAACTGCTCTGCCAGCCAGCCTTGTGAGGCTAGGAGTCATGCTTTGCTTTGTCACACTCTTGCTTGGATAATAAGTGCTACAGTCCACAAGGGACACTTTAACTTACAGGCCCTTGTTCTAGAGACTAATAACTAAGTTTACTTGTGCCAATTGTAGGTGAACCAATCACACATTTATGTTTTAAGGGTCAGAGTACTGGCACTGAGGCCTGTTTGGCAGGACTCAGTGCACTTTCATATTTGAAAAACCAGCAGCATTAGTTCAAAACTTTGGGTGTAATGATCATGCAAAAAGAGGCATTTCCTTACAATAACCCTAAACCTTTCTGAGGGCTAAAATATGTTGTCATTTGGTGTATTTACTTGGACATCTGGCCCGAGGAACCATGCACTCTGAGGCAGCCCTTCCTAAATGCATGAAGAACACAGTCTATAAAAACAAATTCTTCCCATCATCTCCATTCTTGCAGACCGTACCAATTCCAGCACTGGGAGCACTACTGCCTGTGGATTCCACAATGGAATTCTCAGGTATTTTGGGAACCTAAGCTATTGTGCTACCTGCCAATATGTTACCTTGAAAAAAGGGACCCTGACAAAATGACTCACTGGATTACCATTGTCCTCTCACTGGTCATGTGCTGAGACTTGATCAGCCAATTGTGGCAGTAGGGGTGAAGTGGGTCATCTGTCGCTCTCATTATCATTGTGCTGTCATGGAGTCTCTAAACTGTTGTGCCAATTGAGTCTGTTGGAACTCTAATGCAGAAGTTAATTTAAGTGAAGTAAATAACTTTATTCAAGGCACTACACTGCTTAGCAAAACAGCTTCAAACTTGGCACATGCCAAAATATTGTGCCAGATAGCAAATAACATTAAAATGTGAGTTATAAAACCAAACACATAATGGACAGAAGGAATGAGGTAGCTCATCTGCTTGGATCCTCAGTAGGCTTCTTACTACTTAAGTACAGCTCTTCCTTTTTCCATCATGCATCTACAGCACGTGAGAATTGGAAGGTGTTGTGATTTGTACGCCATTCCCACTGGCAAGTTTACTACTTTATAGTTACTACAGACAGCTCTGGCTGTGGGAAATCTTAAAAAACAGTATTCATGTTTTCTGAAGTCACATTCTATAAAATCCAGGAAACATAAGGTTACTTTAAAAAATCATTTTGGGGGAGTGGCTGCTGTTGCACTCCCTGCTGTCCCCACAGTCGTTTAGAACATGTTGGTTGTGTCCTTTCCCAGACTGGGACACCACAGAGAACAAAATATTAAAAATGGCTGATAAAGGGCATTATGAGGTGCTCTTGGCCAGGAGCAGTGAATAATAAACGAGTATCCGTGTAGGGTGCCTCCATCCCACCCGAGGGCACTCAGGCAGATCTTTTTTGTTGGTGCCACGGGGGAGTCCCACACCCCCCGCAATCCCACAGGCTCCCTAAACTCTGCTGGAGTCATCTTCCAAATTCTTGTGCTGCAGCCCAGCTGGAGCAATTTCTTTGTGCTCCTACAATGAGCGGGAGTAATGGAGTTCCCTGCCCTTCCTCGTAGGCATGGAGAGAAGCCCCGGGATGACCAACCCCATGACACATGCAGGGGGCAGGCAATTCACCCACAATGACTGTGTTGTCCCAGGGTGATAAGGTCATGTATATATATTTTACACAGAGGCAGCTGTTACTGTGTTGGTATAGTTAGGTAAAGAGAAAGTTTCCTTTTTGGATTGATCACACACACTTTTTCATGGCCTGATGTTGCTTTTTTCACCCTGTGCTCTGAGACACTGCTAATCAGGCCCAGCTCATGGACTCTGAGCTCTAAAATCTGATAAAATTGGTAATCCTCTAAATTACATATTTAACTTTCCTAATAGGCCATAGTATATGGTGCAGAAATACAAACATGCTATGGAAAGTTAAAAATCAATTGTGGACTCCAGCACTTTGTGTGCCGTCCACTAGTATAACAAAAGAAAACATGGTTTCAGGCCTACCACCGTAGCTTGACTCCTGAAGCTTAAACTGGCAGCCCAGCCCATCAAAATAACCATTTTGACAGGGAAAAAGCTTCCTTTAAAATCATGATGTCACGCCTATGTAGGCCTTGCAGCTCGGAGGGTAGGGTGCAAGGAATATAAAAATGTGATACGTGAAATGTGATATGTAGAAGTTTTATGTTGCATATCCCTGCATTGACAAGCTCCCATAAGCTATTTTCACTGTGAAAGGTTCTGGCTGTCATATGTGGAAAACTATGACTTCTGCTATCTTGGGTTTGGGACAACCACTACTTTTATTATTTAATCAAAATTCAATTTAATGTTGAAGACATATTTGTAATAAAAATTTAGGAATAGTAACTTTTAGAAAGAGGCCTTTTTCCTGTCTGATCTTCCTGGGCATCAATTGGCATTAGCATCAGCCCGAGGCAGCTGCATCTGTTGATGCTCCACCATAAGCAGACATGAAAACTGCTGAAAGAGCAGAGACAAAGGCTTAATGAACCCTGTACATTCCTGGTTTATTGTAAGGGCAGAACTGAGGAAGGGGTAGACTTTGTTCTTTAGGCCCAAGGTAGCCAGATTGGCATCAGCCCAGTGTGAAGGGGAGCTGGTCCCAGAACAGTTTGGTGCAGCTTACGAGGAGGAGGCTGTTCATTTCCCTAAACACACCCTTGCCTAGCACACAAGTTCCATCCAAGGACAAGATGTCTGTACCATCTTGGATTTTCCCTAGAGTAGTTCACTCCAGGCCAATTTGATGTACAACACACAGGATGTGTTGCAAAAGTGGGTAGGGTTGCCCCTGGAAACTTTTTCCCAATTGGTTAGGGGGTATCCAGGAAATCCCCACCCGACCAGTTGCAACTGGACCTAGTCTGAACCCTACTGGCTGCCTTTGTTGGAGTAAGTACTGGCCAATAAATACTGTCCCTGAGGTCCTGGGACCTTTGACTGTGACTATCTGGATTTCTCCATTGAAAAGTTGAGATGTAGCAAACTTTTGACTTGCAGACGTTTGAAGTAGTGAAAGCAAACACCCAACCAGCGACCTTGTCCAGTAACGACTTCAAGGTGGCCCAGCTTGGAGTTTTTTGCCACTCAAAAACCCTGTTTAGTGGACCCTAGGATCAAGTCAGTCTAACTTAGGTGTGATCTTCTCAGAAACAGACTACAGTCTTGCCCCACTGGAGGATTCTGAGCTCCAAAAAAGATACTAAGTCAAAATGAAGAAATCATGACCATGCAGAGGCGGAAAATGTATCCTACTAATGAAAGGACTTTGCTAGGTGCAAAATGTTAACTTTTCCCACTTCGAGCTATTTTGACCAGAACCAATGGCTTCCACTGGACCTTGTCCAATGACTTCATGTCAAAGGCGGAGATGACTCAGTCATGGCCACTGACATAAACCTCCAAAGACTGGACATAATTAGGGTTGTTAGCGTTTTGGTCATTTGTCCCCTCACCTGATTTAGAGTGGGTGAACATATGGCCAGTTTTCACTGTCCGTCACCGCTAGGTAAATCCTGGAAGTAAGGGGCAGTGCAAACTGCAAAATGCCCCCCTCGCCATGGGAGAAAACTGTAAGTTTGCCATGCGGCTCTGTCATGTAAACGGAGCCATCAGTCAAACTTACTAAGCATTGACAGGAACCACTGTCACAGCAGTTCCTGCCAATGCTAGAGATGTCTGCTGGGCCGGCCAACATCTCAGAATTTGGCAGGCAGGCATTCTATCAGGGTGACAGAGTATTTTACTCCATCACTCTGATGGAGTAAACCCCGACCGCAAATTTCTAAGTCAGTTAGTAATTCCTAAGGTAACCTATTTGACCTGGATGAGCTTACTTGGTTTAAAATATTTTCACAAATTTTTCCCACCTTTAAAAATCTTTTTCTAATTTGCCTATGGTCTATTATATGAAGATCTCCACCACAAGGGTGGAGATTTTACCTATGCTAAAGTATAGGAAACATTCTAATAATAATAATAATAATAATAATAATAATAATAAATTGTTTGGTCACTTAAAACCATTCCAATCACTAAAAGCATCAGCAATTTTAAAATTCCAAGCCAAACTGATGTAGCTCAGATTTCATCTGGATTCAGGCATTGCTTTATTTTTGTGTTTCAGACAGACTGCATTTAAAATGGCACGCAGATTTTGGTGCAAGTGAAAACACATGGCACATGAAACATGAAATGAGGCCTAGTCAAATGCTTTTTAAAAGGGGCACTTTTGGTGCATGCAAAGTGAAAAGCATGAAAGAGGCCTGCAAATGAAATCATGTAAAACCATGCTTAATTAATTTATCATGGATCTTTAATGTGTTTAGTTTAGATTTAACCTCGCTATCGAATGTACATTTAATTTAGAGAATGTTTTTTTTTTAATTTTTAAAGTAGCACATAATTGTGCTGAATTAACATGTGTTTTTGCAGTGTAGAAAACTCGTGATTTCAGTTTCCTTTAGAAGGCTCACTGTGGCCTCTTTGGCTTTGCCCAGCTCCTTTTCCTTGTAATCTATACTCCCTGTTCCTGTCTCAAGAGACTTTGGCTTTGTTGCATATTTAGACAATGCATATTCAGTTCATAATACATCTTTCTCATAATGTGTATTAATTAATCAACCATGCACCAACACTACACATGGGGCAAACGCATTTTGCATGAAAAGCTATTTAAAACATTAGAGCATGTTGCTATGAGTATGTATTAATTGTTTGCGCTTTGAAAATTTGCACTAGAGCATGTTTATGCTATGTTGTACATTGCACATTTTGCATATTGTACACAAATAATAGAAAAGCTGCTTTAAATTAATAGCTTTTGCTAGGTAATAACTAATACAGGGTACTAGTATGGGGGAGGTAAACATAATGGGTTTTATTTCATAAATTATTATTCTTTTGTGTTTGTTTTTGTTTTGCGTCCACTATAAAATGGCTGCCTAGGAATCCAGCATGGCTGAGAATTGTTAGCAGTGTGCTGAATGAGAGACGCATGCG
This sequence comes from Calotriton arnoldi, assembly GCA_963921515.1. NCBI lineage: Eukaryota > Metazoa > Chordata > Amphibia > Caudata > Salamandridae > Calotriton > Calotriton arnoldi. Next base: position 117,513 of record CAWUFW010014139.1, read on the forward strand.
CAGAAGATTGTGCCAGCTGCATGAACTGCCAAGTGCCTCAAGTGAAGACACATGGGTCCAGGCCACAATGAACTGTACATTCCTATCATCGTGCCAATGTACCAGTGTTTGTGGGAGAGTGTCATCCCTGCGTGCAATGTGAAAGCAAGGCGGAAATAGACTGATACATTTTTGACGCTTAGATGTTGCAGTATTGTATAATTATTGGTGGTGATACATATGACTATATCAAGCCTCAACGCTTCCTTTGTTAAAACCGGTATGGGTTGGATTTGCAATGAGAACAGGATGATGAGACCCCTATGTCACCTGTGCTAACCAATCACAGTGCGAGTTGCTACTGAAACTGCAACATTATTAGTATAGTCAGCCAAGAATTAGAGTATAAATAATGACCCCTTAGGGGGCGTGTCAGACTTAGATTAGTCTTAGAGGAGAGATGAGGAGGGAGCAGATCTGACCAGACATCATATGGGTTAGGTACGTGAACGTCGCGGGTGCAGCCTGGGAGGAGATTGCGTCCGAGGAGAGACAGAGGGAGGTAGGTGGGGGTCTTGCTCATATTTTTTGCCAGAGAGTCCTTGCACGTCATATTTTTGGCAAGGCAGATCACATTCCTCTGTGGTCTTGTGAAGGAGGGGCATTTTCAAGGAGCAGCCTCTCTGTCAGACAATGGAGAGGGAGAGAGACAGATGAACAGACCAGTGAAGCGAGAGCAGCTGAGAGATCAGGACAGGTTTTTGTCTTATGCATTTATTTCTCTTTATGGGAGATTTTTTGCTAATTATTAATTATTGATTAGCCTTGCAAAACTCACTCTTGAATTATATTTTTCCTGAAACTCTTTAAAGAGTTCTGACTGACATAGAATTAGGGGTTTTCCCTCCTTTATGGAGTGCTTTGTATGCAACCTATAATATGTTCTGTATTAATTCTATTTTTCCTATTTTCCAATTCTGTAACCTGATTGAAAATTGATTAATGAATAAAGAATCAGAGAAACTTAACTTTTGACTAGAAAATAAAACCCTTTAAAAATACTCACAGCTCTCATTATTGGCTTAAGTATTAATTACATTTTGATTTTTCATGTTTATGTAAAGTCTCCTGAAGGTGATACACGGTGGCAAAGGTCCATCACCTTTAAAGCGGTAAACTAGAGGTAAATGGTGTTTTGCATTGAGAAATTACCGCTGGATCAGTTTCTGGTAGCAGAGGTAAGGTTAACACTATCACCAAAAGGAGCATAGTTTAGTTTAAAGCCTAAATAGCGCTAGAAAAATAATTGCCCAAGTTAGATAAATGTTCAGATTTTCAAAAATTCCTGATTACTGTTCCAATGCTCAGAACTTGAAGACTGGCAAAGCAGTACTGGAAGGTAATGCAAGAAGGCGATTGCTGGAATGGTGAGAGTATCAATAGGGTTGTGAAATGTTGTTAAAGTGCTAGAAGGTATGTTTTGTTCTTGAAGTGTTGAAAAATAGTAAGGGTTTTGACTGTTGGTGAAATTATGCTCATTTTGAATTGATGGTTTTATTGATTATATTGGTAATTTCATAGGACAGAATGTTTGATTATTGATTATTAATTTATGTTTAACAAAAAGAGTTAGCGTCTTGTTTTATGTTGTCTGGAAAATTCCCGGGGAATGAATAGCAGGTGGCGATAGAAACCACAGTGCAGTGAGGTTACTCGTCTGTTGGAATAACACTGAGAAGCTATGCAGGGCTGGCAGTGTTAAAGTAGGGACTATTTTCTGTGTAAAAGTGAGAGTGATTGATAGCAAAGAGTTCGCTGGTGAAACTTTGGTGTTATATCACCTAGAAAGGGTAACACTGAAGGAGTAGCAGGTTCTTCCGAGCTTGAGTGACAGCAAAAGCGTTCGCTGATGAAACTTTGGTCTTACATAACCTAGAAAGGGTAACACCGAAGGAGTAGCAGGTTCTTCCAAGCTTGAGTGAAGGGTAAGCGGAAGGGATTTACTCGCAGTGTTTGAAGAGTAAATGGAAGTTCTTACTTTGTGAAGAGTAAGCGGAATGTGTTACTCGCAGTGAAAAGAAATCTATCCTTTATTTAGTGGAACAGACAGAGTAGCGAATGTTTTTATGTTGTTACTAACAGAATTTTTATTAAGAAAATCAGAAAAATATTGCAGTAAGATTTTGTTTGAGAGGGTCAGTAGTAGGAGTTAAACTGACTGAAATTGAAACTGACAGCATTGGAGAAAAGAAATTGCATTGAACTATTGCAGAAATCAAAATGTTTGAACGTTTAAAGAAACTGTTGGGAGGTAAAGTGAAAAATGTGTTTTTAATTGGTGATGCTCCTGAAGGAACACCTGTGCATTTTATGTCCACCAATCTGGGACAAAATTCATGTATGTGGGTTCACCAATGGTGCAAGATTACTGAAAAAGAGGGTCCTTTAAGGTCTCCAAAAGATGGTACTTTTGAATTGCAAATCATTGACAAATTAAGGGAAGTGTTATGTGAAATAAAGACACCATCTAGAGCTGCACAATTTGAAGCTTTAAGCATGTGGGAAAAGGCAGCAAGAGACAAAACAAGTGAGGATAAAAAGGTAAAGCACCAGATACAGGAGAAGGGAATTAAAGATGACAAAAAGCTTCAAATAAATAATGATTCAGGGGATGAAATAATGGATGCATTGTTAACTGAGTGTCTGCCACTTTATGTGGTTCCCATTAAAAATACTGAAAATAGTGTACCAGTAAGTACTTCAGTGGCTACTGCTTCTGTTAAACAGAGAGAAACACAGATTGAGAGAACTGTGCAGACATTCCAGATTGACCCACTATCTGTTGATTCAGCACTGACAGTGATATCTCCAGGTGTTACTGCTTCAAATGTGACTGATTCAGTCCAAATATTACAAACTGCAGATGCACAGGCAGTGCCTAGACAAATTGTGACTGTCCCAATTAATATGGCCCCTACTCAAAAAGTTCAAAGAGCTGCAGAAGGAGTAATTATGTCAGGGTTTATTTCAGAAACTCAGAATTCACAGATTATTGAACAGAAACTACCCCAGACAGTCCAAGCACTGAAAGGTGGGGGGAAAAATGGTCTTTACAACATCTGCAGCCCAGGATAAAATGTATATATTCGAAGATGGGATTTTTCAAACCTGCTTTGAAGAAGCAGCAGTGCTTAAAAAGATAGAGAGCATGGGGGAACAAATTAACCCAGACCCTGAAAAAGAGAAACAGCTTAGGGGCCGATTCCGATTCGGGCCGGAAATCTCTCCGACCGAGCCGGACCCGGAGAGATTTCCGACCGAATCGGACCCGTGCAGCCCGACCGAACGAGTACGATGCGCACGTATGCCATCGGACTCGAGTCGGTTGGACTCCCATTGAAGTCAATGGGAGCCGATCGTACAACGCGTACGCGGGCTCCCATTGACTCAATGGGTGCGAGGCGGACAAGGGTGCCCCCTACAGCGTGTACGCGGCGAAGCGACTCGCGCCGTACACGCACATGTAGGGGGGACCCATGGGTCCCCCCTGTGTGTGACTCGCATGGCTACGCGTACAGGGGGGTCCGACACGGACCCCCAAAGCTCGGCTCCGACTGCTCTTTCAAGCCGGAGTGCGCGGCTTGGTCGGACTGCTCGCGGCGCGCATCGTACTTACCCGGCCGGGGAACGTCTCCATTGCGCGGTGCGAGGTTAGTCCGAGCGAGTCGGTCGGTGCGGTTAGACCCGGGAACGAGTCGGTCGGAGCGGTCGGGACGCCCGGACGAGTCGGTCGTCGATTTCGCATCGTACTCGCTCGCCAGGACGCGCGTACGAATCGGTCGGGAAATAGGGCTCCGAATCTGATCCGGTTAAGCCGAATCCGATTCGGAGCCCTACCGTCCGAGATCGGAATCGACCCCTTAGTGTTTTAAATTCAACATTTGAACATGAAGAAATTGAGAAGGGGGGCTTTAATCATCATTTGAGAATTATCGAGGGGGAGGCAAGATGGCGGCTGCGTGAGCGTTGTGGAAAGCCGCTTTCCCTGCCGCGGTGAGTTTACTCATTTGAGCAAGAAAAAGACAATGCTGTAAATACGGCTAGTATGCTTTCAACTTACCCATAGATACTCCGATGGATTATTGGGTTTTAACTGCTGTGGGACGAAAAGCTGATGAGGCTGCTGACGATCGGAGCCCTGACGGCTCGAGCACTGAGGACTTTTCTCTCGGCGGCAACCGGTGCTAAACTCGAAGTGCTCCGGAGGTCCAGGGAAGCTCGCCGATACTTTGTTACCGCGGAAAGACTGCTAGCGATCAGAGTGGTAGAGGCTGAGCGTTACATTGTAGCCGCTGAGACAGGGCTGACGGGTTGTGAGCAGTGCAACATGCCGGCGAAAGTTAAATCCATGGGGAAAGACACCGGTGCTGCCGTAGGAGCCAAAGGGATATCCCTGACTCGGCGTGCGACCACTGAAGGGAAAAGCCTGAATCCGAACCTGAACCGGAGCGATATTCAACATGTGGATCTGAATAAGGACGGGACTAACAATAAGAAACACGCAGGGGAACAACGCTCCAGCGAGATGGTTACTAGACCAAAACAGCAAACTGTACCTGGAATGTTCGCCGGCCGGGGGTCTCCAAACACCCTGGGGGAAAAAAACAAGCAAAGGTAAAGGCAACTTTCTTTTAAAAACAAATATGGACAGCTCTAGAAAATTGGTCCCAACGGGAGGGGTGCTAAATAATATTTCTCATAGCACAGGAGAGACTTCCCCAGAGGCTGTAGAGTTGGATAAATCTGTCACTAGACCTGCCGCTTTACCGGTTAAAAACCCCAAAAATATTACGCAGGGCATAGAGGAGGAGATGCCAACAACTGAGAGTATTGCACAACAAGATATTACGGATACTGCTAATATCATGCAAGCTACAGGTGAAATCCCCCACACAAAGGCCCTAAAGGGGAAACATGAGGTTATTATTCAGGTAGACGGCAAATTTCCAGCGACTCCGGATTACGATAACTTTTATTCTATGACAGACGAATTTGACCTGTCCAATAACAGCGAGAAGGATGGAACAGAAGATGATCTTACTGGGGGGGATAGTGGCAGTCTTCCCACGAAATTTGACACACAAAAACGCTTACCTGTTCGTACCAAGAAGAAGAGTTCAAGAGGGTCGGACAAAGATAAGGGCTTTACCTCGAACTACAGTCAATCAAGCCAGCTAAAATGGGATTACTCCGCCACCCATTTTGAGAGGGAAATTGAAGATGACATTAGAGCCCAAGCAAAAGTTCCCGAGAGTTCAATAGAGACTAAAGATACTACGGAACCTCAAATACCACACCCATCTATGGAGTTAATATACTCAACGCTGAAGCAAATGCAGACTGAGGCGCGCCATGAACATAAGAGGGCCCATCTGGCTACCAAACAATTACAAGGAGCTGTGCGTAAAGTGAATAAAGCTTGTACGGAAATTTCAGAACGCACCACCGCATTGGAAGAACGAATCGTACAACTCGAGGCCAGCGCAGAAATATCTGGCCAACAAACAATGACTAAAGAAAGTAGGATGACTGATGTACTTTGGAAGCTGGAGGACTTTGAAAATAGACAACGTCGTAACAACCTCTGATTACTTGGGATCGCAGAAAAAACTGAAGGTGACGATATTCGTGGCTTCATTCTGAGGCTACTTAAGGAAGCCTTTCCCGAACTGGCTCATTGGAATTGGGAGTCCGAGGTACAGAGGGTGCATTGATTCCCCCTGATGCTCAAAAACAGGCCTGGGCAAGATGAGAAACCGAGAGCCATCCTTGTATTTTTTGGTAACTTTCTCCTCCGACAATCCATATTTGAGAAAGCCAGGCCCAATGCACAGAGGGTGGGAGAGGGGCACCCCTTCTTTGTCTGGCCTGACTTTTGCCACACAACGGTGGAGAGGAGATGGAGACTTCGTTTGCTAATCACACCATTTCAGAAATTGGGTTGTGAAGTCTTCTTATTGAACCCTGCTAGACTTAAGGTTATTTGTAAAGGTATTCTTGGCAGAGATTCAAGCTCAGGAGTTCCTGCAGGAACTCTCTAAGAAATAAGCTATGGTAGAGGGATAGAAAATGTTTACGAATAATTATTTGATTTGCCTTTTTTTTTCTCTCTCTCTACGTTTTGTCTTTTTCTCTTCACTTATGGTCCTTTGGTAGGGAGCGGCTAGGGGGCACAACAACATGCAGGAGGCATCACAAGGGTCTCTGGACCTTTTTTGCCTTTTTGAAGGGGAGGGGGAGGGGAAAAGGGGGGGATGGTAGAAACCAAGGGGAGGAAGGGAGGAATTTTGGCACTGGGATTAATATTTGGTATATGAGTTGGGTATCTCTTGTATTGCTCTGTTACTTGTTTTGGAAACATTGTATTTTTTTCAATGAGGAAGCTTAGAATTGCCTCTATCAATATATGCGGACTGAACAACCGCCTAAAGGGAAGGAGAATTAGTCTCGATGTTCAATTTTTGAAGACAGATTTTTTATGTCTTCAAGAGACACATATTGAAGGCTGTAGAAAGGGGGTTCTAGAGATGGCTGGCTATCAAGTTATTGCTAGTAGTACACAGGAAACTCGGACAAGAGGGGTGGCGATATTGGCACGGAAGGGAATGGGTAGTTTTCCGCGCTCATCCGTAGATAAAATGGGTAGATGGGTAATTACGCAATGCTGCCTTGATAACAAGATGCTTACTCTCTGCTCAGTATATGGCTCAGTGTTGGATGATCCTGCACTATTTGAATAGTGGAATATCGAGCTTGTTGGTTGGCCTCTCCCTCTGATTTTATGTGGAGATATGAATATTAACATGAGCAGTAAGGTTTCCATCCAAGGTCGTAAACCCAAAGTTTTTAAATCACTGTCACAACTTAAATCGCTGCATGGGCTAGTAGATGTATGGGCAGCACAAAAGGAGAATGATCCTGGCGTTACGTACTTCTCTGCACCACATCAAGTGCATGCAAGATTGGATTATTTTTTTGTATCACAGGAGCTTTTACAAGGTTGCAAGATAAGCAAATATCCCAAAGTCATGTCTGATCATAACCCTTTGGTGATTGAAATAAATATTGGGCTACAATCCTCACAGACATGATGGACATTTAATAGGGCTCTATTAAGTGAAGAGGAGTATATACAGCAACTTGAGGAATGGATCCCCAGGTTTATTGAAGATAACCTAGGGAGTACTAATATAAGTATAGTGTGGGATACATTAAAAGCAGGGGTTAGAGGAGAAACATCTAGGTATGGCTGGGAGGCACAAAGGAAGGACAAAACCTTGCTACAGGCCCTGTATGAGGATTTGGGTAAGGCAGAAGCCGAATTAATAGAGGTATTGTCTGAAGGGGCAGATTCGGAGGCAGCCCAATCAAAGATTATCATCGCTAGATCTGCCATTACTGAGATATCTCTCAAAAAATTGGCTGGCAAGTATACGGTTTGGCGGAGTAGGGTTTATGAGAATAGTGAGAGGGTGGGTCATTTACTAGCTGTACGTACTAGGGAAAAAACGGTACAAACCCGGGTCAGTGAAATTAGAGATCCTAACGTAGGTATGGTAAGAGAGCCTGATGCTATCCTCACTGCATTTCAAAAAATTTATCAAAGATTATATACTGAGGATATTCGGGTTGGGGATCAAGAAATTGAAGATTATCTAAGGGGGCACATTTTTGATCAGGTATCTCCTGAGGAGAGAGATAGCTTAGATGCACCAATCACAATGGATGAATTAATAGAAGCTATAGATTCCATCCCATTAGGCAAAGCCGTGGGAACCGATCTAATACCAGGGGAATTCTACAAAAAGTTCAAGACACAGATTATGGCACTTATGTTGGAGGTATTTCGTAGAGCACAATTAGATCTGCTAGCCCCCGATTCCTGGAAAGATGCTAATATTATAGTCTTCCCTAAAAAAGGCAAATCCGCAAAGGAATTGGGATCGTACCGGCCAATTACGTTGGTTAATAGCGATGTAATTTTTTTTTCTAAAATCTTGGCAAATAGGCTAGTCGTAGTTATCAAGAAGCTAGTATCCCCTTTTCAACATGGTTTTGTCCCGGGAAGGGGCACGACTGAACATATTCGACGTATAATCACGCTTTTTGATTATACAAAGGTTTCAGGAGACCCTATGGCTGCAATACTACTCGATGCTGAAAAAGCGTTCGATAGGGTCTCCTGGCCCTTTTTATGGGCAATTATGAAAAGGAAAGGACTGGGCAAGGGTTTTATTGGAGCTATCAGATGTATGTATCAGGAACCCGTGGCTAGAATAGCTATGATGGGTCTCACATCTGATCTAATTAAAATTACTCGCGGTACACGTCAGGGGGTGCCCCTGCTCCCCGCTATTATTTGCACTTTATATAGATCCTTTAATTAGAAAAATTGCGGAGAATAACAAGATACAGGCCATTCATTCTATCGGAGGAGATACCAAGATTCTAGCATACGAGGATGATCTTGCTATAATTACAGCTAACCCATTAGAGGCTATTAACGAGGTAGAAAGGGAAGCAAAAGTCTTTGGTAAAATTTCAGGATATTATCTCAATGAGAATAAGAAGATGATTGTTAAAAACTCTAGAACAGACCTGGATGATTCATGGGTAGTGGGAAATGCTAGATATCTTGGGGTTGAGATCTGTGCCAACATCGATGAAATTGTGCAAATCAACCTGGAGCCTCTGCTACATAAGACTAAAATAGATTTTAATAGAATGAATTGCTTGCACCTTACACTCCTAGGAGGTGTAATGTTATTAAGATGTTATTTTTGCCCAAAATTTTATACTTTTTCAGAGCTATTCCAGTTGAAATAAATAAGGTTTGGTTTTCTGCTTTTAATCAAATAATCTTGAAATTCCTGTGGGCCGGGAAACGTCCCCGTAGAGCACTAAGATATATGACTCTACCCAGAGATCGGGGGGGTTGGTCTGTTCCCAATCTCCAGGTCTATTATTGGACGGCAGCTCTACAACAGATGGCTGAATTATTGGGAAAAGAGATGGTAGCAACAGAGGAAGCATCCTATACTTCTATATATAGGCTAGTATTAGGGGTGGAGGCCTACGGCTGTCTCATGCGTCATATCGATTTTGCTTATTTTAAAAGAGTGAAATTTAAAATTATGCTGGGAGCATTTAAGGTTTGGACGGCAGTTGGGAAGAAACTTAAAATAAGCAGGATACATAGATATACCCCTCAGGCTGATAATGATCTATTGCCGGAAATTTTCCAAGATGGATATATGAAAATATGGATTGATAGGGGCATAAGGCATATTGGTGATCTTATGGTGGATAATAAAATACACTCTTTTCATACAATCAAGAGGAAATTCGGGATAGGAAATAATCCGTTTTTTTAATTTCTACAAGAGGGATTATCTATCTAAGAAGGCAATCAGGTGTCATAGAGTTCCCTTACTGGATATGGCATTAGGGGTTCCATCACCAATATCAAAATGTTGTAAATTACTTAGCAATATAATGGAGGATGATCTCATAAAAGATACCAATCGCTGTCAGGATTTGGTGCAAGCAGGGGTAGGGGAATGCGAGGATTCTTTATTATTGAGTCAGACTGCATTTTTTTGGGCAAATTTCCAAGTACAATGTTTTAAAACCTGGCTTAATTTGTACATTACTCCTGCACGGATTTCTAAATGGGGAGGCTCTACAGGTATACATTGTTCTCGATGCGGATGTTTTGCCGCAGATAGTGTACATATGTTTGCAACTTGTCCACGATTATTATCTCTGGTTGCCGAGGTGGGTAACTATATCAAGCTTATGCTGGGGTTTGAGGTGGATCTTACGCCGCAAGTAATTGTGTTGGGGGTAAGCAACCAAGCAATGACGGAACCAAATCGGGTCTTGCTCTTTGCAGCTATGGCGGTGTTTAGGCTATGTCTGGCTACTGTGTGGTTAGATAAAGAACCTCCTTCAGTACACTGTTGGTTGGGGAAACTGTTAGCTACCTACCATTGGGAGAAAGCGGTATACAAACGAAGGGGTCTAAAAGCCAAAAAAAGGGGGCTTGAAATTTGGTTACCAATAACCAACTGGATTAATGAGGCTATGACTTGATATGATTTAATTTACCTAATTTATTTGATTTATTGACATAAGACTTAGTGAGATTAACTGAGATACTAAAGAGAGACTGAAACGAGATTTTACTATATACCAAATTCCAAGGTTTAGAGCACATCAAGGCTTAATCTAAATTAAGATTCCTTTGGTTTCGAAGGGAGGAGGGGTGGGGAGGGTAGGTTAGGGGTGGTGGGGTGCTGTAGTTTAGAAGGAGGGAGGGTGTAAAGACAAATACTTGACATCCTGTACATACGTATTGAAATGTATATTGTTTAAGTGTATTTATTGTAAGTATAATGTATGTGTTGGATGTCTAAAATAAAGATTAAAATAAAGATGAAAAAGATGAAGAAATTAACAGTCTTTGCTGTTTAAATCATGAAAATGTGAACCAGTGTCAGGAGAAAGAATTAATTTCCCTGAGTAAGGAAACAGCTACATGTGCAGTAACTACACATGATAGACTGACTGATTTGGCTCAAAAATATGAAATTGATGTTTCAGAAAGTTTTCCATTTCAGAAAAATTTCAGGGTACATATGGATGATGAGGCAAATGAGACCATGCATTCTTCAGGAATGAAATTGCACATTGCAGAAATAATAAAATATATTTTCAAATGCAATGGGTTTGAGAAATTAGGAGACAAGTGGGCAAGAAAACATGAGAAGAAAAAGAAACCACCAGACCTAGTTGAGGAAAATAATAAACAGGATGAGGGAGAAGCTTTTGCTTACTCATTGAGAGAAAAGGTGGGAGAAGTGCATGTTCATGTGCCACGGAACAAAAGTGAACTTGCAGCATTTCTGAACACATTCCCAAAATTGAGAGACAAACTTGTGCTGTGGTACCCACAAGTTGATGGATTTGTTGAAATTTTAAAAGAGTTGTGTATTAATTTGGAAATGCTCTTTGACATTGCCATGCAGACTGAATTGTGGTTTGAATATAAAGTCGCTGTGCAAAGGCCAGGAGAGGAGACAATGAAAAAGGTTTGCATGAATGCACCATCATTTTCTGTTGTTATGGAGAAAAACGTAGCAGTGATTACTTTCCTGAAGGGCAGAGTGCCAGCAAAGGATGTTAATTGGGTACAGATTAAAAGATCACAGGATGGAAGTAAAGGTGTTTTGGTTCGTGCAAATTCAGGTATGGATGTTGCACTGCTGGAAAGAGTATCCTTTTGCCATCTTTATAACAGATTTGAGCATTGGAAGAAGAAATATAAATTTTAACATGATGCACAAACACAGAGAGAGATGCAGGTGCAAAATGTGCCAGCCAAGCAAATGCATATGTCAGTTCAGAAACAGGTACCTATGGCAGGAGTTTTTAAAGCTCAGATGCTCCCACAAAATATGGAAAATGCTCAAATTTATTTAAATAAGTTGTCCAGAGCAAATGTGAATTCTTTCCAGAAACAAAATCAGAACCCATTTCAACAGGTTGCTGTATTTGAAAATGAGAGTTTTAACCCTAACAATTCTGAATTTACCAAGGCCATTGTGAAAACAGTGGCAGGTCCAGACTTAGTTGTAGGAGTTTTAAACAAGGACATTACAAACCCAGTTTTAGAAAAGGTTGGAGCAAAAATAGGCCCATTTGATAAAAATTGCCAAGTTGTTTGTGACTCAGGCCTGGCAGGAAAACAATTGTTTTGCAAATTAAACAGCACAGATTACTGTACACCAGATGATGTTAATTTTCAGATTCCTGATGAGGATGTACATTTTAAAATGGCCCAACAAGAGACAGCTGTAGCATTGTTTTCAGAAATGACAGTTGAAAAATTACCTTCTGATTTGAAAGAAATAATTAACACAGAAGTAAGTGAGTTCACAGAGAAAGATGTCAGATTAATAAAACATGCAGAACATGTCTTATTCAAATTAGAACCAGATGACATGTATTCAAGAACACCATCAGTTGCAGAAATTTTACCCATAATTGGAGATACACTGAGTAAAGGATTTTTGATGGAATTGATTGGAAGTTTATGTAACTTTCTGATCACAGGTTCACAGAAACAAAATGAAAAGAACAGATTAGTGCAGGAGATTAATAGCATAACTTTTCTATGTTGTCCTATGGTACCGAATCCAGCCAACAACTTTTTCACATTCCATGTGCTGAAGAATGGCTTACTGTTATTGATTTTTGTCAAGTTCATGTCACAGTGCCATTGCATGAAGATAGTCAGGAGTATTGTCAAAAAGAAAATGAATGGCTGGGACACATAATTGGAAAGGGAGGTAGAAAGGTGTCACCAGAGAGAGTGGAAATAATTCACCAGATGAATCCACCTCAAATTCAGAAAGAAGTCCGGAAGTTTTTGGGAATGGTTAGCTGCTGTAGAGAGTGGTTACTAAACCTTTCCCTAGTGGCTAAGCCTTTACAGAGGCTGACACACAAGGATGTGTCTGATCTGCTTCCATTGGACAACAATTGCACAAGAGCATTCCTAGAGTTGAAAGAGAAAAAGTGTCGCGCCCCGGCACTAGGAATGCAAGTTTATTTAAAAGAAAATACACCAATTTGCAGTGAGAGGGAGGGCTGCGCTCTCTCAGTGCCTGTTCAAAAACATGAATGTGTTCAAAGGTCTGTGATGTATTTCCAATAACCTTTGACCCTAACGTCACAGAAATGCCAGCAAATCAAATGGTTTGTGATGAAACTGAATATGAGTGTCTAGATATCATGAATATATGCATGAAGCCAAGGTTAGACTTTAATGATGAACATCTGAATCAGCCCAGCAATGTCCATTTTGTAGTTGGCCCATATTTGAAAGGTAACAATGACACATTAAAAGCAGCACATGCTGTGCTCCTTATACATTATGTTGTCAAAGCTTCATGGCTTTCAGTAGTTACCTCAGCCCAAAATTCGAAATTGATTGCCCTTACCATAACATGCAGTATATCTGCTCAAATGGGAGTCACTGTTGTCATGGGAGAGAGAAATGCTAATTCAGTTGCACAAAATTGTGTTCTGTTAGCATATACATTCAATGGAACTTTCACAGGTGAATTAATAGAGGCTCAAGAAATTGTTTCAAAAGCAGAACAACAGGGTTGTATCAGAAATGTTTTTCGAAAAGTGACAACTGCATAGTAGCAAATGTGTTATTGCAAAAACTGATGCCCAGGTATAGATTGACAGTTTCTCTGAAATAAGATCATAATGAGGTTTCAAAGATGATGTGTGCAGAACCACAGATTGGACAAGGATTGGATTGTAGCTATCTGCCTGAAGTTTCAAGCATAATAAAGCAACACAAAGACAGCACAGTGTTACACTTTGCAAAAGACTGTGTTTCAGCATCACTGAAGTGGCTTGAATATATAAATGCAAATGCACTTGTGAAAAACACAGATGAAAAGACTAGCCATTGCTGTGAAGGTCTGACTGATGTGGAGCGTGCAGTTTCTCACCAGATTGCAGCTGCTACACAAGATCTGCATAATGAATGGTGCCAAAACTTTGATCTGAGAGATGCTGTGAAATGGAAAGGCCTGTTCCAAATGATACTGGCAAAGACTGTTGTGAAATGTGGTGGCCTTCCAAATTGGGTGCATGCCTCTCACACGCGTATGGTCCTGTGTACCCCTGATAAAACAGCTCCTCTTCAAGAAGATATGCCAGCAGTGGTCATAAGCCCACAGAAGAGGGTCAGTCAACCTGTAAGGGAACACACAGAGTTTGAAGCAGCACTAGAGAAAACTGAAGTGGCACTGGAAAAGCAAAAAGTGGAAACTGACTCAGATGAAAGCGGTGTCAAAGGGGTGAATGAGTCAGGTGCAGCCTCTGAAGAAGAAATTAGTGCTGTGGGCCTACGAGTGGAGGTAGGAAAAAGCTGGCTGAAAGGGTATCCAAAACATCTACAGTGGTCCCTAGAAAAATCATTTGCACCAATAGCTGAAACATCTGAATCTGATCAAAGTGAATAAAGTGAAAGGCTTGGATTGAAAAAGTGCAAAGAATTGATGGTGCTCTGTCAGAGTTTCTCAGCACCTGAGTGGTCAAAATGCATGGAAAAAGTACAGAATGCCACTTTGAATGAACTGTATGAGCCACCCTGATGGCAAGCTGGTGACAAAGAAATGCTGAAACAAATAACTGAGAATTGTCAAGAGCTGAAGAGAAAAGAATCGTTGAATGATGAAAGAAAAAGGAGAAAAGATGAAGAAGTTAAAAAAAAAAAAAGAACTGTCCTGTTGAATTTTCCTTTTATTATTCTAGTTACTTATTTTAGAGAAGACTAACAGTTCCAAGAAGCTACTTACAGGACTCTGCACTAAAATTTTGAGCTTGGCTATATATGATCTGATTACAGACAAAACTTGTGTTGCCTTAGAAATAGAGGTAAAATTGTTATCTGCTCAGCTTTTGCAATAAAAATGTCACGTGTGAGATTAAATAAGTGTGATAAAGAACAAATCAATGGAGGTATCATGATTTGACTTTATCAAAGGGAGGATTGATGTAGCTCAGATTTCATCTGGATTCAGGCATTGCTTTATTTTTGTGTTTTAGACAGACTGCATTTAAAATGGCACGCAGATTTTGGTGCAAGTGAAAACACATGGCACATGAAACATGAAATGAGGCCTAGTCAAATGCTTTTTAAAAGGGGCACTTTTGGTGCATGCAAAGTGAAAAGCATGAAAGAGGCCTGCAAATGAAATCATGTAAAACCATGCTTAATTAATTAATCATGGATCTTTAATGTGTTTAGTTTAGATTTAACCTCACTATAGAATGTACATTTAATTTAGAGAATGTTTTTTTTTTTACTTTTAAAGTAGCACATAATTGTGCTGAATTAACATGTGTTTTTGCAGTGTAGAAAACACGTGATTTCAGTTTCCTTTAGAAGGCTCACTGTGGCCTCTTTAGCTTTGCCCAGCTCCTTTTCCTTGTAATCTACACTCCCTGTTCCTGTCTCAAGAGACTTTGGCTTTGTTGCATATTTAGACAATGCATATTCAGTTCATAATACATCTTTCTCATAATGTGTATTAATTAATCAACCATGCACCAACACTACACGTGGGACAAACGCATTTTGCATGAAAAGCTATTTAAAACATTAGAGCATGTTGCTATGAGTATGTATTAATTGTTTGCGCTTTGAAAATTTGCACTAGAGCATGTTTATGCTATGTTGTACATTGCACATTTTGCATATTGTGCACAAATAATAGAAAAGCTGCTTTAAATTAATAGCTTTTGCTAGGTAATAACTAATACAGGGTACTAGTATGGGGAGGTAAACATAATGGCTTTTATTTCATAAATTAATATTCTTTTGTGTTTTTTTTTGTTTTGGGCCCACTATAAAATGGCTGCCTAGGAATCCAGCATGGCTGAGAATTGTTAGCAGTGTGCTGAATGAGAGACGCATGCGCAGAAGATTGTGCCAGCTGCATGAACTGCCAAGTGCCTCAAGTGAAGACACATGGGTCAAGGCCACAATGAACTGTACATTCCTGTCATCGTGCCAATGTACCAGTGTTTGTGGGAGAGTGTCATCCCTGCGTGCGATGTGAAAGCAAGGCGGAAATAGACTGATACATTTTTGACGCTTAGATGTTGCAGTATTGTATAATTATTGATGGTGATACATATGACTGTATTAAGCCTTAACGCTTCCTTTGTTAAAACCGATATGGGTTGGATTTGCAATGAGAACAGGGTGATGAGACCCCTATGTCACCTGTGCTAACCAATCACAGTGCGAGTTTCTACTGAAACTGCAACATTATTAGTATAGTCAGCCAAGAATTAGAGTATAAATAATGACCCCTTAGGGGGCGTGTCAGACTTGATTAGTCGTAGAGGAGAGATGAGGAGAGAGCAGATCTGACCAGACATCATATGGGTTAGGTACGTGAACGTCGCGGTGCAGCCTGGGAGGAGATTGCGTCCGAGGAGAGACAGAGGGAGGTGGGGGTCTTGCTCATATTTTTTCCAGAGAGTCCTTGCACGTCATATTTTTGGCAAGGCAGGTCACATTCCTCTGTGGTCTTGTGAAGGAGGGGCATTTTCAAGGAGCAGCCTCTCTGTCAGACAATGGAGAGGGAGAGAGACAGATGAACAGACCAGCGAAGAGAGAGCAGCTGAGAGATCAGGACAGGTTTTTGTCTTATGCATTTATTTCTCTTTATGAGAGATTTTTGCTAATTATTAGTTATTGATTAGCCTTGCAAAACTCACTCTTGAATTATATTTTTCCTGAAACTCTTTAAAGAGTTCTGACTGACATAGAATTAGGGGTTTTCCCTCCTTTATGGAGTGCTTTGTATGCAACCTATAATATGTTCTGTATTAATTCTATTTTTCCTATTTTCCAATTCTGTAACCTGATTGAAAATTGATTAATGAATAAAGAATCAGAGAAACTTAACTTTTGACTAGAAAATAAAACCCTTTAAAAATACTCACAGCTCTCATTATTGGCTTAAGTATTAATTACATTTTGATTTTTCATGTTTATGTAAAGTCTCCTGAAGGTGATACACGGTGGCAAAGGTCCATCACCTTTAAAGCGGTAAACTAGAGGTAAATGATGTTTTGCATTGAGAAATTACCGTGAAATGGCTTTTGGAGCTTTTTACATTCATCGTTCAATCAGTACAATCAATAATCATTAAGGCAGTGTTAAAGTGCAAGACGAGTGGCGGTCAATTCAGAACACAATATATATAAAATAGCAGCAAACATTTATCACAGAGGCAAAGCGCAAAGGGCAACTGCTCCAATGAGTAGTAAAAATGAGCTGCAAAGGGCAATATGTGAAATAGCAGCGTACATGTATGAAAGAAATTATCACAAAGGCCTAGTGTCCCCACTGGGAGCTAGCACCTAATTTATAGTTTGCATTTATCGAAATAAATGTGACATTCTCCTGCTTTTCACACAGTGCAATGAGTCAAGGAGTTCATGGACAAGCTCAGCTGTAGCCAAAAGTCAGATAAGGGACACTGCACTGAGAGCGGGCAGGGCACTTATTCCTTAAACTTGAGACACTTGGCTAAAAGGAACTGCCTTGATGAGCTCTGAAACTGGGGGGCAGTCTGGTGGAGTACGAGAACTAATAACTAGAACTACTTCACATGTTGTTACATCCAAGCTTAACTTCTTGGACGGCAGTGCCACAAACTTAACCAGAGTGGTATTGCCAGGGTTGAGGGCAAAAATAATTACCTGGTGGCATGTATGCATGCCAAATTTATTCCATTCCGGTCTTCGGAGAACATTCTGCTTTTCTAATAAGGCTGGACAGCTACAAACGAAGTTCTGAAATGATTCATCATACATGCCAGAGCCCTGGCACATTGTCGATTCCGAAGACTGGCGCCACCTGGCTACATGTTTAAAAAATGGGTATTCCCCAAATCTGAGCTCCATAAACTTTTGTTTTTTAATATTTTGAGTACATGCAGGCCAGATAGGGTTGGAAATGCCTCAGGTGATAAGAGTTGATAACAGTCCAAGCCCTGCACTTCGTCACAGTATCCACGTCAGCCTGGCGTGAGAGAAGGAGCACTAGCTTTTCAATGCTTAGTTTGAAGACATTTCGACTTGCGTGCGAAGCCCAAAGCTCTCTGCCATTCAGGAGGCTGAAACAGTCCTCAATTTACCATATGGAGCTCTCTGCCTCAACTGCGGAATCTCCTTATGATAAAATATATGAAAAAGTAAAATAGTTTATTAAATGTGGAAAAAAATTAGGATTGGAACATTCTGTACAAGGACTAGGTTCACTGCATAAAATGTCGTTGTTTGCTGTTGTCTGTTTGGCGACAGCTCTGGGTGGGTAGAATCAACAATGACAGCCAGACCAGAGCTGCGGCAAAGAATGAATGGGTCAAGTTTATTATATAAACTGTACAAAACCTTTGTTTAGAAACAGGAACATTTTGATGGGTTGTCAAGGTCACCCCTTGTCAGAATTCTAGCCCAGCAGAATCCCATCACCATCCTGAGAAGGACGGTGGCCTGTTCTACACCAAGACTTGCTCCCAGGTGACACATATACACAGGTAAATGAGGAGTTAGGGCACTCCATGTTATTCTGGCAGATCCGCACACCCTATGCTTTATTGGATAGGCAGAGCTAGGTAGAAGTATAATTTTGTGTATGCATATAATCAACACAAATGCTCAATGGTTTAATTGTTTATTCAGTTTACCATTCTTGTAACGCTGGTTGCTCCATTCAATTAATCATTGCAGCGCGTGTATTTTACACAGTAAATATCTGAAATGCCAAATTGTGTACTTCTTGTGTCCCCCTTTGGGCATGCATGAGATAGCAAATGAGACAGTAGATCTGTTTCTGGGATTTCCTTTGGGAATCAGGGTTGTTATGTTCTGAGGTTGCAGACACCATCTGGTACCTTGTGAGGTTTAGAGGTTCAGATGGTGCACTGTGAGCTAGCCAGGAATTAGGTCAACATGTTCTGATGGTATGTGTGGGCTTAGTATCACATAGTTTTGACGCTCATGCTGCCCAAACGCACAGTCTTACTGAAATAGTAGGCACTGTCTTACAATGCACCACCAATGTTCTAGGTCAGGTACTTATTTATTGGGTCTCCTGAGTAGTTTTCTTTCATGTGCCCAAAGACCCTACTCACCATTTAACCAGAGACGTCCATGGTGTTAGGGAAAAATCCTCCTCGGCAAAATAGGAAACCCCTATTTCTGCCTGTAGGTTGCTCAAACATAAACCTTTAAAAAGATCACCCCATCATAGGTACCCTCTCTCAATTCCACATATTCAAATAGCTAATCCAGTACCAGTAGTCATACCACTTAACTGCAGACATGTAGTAACACAGATGTTACTACAACATGGGCTCCCTCAAACAGGCGGTGATGTTACCTTCATGGTAGAGGCCCACAAAGCATATAAAGCAGAGGTATTCTATTTACAGGTAAGATTTCCAACAGCAGAAATTGCACTAACATTTCAGGAATACATAAATTGGTTACAAGAAGCCATACCACATCTATTATCTAATATCAGACTGGGACCCCTCAGCAATGACAGGAGAATGTGGCCAGTCCTAGCCTGCTACACACCTTATCCACATTTAGCAACACTCCGAGCAGCAGATCTATGTATACTTTACAACGGTCTAATGGGATTATAGACAAGTCTGATACAGTTCGTTATGTGAACAATAACAACAAACCCAGTGAGGACTGCTCAAGCCTCACACATGCATTTAACAATGCCAGCAATTAGTCCAGTCACTATTAATTCAATTATGGGAAAGTTTCCCACCAGACGGGAGGATATTTCACTCTGGATTGCACAAAAAACAAAGTAGCTTGAAGCAATATCTCAACATACGGGAATTAAAGATAAACATGGAATTCTCACAATGTGCAAACCTCAAGGGATGGTTCCCCTAGTAGAGCAGTGTGCCACATGGGGCACAGTATTTGCTGCAAACTATACCATCATGCATGGTACATCATCCATAGCTGTTTTGCCAGATGTGCTTAAACAGATCCAAAATAAATAAGGGGCAGCCCCTGCCCTGGTTTTGGGGATGAAGCTATTTGGAAATTATGTATCCTCAATTATTGTATGTAATATTAAAGAGGAAGCATCAGCTTTGGAAGTACGCCAACATCTCGCACAAATACTGTTAGCGGATCAGGAGTGAAAACTACCAAAAATCTTTGCTGACACCTATACATCCATAGGTCTAGACAATTTTGGAGCCAGACCTAACAAATCACAACTTAGGGGTAATTCTGAAAAGGATAACTCAAAATAGGCATCAGAGTCTTATAAAAAATGCCAGGGCAATAAGAAAAATAAAGAAAAGACTAAACTACGGGTGGATCTCCTCCACAGGAGTACTCTAAAAAGCACAATAATCTGCACAACCGTGACACAATTAAACAGCTTGATAGGTATCAGTATACTGATAAACGGCTTTCTCATTCCTTTCAAGAGTCATCTGAAAAACGATCGGAGAGAGGTGCTCGATCAGAGCACAGATCGGAGGAGTACACGACACGAAAGAAGAACTTCATAGTAAAAAAAGGAAGAAAAACTTCCTCAATTTTTAAAGAAGAAGAAAATGGCTGGGCTTTCACTTAAACATGCCATGCATATTGAGGACTCTTCTTCTGAACAAGGAGTGGGCTCTGACTCTGCTAGATAATGTGGCAGAAGTCATGATAATTTTCCAGAATCTTCAAGAGTTTCTGTTGCAAGAGCAACTAATGAGTTTGTTCAGGTGGAAACACCAGATCAGAGAATTAGTGCTCCAGGCAGATTATGCAACTCCAAATGGAGAATTGATAAATGTAAAGTTCTCTTTTGGGAGGACCTAACATTTGGCTATGATGTTCTCTTGGCTGAAAAGAATTGGCCACCAGAGTTTGTACAAAAATGTCCCACGAAAAGAAAATGTGATATTACCAGCCTTCTCTGCAACCGCAATATCCCAATAAACATGAAGTAAAACAACAGGTTGGAGAAATTCTAGTACAACTTGATGATCAGAGTGTTATTGAGACTTGCACTTCACCAATGAATAATCTTTTGTTCCTGTTGGCAAAACAAGATCATTCGTACCACCTAGTCATAGACTATAGACAGTTAAATAGTCACGCTCGCACATTTGTACAAAATGCACACAGAGTAGTACTAATGAACAACATAGTGTGTAAAAAATACAAAACAACATCAGACATTTCAAATGTCTTTTTCTGCAAAAAATGAAAAGCCTGAAAGCAAGTATTTGACAGCATTTACCACCCTCGGGTCGCAAAAACAATTCTGTTGATTGCCACAGAGGTTTAAAAATAGCCCTAGGTTTATCTCAGCCATGTAACAGGACTGTTACAAAATTTTGGCAATGAAGCACTGTGATATGTGGATGACATATATCTCAGGGATGATGTCTTAGAAACACATCTAACCAGAGTAGATTGCATTATTGTGGAATTTGCTCAAATAGGCTACAAATTAAACTTTAAGAAATCCAAGATTGCCTTTCTCAGTGCCCTGTTTCTGAGATACGAGCTAGCTAATGAAGGCAAGAGCTTAGCGCCACATTTCCTTGAGAAATGCACACTCTTACAACCATCAAACACAATAAAAAAGCTGCAATCACTTTTGGGCTTTCTGGAATTTTGGTAGATCATACATACTTGATTATGCACAACGGGTAAAACTGTTTTCTGAATTAATCCATCCAGACTTTTCAAGCACATATTGAACAACGAACATACACACATCTTGCGTTCAGTACAAGCTGACATGCTAGCTTCAAAACACTTACACACACATGTCAACACCAAAAACCTGGTGATCAGTCTAATTGCAGGGACCACAGGCTACATATGTCACATTCCATGAGGGTGACACAGTGCCCATTGCATTGAAAATCGTATTTATATTCCAATGCAGAGATGCGCTTTGCAACAGAAAAAATACTGACACCAGTACAGATAGCTGCAGTGAAAGAAAGATAATTGGCTCAGGGGAAAGGCATAATTGTCATGACCCCCGTTCCAGCCTTAGAGGCTGTCACAAAGGCCAGCATCCTGAACGCGAAAGTCTTACATTCCAGATGAATACAGTGGGCCAGTTCAGTAACAACAATAGACGTAGATTGTGTCTTCAACTCAACAATATAAACACAAGCATACCTACAATATGAACAAGAATACCCTATGCCCAGTGAAATAATGCCCCTAGATCAGTAGGACTTCATAGTGTATATTGATGGTTCTGCCCAGCCCGCAGTTGAAATGAAACACCAATACTCTCCTGCTTGCGAAGTGGTGAGGGGTAAAATGAGGGATGAAGTTTTTCTATCTCTAAAATCATTTACAGAGTCACTAGTTGACTGCACTGCATAGCTGGCTGAACTGAAAGCTCTAATTCTGGCACTTGAGAGTACTGATCCTGAATTTCCCACACTTATAGTGTATTATTCGTATTATTGTACCTAGTGTTACAATGAGTACTTACACTATTGGAACCAGAATGGATTTAGACTCTAAAGAATATGGGGTGTGCTGTTGAGCCCACTGCAAGATGGCTGCGCTCTAGCATTGCTCTGCCGGCTGGGGGCATCAATCCGACAATAATCCGAGCCTGGCACAGCCATCAATGGCTTAAAAGACAAGAATAGAAAGGCAATCCACCCCTGCGCCTACCGGTCTGCAAAAAAGCGGCGAGGAACCTTGAAGAACGGTTCAATTTGAGCCGAAGTGCAGCGACTTCAGGGAACAACATGGCGGACTCACGGACAGAATCATGAGACGACCCTGAGAACGCAGCGTTGAGGCAGAGCTGCACGACTCGCACAGATCCTCATACTGCCACTGTACTGGACGTGCGACCAGGGAGATTCGCGCCTGGGAGGTGAGAGACCGCTGCCACGAGCTCCTTGAGAGCGCCGAGAATGTGTGGCTAGGCCCTTCAATTTGCCACGGTGAGTGCGGCACGAGTGAGATCCTGCCAGCCCACAAGGCGGAGAAGTGTTGAGGCCGCCTGCGCGGGCTCTCCCTGGGGTCCAGAGCTGGGGGGTGGCTTGGTGAAGGCCCATTGTCCATCACTTTCCGAGGTGAGGAGGTGCTGCTGCACTTTCCCCCCCTCAGGTAATTGCTAGCATGCTGGGAGTAACAGAATACAGGTGGGCAAAGTGAGGGGGCCCGGGCGGTGCTACCGGCCCTCTCGATCTTCCGCGATCGGTTCCTGGGCATTGCCAGGCCGTGCTCTGGCTGCTGGGTTCCGTGGGGACTCTCGCAATGCAGCAAGCAGTGTAAAAAAATGGCACACGTGCTGCTAGGACCCACACAGGTGTACACTGTGGAAGGCACAACATAATAAATAGAAGCTGCCACTCGATCAGGGTGATATCTCCTCACACCAAACCACAAATACCCACAATCTGGCAAGCCAGCATAGCTGAGGAGCTCGGATCCACTCAGGGTCGCACTGGTGCAACAGGAGAGAGGCATCTCTGACAGCTCTTGACCTGGTGTGGAAGACAGGGGCCTATCTGGGGACAATATATTATACTGGAGTGGTGAAGAAAGCAGAATCATATAGTAAATATCAGCATGCATTCAACAGAACAGCGCCAGACTCGTTGAGACTGAGAGATAAACGTGACGCCAGTTTGCAGCATTGGCAGGCTGAGGCACCAGAGGCTTCAGACCACATTGCCAGATCCACAATAACGCGACTGGCACCCTAGACACACGATTTTATTATCACACGCCCAGTCAAGACATGGGGAAGACAGACAGGCAGCAATCGCGCCTCACTTTTGAATCCCAAAAATTATGTAAGACGACGCAGCATGCCCACTCAGATTCGGAGCAAGACCCGCCTTCTCAATTGAGCAGTTCATTGGAAATAACATTGCAAGCCATGCAGCAAAGTCTTGTGTCTATAGATGGGAAAATAGATGCCCTAAATGCGTGCATGGACAAAATGGCGTCTAAGCTGGAGAAACATGATGGCAGGCTCACCAAGGCGGAAACACAAATTTCAACTACGGAAGATGAGGTGCAAAAGATGTGCAGCAAACAGCTAAACATGGATAAGGTACTGGCCATCATTCAAACCAAAAATGAAGATTTGGAGGCGCATGGAATACTATGTGGAGGAAATTATACGGCACATATTTGGCAGCGAAGACCTCTCGGCGGTGTTTGTGGTAGAATGGGCGCACAGATCCCTGCATGTGAGACCTCCTCCTGGAACCCCGCCACGTCTCATAATAGCGAAACTCTTAAATTACACGGACAGGGACACCATATTACGCTTATCCCGAGAGAAGGGCACCATTCACTTTGAAGGGAACAACGTTTCTTTCTACCCAGATTTTACAGTGGCGGTGCAAGCGGCACAGCGTGAATTTGGTCCTACCAAAAAGAAATTTCAAGAGATAGGAGTGAAATACACCATGCTGTACCCGGCACGGCTCAGAGTGGAAAAGAACGGCCGCCCCTTGATCTTCAACAGCCCTAAAGATGCCATGGACTATGCCAAGAAGGCAAAACAACTGAGGGCACCTCATGCGAGTGAAGATGAAAACGCTTACGCCTGCCGCTCCCGAGACGAATAATGTTGATATGGCTTTGTATGGACAGATAAGTGAAAAACGTTATGAATGACTACCTTATGGTCACTGTAAAACATGATGTATCATGACCGCTTTGGTCGGTGTGGGGGGCACACAGGGTGGGTGCAGACCACTAAGGCGCAAGAGCCATCTTCTGCTTAAGGTTAAGATGAGCCAGATGCATGGGGTTACAAAAGTTTCTCCCCAGCCCCCTTCGGTTTTGGAAGGGTAAAAGTGTTCCGACTCCCCCCAAACAGGGTAGACCCCAACTGTGATTGAATGTGTTGGTTCCGATGTACCCCTCTGTGTCCAAGAGGGCGGTTACTGTTTAAGGTGAACTGTTTTCTCGTTGCTGGGTATGGCTTTGGCACTGGTATTTCGCTAGAGTGGGTGGGGGGTTATCTGTTCTAGGTTTTTTAATCTCCAGCCGCTGATCGCACACATGGTTCTATCGAGACATCTTTCTTGTTGGGTAATGCTCACACATGCACCGCTGACGTACTTAGACAGAGAAACTAAAACACTCCAGTATATAACCAATTACATGCACTGAAGTTACTCACATGGAATTTACGGGGCCTGAATAACCCTAAAAAAGTTAGACAGGTCTTCGCGTATCTTGACAGGCACCGGATAGACGTGGCCTTCATGCAAGAGACACATCTCACGGCCCGAGCGGCGGCAAACATCGGACTGCGATGGGCACACTCCAGAGGAGTGCTCATACTAATGCGGAAAGGTGTTCCGTTCATCACCACTCACGTAGAATCTGATGATCAGGGGAGATATGTTATATGGCAGGGTAACTGCAGGGGCACACACATAACATTCATAAATGTATATGGGTCAAACATTGATGACCCGGAACTGTACACCAGTATATTAACTAGACTTTACAAGCTTCAGCTGTCCACGACTTGACCATGGACAGATCTTACTTCCAAAACTCCCCAACCAAACAGGCATATAAAGTCCTCACAGATGGCATGGAAACATGGGATCTCATTGACATATGGCGTCTTAGACATTTTGACACGAAAGAGAGTACATTTATGTCCACTGCACATAATATGTGGTCTCGTCTAGATTACTGGTTGGTGACTAGGACAACGAGCACTTGGATAGATGAGGTCACACATTTACCCAAAACGCTTCCTGATCACTCCCCCGTTTTGTTGTCTCCAACATTGCCCACTGATACCCCACGCCCTCCACAGTGGAGAATGCAACCCTCTGCGCTTACTGACCCGGTCTTCAAAGATGGGGTACAAACTGCAATTATACAATCCTTTACTGAAAATGAAGGGCCAGTTGACTCTGTGGGAATGCTATGGGAGGCATTCAAGGCCACCATTCAGGGTGCCTGCATTGGTCTTAGTGCGGGCGTGCTGAAATCCCTGCGGAATAGGCTATCACAACTAGAACAACAGCTGCGCGAGCTTGAACTCTCATATGAAAGGGATCCAAAGCCACAGAAACTGGCAGATATCAAAACACATCTTACAGAATACACAGAGATGGCAGAACAGGAGGTTAAATACCTATCAAAGTGATGGGTGGCGAGAGCATACGGGGAGGGCGGCAGGCCAGGTCGCAGCCTAGCCACCAAAATTAAGGGCCGAGAGATATCCCATTTATCCACACGCTCAAGACACAATCAGGTACGAGGGTTCATACCTCCCCAGATATTCTGCAGTCCTTTGTAGATTATTATACAGAACTATATGAACAGAGAGAGTCAGCAGAGGTAGAGGAAACAGAAGCTTACCTAAATGACATAACATTGGCCTGGCTATCACCGGATCAGAGAGAGTTTCTAGTCCAACCATTTACAGAGGAGGATGTGAAAGGCGCAATCCGCACACTGCCCAACAGCAAGGCACCAGGTGGGGATGGCATCCCGGGTGAATATTATAAAGCCTACTCTGACTTACTAACACCACACCTATTGGCTGTGTATCAGGAAGCGAATGATAAAAAAGACTGCCCCCATTCATGAGAGAAGCAATCCTGATAAACTTATTAAAACCAGGAAAGGAGCCCGAGCAAGCGGAATCATATCGCCCATTGTCCCTCATCAATACGGACGTAAAGATCCTGGCCAAGATTATTGCCACTAGGTTTAATTGCTGCTTCCAGTCTTAGTGCTGCCCGACCAGGCATGTTTTGTCCCCTCACGATCCACCACTCACAATCGGTGTACAGTATTTGCAGTCCTGAATTGGATAGAACCCACAATGCACGCGGCTGTGTTTTTAGACGCCGCCAAGGCATTTGACTCGATCCAGTGGACATATATGTTTACAGAACTGGCCAGAATGGGAATGCCACCAGCCTTCCTGAACTGGGTCCTCTTACTATATACGGAGCCCACAGCACGAATCCGGGTAAATGGATTAACATCCAAGCCCATGCATATATACAGAGGAACCCGCCAGGGCTGCCCATTATCCCCAATACTATTCGCCATTGCTCTAGAACCCCTGGCTTGTGTTATACGCCAAAAACACTCAGAGGCTGCGCTAAGATTTCACCTTCGACCCCTAGTGATTTCTTTATACGCAGACGACATGGTAGTATACCTCAGCGACCCAAGCACACACCTGGGGCCCACACTAAGGGAATATGTCAAATTTGGATGGTTTTCGGGACTGGCCATAAACTGGAGTAAATCCGTAGTATTCCAGTTGACTCCAGTGGCTACGCCGCACGACACATAATTTCCTGTGGTGTTGTATACGTCATCCCTTAAATATCTGGGTGTTTGGGTAGATAGGGATCCTGAAGTTGTCATCAGGATGAATTATGGTACCGCCATCACCAAATTGAAAGACCAGATAGTGCAATGGATACGGCTTCCCCTTTCATTAGCCGACAGAATAGCACTAATAAAAATGGTAATTCTCCCTATATTTTTATATTTCTTCATCAATATCCCCATACCTCTAACACTGCCATTTTTTAAAACACTGCAATCCTGTTTGGTCACCCTAACCTGGCCAGGCAAACAATCTAGAATTAGCTGGCAGACCCTAACTCGCCCATACGCCCTCGGCGGATTTAACGCGCCGGACCTAACTTTATATTATTTTTGTGCCCAAGCCAACTTTGCTCAAAATCGGTATCAGCCTCACAACTTTATTGCACATGTGGCGGTAGAGGCCGATGACGCTCACCCCATTCCCATCAATGCGGTGCTTCTACATGAGCGCAAGGTGCCAAACCTCAAGACTGCCAGCCCAATGGAGAGCACAATCAGAACCTGGAACACGCTAGCAGCGCGAGCGGGTAAATTGCCAATATACGCACATAATTTACTGTTATTGTGTCACCCCTCACTATCGGGTACGAGTGAGGCAGGAGCATTAGCGATATTACAAGAGGCAGGTCTCAACAATATAGGGGATGTCTTCCCCACGGGGGAGTTCCTATCACTAGAGACATTTACCAACGGCCGCCCGGGTAACCTGATGCAGCGATTTGTATACCATAGATTAAGTCTGAACATGAAAACACTATATCCCAGTTTCCCGCGGGAACCGCCGGAGCTATTGTCGCTGCGAACCATGATGGGGTGTAAAGATAGGAAAAACTTGATAACTAATCTGTACAGAACTGAGCAAAAAGAAATGTCTACCCCAATAGATAGCACCAGGGAAAAATGGAATACAGTGCTGAACACACAACTCATGCCTGAAGACTGGGAAGCATGATGCAGGTTATTAGATAGACTTACGTCTAACTGTAACTTAAAGATTATACACTTTAAATATCTGCAACAGGCTTATTACACCCCACAACAAGTACATAAGTTCGGGCTGCAGCAGGATGCAAAATGCAAACGTTGTAAAGTGGATGATGCAGATTTTATTCACCTCGCTTGGCTGTGCAAACCTATAGCAATGTACTGGTCACAGATAACAGGCATATTGACTGAAATGATAGGGGTGGAGATTACATGTACACCGGAATTATGTCTATTAAGCCTGCTGAAAACAATACCCGGGGCGCACCGTAAGTTAGCCCTGTTACTGGCTAAACACCGAATATCAATCTCCTGGGGCGGGAAAAAGATGCTGCATAAAAAAGAATGGCTACGTGATATGGCCTACTGTAAAACACAGCTGGAAACCTATGCAGAAGAGCTACCTGAAGCCTCACGACCGCGAGATATCTGGGCCCCATATGTTGTTTACATGGTGACTGCAAACTCAGATCTAACGGGCTAAGACAAAAAATGTGGAGATAGTATAATAAGCTGTGATTGTTAGCACATGCTCTTATCTCTGTCTATTGTTAAATACAAAGTGGTAATGGCATCCCACGATAGAGAAATGGTCTATATTCAGACCAAGGAGTCATGCAAAATAGAGATTATTTTTACTGTTATTGTGGATGTTTATGCAAACTATTTTCCACTGCATTGCACAGCGAAACCATATGCTATGTACTTGAACATGTAGAACTTGGCAATATGAAATTGTAACGAAAGTCCTTTCTGTTATGAAAATCAATAAAAAGAAAATATCTAGACTCTCAAGGGTATACTATCAAGCACAAGCTGCTTTGAGGACATGTGGAAAAACAAAGTTAAACATGTTATCCACACACTGAGCCACCAATGTGTAGGAATACATGTTGCAGGGAATTCATTCGCTGATGAAGCCGCAAAGGCAGCCGTGCAAACTGCTGTCGTAGCTGCAGTGACTTGTTCTAACATGAGGATAGATGGATTCATAATGATGGCTGTCACAGCTTCGTGCTACATCACCCCCTTAGCAAAACCTTTTCCAGCCAAATACACCTACCAGCAAAGTGCGCAAAACATTCTGTTTGCTCATCTTCCCAGAGTGGGGGATAGAGTAATTCCATATTTATACCGCAGACCCGAATTATTCATGGCAGCACATGAGGGTCTATCATCTGCTCATGCAGGGGTGATAGCTACAGTTTTACTATTGCAGCAATGCTACTGGTAGTCAGTTCTATGTACTAGACTAGAGACTATGTCCTTAAATGTAACATTTATCAACAGACAAAAGTTTCCACCACAGCACATACACCACAGACACCTCTCTTAATTTCAAACAAGCATATGGCCTGCATTTATCTGGACCACTGCAGACCACTGCACACATTTTGTTAGCAGTGGATTCCTGTTCTCGATTCCTATGGGTATGGTCACAGTGATCGGCTGACACTTAAACTGTTATAAAAGATTTGCAAGTCTTCATCTGCACATAAGCAGTAGCTGCATTCCATTCAGACCAGGGCCCAGCGTTTGCCTCTAAGGTTTGCTGAGATACCATGGGAGGATTGGGTGTGATGGTGCACTACTCCTCCCCCTATCATCCTGAGGGAAATTTGATAGTGGAGTGGAAAGAACATGACTTCAAGCAGTCTTTACCAGCTGAAATATTAGGTTCAGGTCGCAGTTGGGTCCAGAACCTATCTGTGGTACAGAGACCCATAACAATCTGCCAATAAGATCCTTGGATGGTCTGACTCCTTATGAGGTCCTGTTTGAGGTCACGATGTGGGTTCCAGACCTTGACAATCCTAGTACAATGGTGGCAGAAATGCTTTTTGATATCAGGGAATGTTTGGCTGATGTACAGAAACTGAAATACTTCTGGGATGAGCAAAGCAATGAGCTTGAGAAAAGTTCTGCCACTAGCGAAGTGAAGGTACAACCAACAACTCCTAGCTGTATTCCAAAGATCAGGGATCTGGTTCAAGAGACGATTGAGGGCAAGAAGGAATTTGACCCATCTTACAGAGAGCATGTGCCGGTCCTGGCTGTTGAAAGTACCAGAAGTATACTTTTACCGTTGTTTGCTGGTTGTAAACCCAAGGAATTTGCCTTGATTGATCTGATCAAATCATACCATGTGGCCAGTCTTATACAGTAGGCCACGAAGGTTCCTGGGTAGTTAACTGCCTCCTCTCACTACCATAAAGGAAATAATGTTACAAGCTTTAGCCAACAATGGTGTTTCTGCTCCCTGGCTGGGGATATCTCACACTGAAGGTTTGCTACTTCCAGTCACATCTACCAACACCATACAATCACTGTATGCAAATTCACAGGTTTCAACACCACATGCCAACAACAAAGTTGCTTATTATGATTAGGCCAGGGCGTACCAGGCGGAGTTGCTCTACGCGGAGCTCCACAGAGTTGCCCAAAAACTCAGTGAAGCTACGCTCCGCGTCTCCCACCGCAATAAATATTTTTTACTAAAATTTACAATTAAATTAAAATAAAAGTGCACTTACCTTACCCCGGTGTCCCGGGCTGGCCTCCTCCTCTTCCTCCTCGCCGTAATCCCGTAATCCTGTAAGTCATGGTAGGACTGTGCATGCGCAGTCCTACCATGACATATGCCTGATGTAGGTGATTAGTGCAAGGAGGAGGAGAGCAGCCCGGGACGCCGCGGTAAGGTAAGTGCGCTTTTAATGTACTTTAATTGTAAATTTTAGTTAAAAAATATTTATTGCGGGGGGTGGGAGGCGGGAGGGTCCGGGGCTGAACGCCGCTCCACTGCAGAGTCGGAAGTTTTGCAGGAACTTTGTGTTCTCCACGGAATGTGGAGTATGCAAAATTCCACAAACTCCGCCAGCGGAGCGGAGTTCAGTGCCCAGGGTTAATTATGATCCAACATTGCCATTAACCACCAGTTCCACACAACACCATAAGGTCCCCTGCCTTTGCCCAAACGCTATTTTGTTGATGTTGATGACTTTTCCTCAGATTCTTCAGAATGACCATCACATGGAACTTCTGCATCTAAAATGTGATTTACAAAACATATTTTATTCCAGCTCTGATTGGATTTCTATTTTGTTGCTTTTCCTTTTCCTTTGAATTGGTTTTGTGACAGTATTCTTTTTGGTTTCTGAATGGACACTATCTCCCAGAATGCTCTGCTGCTGAACTGGTAACTGAGATATTGAAGCCTCATTCTTCATCACACTAAGGGCCCCATTAGGATGGCGGGTGGACTTCAGTCTGCCCGCCACCCTAGCGGTGTTGGGACCGGCCGCCAGTGGTGCGGCGGTCCCGCACCACCAATTAGGATGCGACCGCCACCCTGGCGGTCGCATCCCATATTGTCAACATTGCGGTGGGTGCTGCTGTGGGCCCCCAAAGCAATTCCCGCATGCCTTTCCATGGCGGCATCGCCACCATGGAAAGGCCTTCGCCGCCAGGCATCCTAATATGGATGGCAGTGTCTTCCAGACACCGCCACCATATAATGCCCGAGTTCCGCCCGACCGGCAATCGTGACGATTGCTGACCGGTGGAAATGTGGCGGACGGACTTTCCATCTGCCGCGGTACCCCCCGCCATGGTAATATGGCGGGGGGTAAATGGCGGGTGGGCGGGGAGTTATGGCGGGTGGATCGCCATCATAATGGCCTCCAAAGTGTGAAGACACCCGTCCCTTGTGAACACTTCGGAGGTTCCAGCAATTAATAGAATTTTTTTAGATAAGGCACCATATGATATTTTTGGACTGTCAGAAACTTTACAGATACTGTACGCGTTTAAAATTTCTTTGAATGATATTACTCCTGGCAGCATCTCTGACTATTGGGACATTAACATAGTCAGGTCTTTGCTCGATGAGATAGAACATTTAACTGTATTTGAGCATGAAGATAAGTAGAGTGGACATTTAGTTATGATGAAATGTTGTTTTCACCATAATGCACACCATTACTTACACAGAGCTAGTACTCCATGTGCAATATTTAATTACACACAATGGGAACATTGCCCTACACCACCTTCAGGTAGCTCCAAAACACTTGCACAGAAGTTTGCATATTTTTCTGGCACTATCCCTTAGACCCAGAGTCTTATTATTATAAACTTCTCCTATTTCCCAGCAAAGAAAAATATGCTAACCAACTCAAAATTAATTTATTCAGTACCCTTTATTTCCCAGTTGCCAATTCAAGAGTATGACTTTTGGAAGGACAAAATTGATTTAAAATCTGTTTGGTGAACTAAGGACTGGCAAGTTCAAGGCAATGAGACTGTGTTTAGAGCATATATTGTACCAAGACAAATGATTTTTCTGTAGAAAACTGTACAGCAAACATCCTTCCTCAGCCTGGCCAAGATAAAGGACATGAGCACACCAAACATTCCCACATTTGCACATTTTGAGAATTGGCAACAATTCCCAAATTACACAGAGGAAATGTTCAACAATATGCTCAATAATGGTACATATTATGCATCACATTTCAGTCCAGAAAGATGGCTAGTGTGGCCATTAGATACTTATGGTTGTCATGCACATTTTCTAAAAAACATGAAGGGATTTAGGATAAATAGGCCAGGCCCATGTTACATGCAGTTACAACACTCAGGGGTAAATACTGCGAGTGGGTCTGGGTTTGTTAGTACTTTCCAGACTCTCCTCGGAGTGATTCCATCTATCAAACACTCCTTGGTTTCCAGAATTTTTGGGGCATACCACCTATCCTGTTTCTGATTGTCGGGAACCTATGTTCACTTTTTGTTGCTCCACAAAGGATGTTACGGCATGTTGCCAAATGGGAATAGCACTACCACATGTGCTACTGTGTTGTGAACACATGATGCAGTATTTTGGCGCACCCTTACTTCAAGAACTGAATGACAACTGGTCCTTGTTCTTTCGGCTTATAAGGTTACATTTGTGTGCAACCTGTGTTCCGCTGTCTGCAGTGCACTTTTGAGTGTGCCCTGGATGTATGCCTTGGAAAACAACTGGTTCAATCTATGCACATAGAAATGCTGATGGGTTCATTAAGAATCCACCTTCGAAGTTGTCCTGCACAATTGCCGTTGCTGCAAAATGCAAATTATGAGCCTTTCTTGGATGCTTGGCTCCTGGATTTTCAGATCCTGGCTTGTCCTCTGTGGATGCACTACTGACTGTCACACCTTCAGCAGCTGCCTTCAACAGCTGCTGATCTTGTTGGATATGACCATGTTTGTACTTTGGAACTTGTGACCGGGGTGCCAACAGAAACATCATCTGTGGTAGCTGGAAACAAAATTATTTCATCTGACTCTCGGAACATTAAACAATCATGCATGCATTTTTTAATTGTCTTTTTAAAAAAATTGTGCTTTCCTTCTGCTTTTAATATTAAAGAGCGTAGTAGTTTTAAGATTTTTAGGTTTCATGGCAAATTTAAACTTAGATGTCAGTATACGTTTTAAGATTAATATGAAGCTTTTTAGTCACTTTACAGACAAGGAGTGGGTGTTGTGAAGTTACGTAGGCCCCGGGCACAAACACCTCCATTATAAATGTTCACATTTAAAATTGATATCTCTTTAAATGATGACTTTTAACACACATTTGCTTGCCCACCCGTATGGGATAATGTTCTCAGAAAATGTTTTGTTTACATTTACACGTCATCGTAGCCACATTATCAGGACTTGGAACATTCTGTACAAGGACTAGGTTCACTGCACTAAATATCGTTGTTTGTTGTTGGCCATTCGGCGACAGCTCAGGGTGGGTAGAATCAACAATGACTGCCAGACCAGAGCTCTAGCATATAACAAATGGGTCAAGTGTATTATATAAACTGCACAAAGCATTTGTTTAGACAGAGGAGCATTTCGATGCATTGTCGATATCATCCCATGCCGGAATTCTAGCCCAGCTGAATCCCGTCACCTTCCTGAGAAGGATAGAGGTCTGTTCTACACCAAGTCCAGCTCCCAGATGACACACACCCTCAGGTAAATGAGGAGTTGGACAACTCTAAGGTTTTCTGGCAGATCCACATACCCTATGCTTCATAGGATAGGCAGTGCTCAGTAGTAGTTCAATTATATGTATGCATATAATCAACACAAATGCACAATGGTTGAATTGTTTATTCTGTTTACCATTCTTGTAACACTGGCAACATTATTTTGCTCCATTCTATTAATCATTGCAGCACATGTATTTTGCATAAGAGTCCAATTGCTTCAATAAATATTTGAAATGCCAATTTGTTTACTTTTTGTGTCTCCCTTTGAGCATGTTAGAGTTAACAAAAAAAAGGGTAGATCTGTTTCCACAATTTCCTTGGGAAATCGGGGTTGTCATGGTCTGAGGTTGCAGACACCATCCTTGTGAGGTTTAGAGGTCCAGATGGTGCACTGACAGCTAGACAAGAACTAAGTCAACATGTTCTGATGACATTCGTGGATTTAGTCCCACATAGTTTTGACGTTCGAGTTTCCCAATTGCACAGCCTTACTGTAATAGTAGGAACCATATGACAGTGGAACGCTCCTTGGGAATCAAACAGAGCAACCCCAAAGGAGCGGGTCAGACTGGTCACAGGGCTGAATGATCAAGGGAAACTTATTCTGCCTCTTAGCACCATGGGTGCAGAAACACTTTTGACCTTTAAGAGAGTTGGAAAGGAACTCTTAGAACTCACATATCTCTTAGGACCCAGCCTGAATGTCACCTATCATGAATGAGGCATAACCACTCAAATTAGAGAGAAGAAACTCAGACTCAGTAACCTACCTATCTAACACTAGAGTACTGACCTCAGGAGGTCTGTGTGCATTATTTGTGTATGCCGTATTTCACTTTGTGTTCGCATAAAAACACCCCTTATTTCATAAAGGCAAGTATTTGACTGGACAATCATGTATTGTTGCTACTGAACATATTTTGAGCTGTGAGCCTGTGTTCAGCCCATGCACCTCTCGACACGCGCTACCACTGAGGGTCAAGGGATGAAGGGGTACTTGGCCCAGTCACTCAGGATAGATAATAAGTTGCTACCCGGGACATCAGGAGTAAGAGGCCTCAACCCCCACTGTGGGGCGCAGCAGCTCCTGCTTGCCCCATGGCCATTTGAACACGGTTCTGACAATAGTAAAATTGGCCTACGCCTAATTAAAACATTTATTTCACTTATAAGTCCCTAGTATATGGTAATATATGTACTTGGGGCTGGTCAGTTAAATGCTACAAGTGGGCTGCAGCACTCATTGAGCCACTCAGTAAGGTACCAGTGAACAATGTATGTCGGTCTGTTATTGCTGCCTGTAGTGCAATTTTAAACTACCATTTGATGTGGCAAAATAAACATTTTGCCAGGCCTAAAACGTTCTTTTTAATACTTATAAGTTACCCCTAGGGTAGGCTCTAAATGCCTATAGAGCAGGATGCATGGTATTGAAAAACAAGACGTGTACTTAGGCTTTACATATCCTGGCAGTGAAAATCCTCCAAAGTCATTTTTCACTGCAGTAATTCTGGCTCTCCCATAGAAAAGCACTGCGTTACAATATAACTCCTTATATGCATAACTTCAGTTTGGGACTAGATAGAAAAATGATTCAAGGATTCAAAATTAATATTTAGAAAATTCCACTTTTAGTACGTTGCAAAAGGAACAAACGATGGACGGAATGCTGAACAATGCAAACATTCTCTCATAGTCACAAAGATCTGGGTTTAATCCATTGTTCTTTTGCTCACCTCACCATCCCAGTTTGTACCCTGCCATATGCAAATTAGTCTTGACCCTGTTCGCCATGGGAACAGTCCAGACCGAACTGCCAAGCCAGGTCCTCCCTGGACCAGAAACAAGCATCCTGGGACCGGTTTCGGGGCATCACCCCTCATCAGCCAGGCTCGCTAGAATCCAGTGGTGCAGTGAGCACGGGACCCATGTCTGGGCATACCCTTCCCGCTTAGGGTGACAAATGCAAAACGAACAAATGATGGATGGAATGCTGAACAATGCAAACATTCACCCCCAGTCACAAAGATCTGGGTTTAATCCATCACTCTTTTGCTCAACCCGCCACCCCAGTTTGCACCCAGCTATATGCAAATCAGTCTTGACCCTGTTCCCCATGGAAACAGTTGAGCCCGAACTGCCAAGCCAGGTCCTCCCTGGACCGGAAATATGCATCCTGGGAACAGTTTCGGGGCACGGCCCCTCATCAGCCTGGCTAGTTTGAATCCGGTGGTGCAGTGAGCACGGGACCCACGTCTGGGCATACCCTTCCCACTTAGGGTGACAAATGCAAAAGGAACAAATGATGTACGGAATGCTGAACAATGCAACCATTCATCCCCTGTCACAAAGATCTGGGTTTAATACATCACACTTTTGCTCAACCCGCCACCCCAGTTTGGACCCAGCCATATGCAAATCAGTCTTGACCCTGTTCTCCATAGAAACAGTCCAGCCCGAACTGCCAAACCAGGTCCTCCCTAAAATGGAAACAAGCATCCTGGGACCGGTTTTGGGGCATCACCCCTCATCAGCCAGGCTAGCTTGATTCCAGTGGTGCAGTGAGCACGGGACCCACGTCTGGGCATACCCTTCCCGCTTAGGGCAGCAAATGCAAAAGGAACAAATAATGGACGTAATGCTGAACAGCGCAAATATTCACCCCCTGTCACAAAGATCTGGGTTTAATCCATCATTTTATTGCATTTTCCTGCATAACCTAATGTTCCTTTTTACCGGTGTCCATGGCCACCTGACTGTTAAAGACTCTCCAGTGGTGTGATGTTTGTTCCTCCCAGACAGTGGACAAAGGGCCTGGGTGTGAAGAGGTGAGGGTCTTTCTGATGGGATGGCTGTGCCCCTGCCCTGATTGCACATCAAAGAGTAGCATGGGGACTGTACCCAGCTCTTCCTGACTTCAGAAGAAGCCTACCCTGCCACTGGCAGATGCAACATACACCTGGGCAGGCCTGCCCTTTGTTTCACTAGCCAGGCTGGAACCAAACCCATGGAAAAGGGAAGAACTGACCAGAACCAGCTTCAGGGTTAGACAAAAGGGTGGCACCACCCAGAGGTTGGCACTTGGCATGAAAGTGGCATCCCAAGAACATGAAATCCTCCTGGACCTGTGGAGACTCAGGTGGGGAACTGTCTTGTTTTCTGAAGCCTGAAGGAAGACTAGAGCTACTTGCCTTAAACCGAGGACCCCAGAAGTGACTCTGATGGTCAGTTCGCTGGCCATCTGTTTGATCAACTGGTACAAATCAAGCTTCCAGCCGCCCTTTTCCGGCAACTGCCCAGCTCACCAGCCCCAACTGGATCTGACTTAGTCCCTTCTGTTGGCCTCTGTGGGCGTGAGTCCTGACCCCCAGGTGCTGTTCTCAAGGCCCTGGTCCCTAGGCTAGAATCAGAATGTGCTTCTCCCTACATAACTGAAGGTTTCATCAGATCCATCTTGGAGTGATGAAAAGCCCTGCAGAGCCGCACAGCTCTGAACCAAAGGCTTCACTGGATCTGATGCCAAGTGACGCAGAACCCTGTAGAGCCACACTGCATAGCTCCTAACTTAAGGCTTCAGCACAAAGCAGAGCCCCACAGAGCCACACCATGCAGCTCCTCACTGAAGGCTTTACCGGATCAGGCACTGAGTGCCACAGAGCTCCTCAGAGCCGTACAGGTGCCAAAGGAAAGCTTCACCTGTTCCAGCTTGGAGCGACACAGGATGAGACAGAGCCTCACAAAGCCATGCAGCAATGTTCTTGCATCAAAGTTAGAAGGTAACACCTCTAGTGGGACAAACCTGGTCCCGTATCCAGCCTGTTCTCCATCACAGTCGACATGAACTTGTGATTTTGTCCTGGTCCTGCATGACCAGATACCCACAGCTAGGACTTTGTGCTGTTTGCCACAATTTGTTAACTAAGAATTTAAAAGCTCATAACTCTGGTTCTACTGATTGTTTTTTTGTCGTTTTGGTGTCATTTTAATTATTAAAATATTAACTATTTTTCTAAATTGGTTTGGGATTTTTCTAGTGTTGCGTTTCAAGTTATTACTGTTTGAGTGCTGCATAAATACTTTAGATATTGCCTTTAAGTTAAGCCTGACTGAGGGTTAAGCACAGGTTTATTTTGTGACTTTTGTTGTTCATTCTGACAAGGACTGTGATTATTCTTTGAAGTGGGTTCTCAACCCCTTCAAAAATAATCCAATTCCTTACAGGATCTAAAATAGATGATTGATAATAATTAATTATTGATAATAATTAATTATAAATAACTTTTTTCCAAAAAGAAATATCCAGCAACAGCGTACTTCATGCTTACAGTCAAATCTGACTAGAGTGATGACACAAAATGGCTTAAAGCAGGTGTGCCTGCTTGCAACTCTCCTTTTTTCTCTTTACACCCATGATTTGCCTAGTAAAGTTGGCTCAGTAAACGGTGACCCACCTTAACTTTGTTAAATGTGATTTGGTTGGCTTCTTTATGCGGATGATGTTATTTTGAAGGATCTAACCCCAGTAGGCCTTCAAAGACGTCTTCATGCTTTGAGAAAATATGCGGAGGAGCACTTTTTAAAGATAAATATTGCAAACAGCAAAGTTAGGATTTTCAGAAAGAAGGGGGCTAGATCAAGAAAAACTTTAGATTGGACTTTGGGAAAGGCCAAAATGGAAATAGTACAGGCTTACTCTTATCTTGTCAGAATTTTTTCTAGCAATTGCTTAAATGTTGATCACATAAATCATTGTAGAAGTAAGGCACTGTCTCAGGCCTCGGCTATTTGTACACTGTATAAATGTTGCAGGCAGAGGTATTTCACTCATGGCTTATCTGCCTATAAGCCAAAAAAAAAAAATCCCACCTTGAGTGATGCTTGTGAAGAGATGGATGCCTGATGCTGGCCTTTTTTTAAGAAAACTGAGGGGCACATACGGCGACAGATTTGTAATTTTAACTCGATGGTTCTCCCCCTGCTCTTTGGTTGGAATTCAGCCTACCTTCCACATTTGTGCTTGCATTAGCTGTGGCTCTTAGGTGGGGGAGGAGTAAACTGGGTGGCAAATTGGGCTCTATCCGAGCTGCACTAAGAATTGAAATTTTCCAAATTTTGAAAGAAAGAAGTTGCCTTATACTCTACTTACTTAAAAGCATTGGAAACTTTTGAAATTGTACATAGTGGAGATCTCCCGTTCCCAAAACATTTGTTAAAAAGCTTGATAAAAAAAATCCCTGTACATAGTGAGTAGGAATAGGGACATCTCACTCTGTATATGAGGAATAAAATCATAGTTGGAAGTAGTATGTACAAACAACCACAACCCTATCTTTTATGGAAACTTCCTCATGGTGTCGTAGAATCATTTTGCTAATCATGCTAAATCTATTACCACTACGTGTTACTACAGATGTGTTGGAAGGTATTCCAAAGGATGAGAGGTATTGTGAGCTCTGCCTCACCCATGTCCAAAACCTGAACCATATAATTTTCATCTGCCCATATTTACAATCTGCACGTCGCCACTTTCAGTGACCAATTTTCTTGAAGCACAATATAACATTGTCTGCTTAGGCTAGGCTTTGCTTGTTTGCACCTCCCTCAGAAATGGCTTGTGCATTTTTTTTATTTTCTTGATATTTTCTAAATGTGTTTTAATAGTTTTCTTTTCTTAGGTAGTGTGCAATTATTTTTTGTACCCGATTGAATTGGTGGGAATTGCAAATTGAAGCTGAAAATTGCCGGTAAGATGAGCTTTGGTATTTTATGAGCGAATGTATGAGCTCCAAATTTGATACTATATTTCTTTTTGGTCTGAATGGACCTGTGTAGTTTTTATTCTAGTTAATTGTCTCTCTTGCACTTTACCTGTACACTTGCATTTAGTTTTTCTTATGTAAAAGTGGAGTGTAATGACTTGGTAATAAACTAGCGCTTTTAGCTAATGATTTGTTTTATGTTCTCTTGCGCGTTTGCATTATTTTGGCTTCTGCACTTTCTATTGGTGTGCTGTATTTTGTAATTGCACATTGGTAAAACGAAATTTTAACTTTTTTTATGGAGTTTTACATTTAGTATGCCGTTAAAAAAAAAAAATTATTTTGTGTATTAATTGTTGCAGTAATGCTGTCACATGGATGGGTTTTATGCGGATCTCGGTTGAGTTCCAAAACATAAATAAAATAAATTAAATGACTAGATTTAAAGGTCCTAATCCGTATGCCAATTTATGAGAATTGAACATAACTGCAGCACTTAAGCCCTGTACAAACAATAAGCAAACAGTGCATAGATAAGGGATTTCAAGCAATGAGCTGTTTCAAGGAAGTGGTTCATAGAGCCTAAACAAAAGCAGTCACAAAAATAAGGAACTCAAATAATTTTTTTCTTTAAACAGAGAGGAATGCGAAATAGGAAATATTTTTTAAAAGCACTGGAGTGTTCTCGTGGTAGATAAAAACATTGGTAGCTGCCTAGGCAGAATTTATGGTTCATTACCACCAGGTCCCTCCAGTCCTTGTCCCATTCCTTACTTATGGAAATGACCATACCCCTGACAGAAAAAAGAACAGAGGAATGCTGAGACCCCTAACCCCACCCACTCCCAC
This sequence comes from Calotriton arnoldi, assembly GCA_963921515.1. Classification (NCBI taxonomy): domain Eukaryota; kingdom Metazoa; phylum Chordata; class Amphibia; order Caudata; family Salamandridae; genus Calotriton; species Calotriton arnoldi. Next base: position 158,158 of record CAWUFW010014139.1, read on the forward strand.
CGGGAGTACTTAACCACTAACTCCCACGCCAAGAGAGGTAGAGGTTGTTTGCAGTACTCCCTCCAAAGTAAAACTCAAAACCATCATCCTTCATCCCGACTCAATTGCTTTAGTAAGGCACACAAACAATGTCTATTTTTTTCCAGACCCAAAGAGGGCCCTTTGGGTTCATGTTCTGCTACTGGCCTAGTATTTGGAAGGGATCATTTCTTGGCATTGTTTAAAGCATCTATATGTGTAGAACATAAGCAACTGCAGAAGAAGGAGTAAGTGAGAAGGTAATTGTGATTTCAGTTGAGCTTCAAACAGATAGATCATTTAATTGTGGCATTGATGTATTGTTTTTGAGCATCCTCCTAATAAGCAACAATGGCTGTCAATGGCTAACCTTGTCTTTTGATCAACCAATTAAATGAGTGCCTGTCCTTGGGGGAGGTTATCTGAATAGGACTGGACTCTTTTATTAGAGGACGTCAGGTTTTAAAGCACTGGAATTACCTTTGGTATGAAGAAGCCATTGACCTCTGTGTCTCTTGATGTCTTGTGAGGTACGCCGAGGGGGACAATATCGCTAACGCGTTGAATTTCATGGACCACAGCATTGGTGTAAGGCATGTTGGCCCGGTCGTCCATCGTAGGCTGCCTCTCTCTTCCGATCACCTGATCAATTTCTTCTTGCACTTTGGCTAGACACAGAGGAAGTAGTAATTGAAATAGGTATTACCTTAAGTTGTTACGTATCAGGCATTTTAGGCGAAGAAAGTGTTTTTAAACAGAATTCTGGACAGTATTAAATCGGATGCAAAGTGTAAGATATCATTTGCTGAGTTATTTTCCTCTCTATGTTTTGTGTGTTATACCTATTTTTAAAAAATCCCTGCTTTGGCCTTTGCCATACGGGTGATGAGAATTTTGCCTTCACAATCCTGGTGCAGATCAGAATGTGTTAGTGCAGAAATGTCACCCAGAGATGGTATGTTTTTTAGAGACGATGATTGTAGGGAAACATACTAAGGAGCGTCAAGATGCAGGAACTCACAGCTACACCCATGTGCTACCACTAAACCCATGATTCCTCAGCATGTTGAAAGCAGTGTTGTCTGGTGCGATTTGGCTCTACACAGTTGCTGTAAATCATTTTCATGCACCTTTTTGGCATTTCGAATATAGGTGAGTGAGATTCTTTCTTGACTTTTGTCTGTGAACTGAGCTAATGCATCAGGACCACTGTAATAGAGAGCTGGGAATCTGCAGCTGAAAATGTCAGAGTGCAGTAAAAAATAAAAAGATCTCTGGAACAGAGGCAATCTCGTGAAGAACATTTTTTTTAACCTCATTGCTGACACACTGTTAATTGAAATGAGATTTTCATATATCTGTAAGCCACGGATCCAATCAGTGAACACTCTGCTGGGTACCAATTTAAAAATCACAGCACTCTGAGGTGAAGTGCATCTAGAACTCTGCTATTCCAAGTCATGCGTCAATGACCTACAACTCTTGCTGGCCAGTGTGCTGAGTGATAGAGAGAACAGCTGAGGTACAACTGGGGATATTCCACAGAGAGTGCTGAATTATGATTATTACATTTTTCTGATTGAGCACTGGCTTCACTGGTGGAATTCAGCAGTAAAAAATGATGTAAATGTGGGAGGAGTGCGTGTGTGCAGAAACAAATCCACTGCATGATGGAGCTGGGTTCAGAATGCTCCATATCCCCATCTGTAAGAGAGAAGGTATGATTGTGCTAAATCTGTTGGGGTGGTAAAACATATTGGGTCATATTTATGTACCTTTCACACAGTGCAGCAAGCCACCTTGCTGTGCTGCATGAAAGGGCAGGAATGCGCTGTATTTAACATTATACAACACATTCCTCTCCTTTTCTTGCGCTGGCACACTTTTGGCTGCCTACCACCAACGCAGGCACCCATGCACCCTGGTGCAAGGGTCCCTGCTTTGTAAGCAGGATGGTTTTGGTTCAGAATGGGGCACCTTCCTCCACAAAAACAATCCCCTGAGCCATTTTCCTCTTTCCATGTGTGCTGCAAAAGGTAGAAACGAGGAGAAATAAAGATATTTCTCCTGGTTACGCCCCACCTGGGAAGGGGTAGCATTTTGGCACATTCCCAGGTTTACCAATGATGGTAAATTTGGGAATGCACCAAAATCCATGGGTAAATGCATGGGAACACCCATGGTCCACCCACGGAACGCCACCCTTGGGCAGATTAACGCATGGCAGCGATTGCGCTGCATTGCGTTACTGTAAATTTTTCAAGCCATGCAAGGTCATGCAAGGTGGGCTTGCGTGGCTTGGTAAATCAAACTTAGGGGTTGTGTCACTCTTGTGCCCCATTGCGTGGTGCAAAGGCGACGCAACTCCTACATAAATATACCCCACTGATTTTAATTGTACGCCTGCTGTGGGTTCCCCTGAGTTGGAAGTTAACCTGCAGGTGGATGAAAGGGGATACTCCTCATGTAAGAGGTAAAATGCCCCTTGGCAATACAAAGCAGAAAATGGACCATCTAAGAGAAGCAAAGAACTGGTTTGTTTTCCAGTGGATAAGTGGAGAGAGGTATGGGTCTTATTTTGTAAGCGAAAAAGTGAGAAAAAAGTACAGCTACTAAAAAAGGCCAAACCTTTGGTCTGATTTATAGGCATTAACAAGTAAGGCATTTGAGTTTATACTACAATTCAGTTCAGACCAAATATTTTGCCTACCTTTATGCCATCAGAGTGGTAATGAATGCAGCATTTTCTTCAACATTTTTTACAAACGATCTTTCTTCTGGGGAGAAGAATCTAGGGCAAAGGTACAAAGCTGGATGAGGAGTTAACTATTTGGCCTAAAGATAGCTACTCCAGTAAATCAAGTGTGGGGAGTTATTAGGAGGTCTATTATTATATATTAAATAGTCTGCTTGCATATGTACAAGCTGGTGTTTGCATGATTAGCACTTTAAAGTCAGATCTATTGGCTTTTCCACTGCTTGTTTTAAACAATTTTGAGGTCTTTACACCAAGACTTTACATTTTAACATTTTGGAAAGGTTGTGTTAAGGTCAGTGTGAGGAACCAGGGCCGTTTTGTAGTGTTTCCCCACTTTTTGCCACCATTTTGACTACCAGAGGCTAGTTTTCTGACTCTGATTGGGCCCTGGGCTCTGCTAACCAGACAAACGGCCTGGGCTCTGATTAAAAGTACATGGTAATTAGGTATAATTACAATTGGTACTGACAACCTACCTGTAAGTCCCTAGTATATGGTAGGGCATGTGGGCTTAGAGGCCTTGTAGATTTAATGCACTTAAGTGTGCACTACTGTGGAACCTGCTGTCACTTTAAAGGCAGCACTGCTTATCAGGCTACTTTACAATAAATGTATGTGCAAATTAGATTTTGGATTTAAAGGTACTTCCATAGTCTCAAACTACCTTACTTTTACATATAATTACTCCTAAGCTCTCCCCTAGATGTCCCAGGGGTAAGGGGCCTTATAATTATAAGCAGGGACATCATACAATGGCCCTCATTACGATGTCAGTCGGAGTTGCCTCCGACCAACACCGTTGCGAATTGGGAACCAACCAACCTCAAGTCGGCGGTTCCGACCATATTATTTGGATGCGACTGCACATGGTGCAGTCTGAAACTTCAATTTTTCAATGGGTGCTTGTGTGGCAGGCTGAAACCGACCGCAGCACAAGCTTCCATTGTGAAATGGAAGTTTTTAAACATCCCTGCACCATAGGGCAGGCACCTCATGGTGCCTGCCACATCAATCAATCTATCAGGGTTTGTGAAGTGCAGCTACTCACCCGGAAGTGTCTCAAGGCACTGGGGGGAGGGGGTGAAGGGGGCGGCTCCTAAGCCCTCACGGAGAATCATCAGAAGGCTACCATAGCCCATCAGGGTGCGTGTGGTGCCGGACGCTCATGGTAATTCGTCAAAGAGCCAGGTCTTGAGGTCGTTCAGGAACTTGGAGAGAGTTGGTGTCTGGCAGAGGTGGAGCAGGAGGGTGTTCCATGCTTTGGCCATGAGGAAGGAGAAGGAGCGGCCTCCTGTTCTGGTTTTCTTGATGCGTGGTACCATGGCGAGGGAGAGCTGGGCTGAGCGGAGGGATCTTTGGGGTGCGTGGAACGAGAGGCAGTGGTTCATGTAGGCGGGGCTGGTGTTGTGGAGGGCTTCTTGGGCATGCGTTAGAAGCTTGAAGGTGATTCTCTTCTCGACAGGGAACCAGTGTAGTGCCCGCAGGTGTTGGGTGATGTGGCAATGGTGTGGTAGGTTAAGGACTAGTCTGGCGGCGGCGTTTTGTATGTTCTGGAGTTTGCGGGTGAGGTTCTTGTTGATCCTGGCGTAGAGTGCATTGCCATAGTCCAGTCTGCTGCTGATGAGGGCATGGGTGATGGTTTTCCTGTGTCTGAGGGGGATCCAGTTGAAAGTTTTATGTAAGAGACGGAGGGTTTGAAAACAGGAAGAGGTGACAGCGTTGATCAGGTGGTCCATTTTGAGTTCGGAGTACAGGATGATTCTGAGGTTGCATGCGTGGTCCGTGGGTGGGGGTGGGTTCCCGAGGGTGGGGGGCCACATGGTGCAGGGATGTTAGAGCCAAATGCGGAGCGCTAAGGGGACCCTGCTAAGGGCCCCCAAATTCAGTTTCCGACAGCCACATGCTCATGGCCGTCATGGATTCCGACATGGTTTGGCTAAAAGAAACCAACATCATAATCCCTACGTCAGAAACACTGTCCTTAAGGGATTATCAGGGCTTTCCAACTGGCTGAGGGCTCCTTGAACCCGTCGGAACTGCACCAGATTCCCTAGCTGGTTTAAACTCTGACAGCCATCATCATAATGTGGCTGTTGGACTTTAAACCTACGATGTTGGTCGGAGGCTTTCCGACCAACATTGTAATTATGCCCAATGTGTTTTATAAGCCCTGGTGAGGGAAAACTGCCAATTGCGTTTTTACCCATTATAGGAATATTTTAATTAAGTATATATATATACTGATAGGAGCGGTCTAGAAATGTCATTCAAAGACTTTAAATGATAGTTATTATAAATTCAACAACTTGCCACTGTTAGATTTGTAATAACTATTACAGAAAATAAGTTATACACCTTGTTTTTCTGTCAGTCAAAATCCAGCCTCCCAGCTGCCCTCTTCTGATTGGCCAGTCTCTGCCAGCCTCAGACAAGCTATCCTAATTAGGTGGAGTAGCTAGACTGGTCTTCAAAGGGAGATTGACATGTTAGGACAGCACAGGCTCAGCCCCACATCCTCCACCCCCAGCCACACAGGAGCCCCTGTAAATAGATTAGTGAAGGGGCTGGAAGGGGAGTGTTACAGAATCTCCTGAATTCCTCCATGAGAGAATTTCTCCAACTTGGATTTTAGAAGAATAGTGCTTTCTGGTACACATATATATGCCACACTTTGGAGCAAGTGGTGATATCTGAGGGTGGCACCCTGCAGCCCATTGGTCAGGAATTCCCCCCTGCTTGATGTCCAGGAACACTGCATAAATATGGGAGGGTTGCCATGCAACTCAGATCTACAGCCTGAAGCAACAAGGATAAGAAGGACTGCTTTGCTGGAACCCTGATCTGCACCCAAAGGACTGCACTCTGAAGTACTGCACCTGCTACACAATCTGATATTACAGCCCTAAGGACTTTGCCTGGCTTCACAAGGATTAAGGTGTGGACTCCCTGAAAGCTACAGCTTAACAGAGCCCACCTGCTTCATCTCCACCAAGAAGTCCCCATCATGGAGTGTGTCCAATGGACTTTTAAGGATTTGGCCACGTGCACTGTGGGAATTTTAGTCCCAACATTCCAAGGACCATCTCAGGGCATCTAGACTGTTGGATTGGTGATTTGGGGCCAGATGTATCAAGCCTTTTTGCGTTCGCAAACGGGCAGATTTGCAGAATCTGCCCGTCTGCGAACGCAAAAATTGCTTTTCTGATGTAGCAAACCTAATTTTGCGATTTGGTAACCTGTTACCGAATCGCAAAATGGGTTTGCAATTTGGTATTAGGAAGGGGCGTGTTTAGGGTGTCCCTTCCTAATACCGAATCGCATCGGTATGTATGAATGTTTTGTGACTGCATTTGCGGTCGCAAAACATTCACATTTTACCACCTACTTCAAGGAAGTGGTAACCCATTCGCAAATGGTAAAGGGTCCCCAATGGACTCCTTCCCCTTTGTGAATGTTTGCTCTTAAAAAATGAAAAGAAACTTTTCATTTTACATTTTGTAAAGCATCTCATTTTCCTTCCTAAATCAAGAAATACTTCTGGAAGTAAGAGTAAAAGTGTTTACATTGTGGATGGCCTGAACTCTGGACTTGGTCCCGTGGCAGTGTGACTGTTTTGAACCCCTTGAGATCAATTTGCTTCTAAGCTCTAGTTTTACTTTTGTTATTAAAAACATTATATCTCTGGTTCCCTACACTGGATTTTTGTCGTTTTGGTGTCTATTTGTTCATAAACATATAACTGATTTTTATACATTGGCGTAGGATTTCTATTGTGTATTGTGTCTTACTTATTTAATGTTTTGCTGTTTTTGCAATGCTTTACAAGTTAAGCCTTCCTGCTTGTTGCCAGCTACCAAGGGTTAAGCAAGGGAATCATTTATGGAGACCTTGGTTGAAACTTTTATTGTGTTTGTGGCCTTATTACTAATGGTAGGTCCCTACTTATCACTAGTAATAAACCACTTTCCAACAGTCAGGAATTTGTAAGGAATTAGCAAGTGGTCTGACCAATCCAATTTGAAATGATTATGGAGACTGCATGTGGTGTTTCTTTAGGTGATTCGGCTTCAAGCAAAGGGTTTAACCCTGACGATCACACAGCATCATTCACGGTTGTTCTTATATTGCACCAGCACTTTTTTGGGTTACTGATTGGTTGGTAATGAGGACCAATCTTTTATCCACGTTCTCTGTAAAAATGAATGTATTGAGCAATAACTAGTTAGTAGTCATCTAGCTGACCAGTGTGGCAACCTCAGTATGTATTAAATTGGCAATAATATACTTTTAATATGTACAAATGCAATCTTTCTTTTATTAATTGAATCTGTTCTCAAATTATAAAGGTTTTAAATAACCAAAAACAATAAAGATTATTATTATTATAAGCACACAGTTTTTAATAAAAGTATCAAGCAATTGATTTTGTGAATAGATATGAGGATTTAGATCTCTTGTATAGTGTCAATTTGCATGTTGCTGATTTAGTATAACTAAACTGGACAACGAGTTATGTTGACAACAGGAGATGGTATAGTGGGACAGGGAGATTGATGACTACTGGGAGGGCTGTGGGCATGGTACTTGGCATGATTTAATTTGTGTAGGAGTAGCTTTAGCTCCAGTTTTGGTCCTGGCTTTCTTGATTTAAGTTGGCATTATGTTGACTGGTTTCATTTCCCAAGAGGTGTGTGGATGATAATGGGGCAATGGGGACAATAGAGGAAGATAGCTAGTGGTGTGGTCAGCACACATGGTCAGCGTGGTATTAGTGTTAGTATGTCTAGCCATTAAACTTTATGGTATTAAACTGGAATGGAGATATGGAGGTTGATATTCAATGATTGAATAATGCCCTTCCCATTTAATTCAGGATGATGTGATGTGTCACTTTTTTGGGTATGGTAACCTGAGATAGTACATTTCGTCCCATAACTGATTGTTGGAGGTCTTTGAAACCTTGAATAAAGAAACCATAATGTATTATTCCAGTAAGGTGTGAGTAAGTTGGTTTTAATAGAGTGCATCCTGAGACCACAGTATTAATCACTGATGGAGGTTTCTGTGTTGAATAACAAGAACTGGTGTTTGTGGTATTGGAGGAGTACTTCAGATACACCTAAGGTAATAGGAGCTCTGCGGTGTTGTTACATGTGTCCATGCTGGTGTCTGATGTGATATTAAGCTCTCATTGTTTTAGGTTTGGTAGTCATAGTATGATCAGAGAAAAACATAAATACTATGGATCATGAAAAGCAGATTCAATATTAAAAAGACACAATATGCAGCCTTTGGAAATCATTAAGTACAAACAAAAATTATGGTAGAAAGATGTCACATTAAGTGGAAAAGGTATACATAAATAAGACCTCATGTTTTTGAGAACACATTGAGGTGCATTGGGGTGCACAATCACCCCTGGAGGCACATCAGCATTATCCTGGAATCCTTTAAGGAGTGCAGATCACATTTATTCAACACATCCTGCCTTAAACGTTGTCCACCTCTGAGCCTGCACTACCCCTTAGTGTAACGTTATCACTTTAAATGCAAATTTGAAGCTTAGGAAATCGATTCTCCTTTTCCTCTTAAACCTGTAATATAAATCCCTACTTGATCTGAGCTCTTCTTTCTGCCACTAAAAAAACCCACCCTAGAGGTGTTCTTTCTGTCCCCTTTCTCTGAAATGCCCTTCTTTGCCTTCCATCATCCCTTCATCACTTCCATAATTGTCATTAAATAAGTCCTGCTACCCAATACTAAGAAGTACACTCCATCTGGCCAAAAAATATAAGAATCTTGTACACTATGTCCACATTCTGTAGCACACTAATATTTCTTGCTTTCCAAAAGCTTCCTTCCTTACCTTGTTCATGGCCTCTGGCCTCCTTCCTACCCTCCACACACACCTCAGTAACAACTTTGTCCACATCAAATCTTTCACCCTCACCCTTCCTGCACATCATCAAGCCTTCCTTCATTAATTTCAAACCTTCCAGTCAAGACAGCTGCCCCAGGTCGATCTCTCGCAAATGTATCACTATCAAGCCTGGCCTTGGCCTACCCTCTTTCAAATACCATCACATACACAGTAAATATCCCTATCTCATCTCCCTAATTTCCTTCCATACTACCGCTACCTTGCTATCTATCAATCCCAACTGCTGGCCATAGCATTGCCTCTTTACATGCTCCCCTCGCCACTACATAATGGAATAGCCACAGATCCATATTTATCTTTTCTTTCCTTCGGGTGATGTCAACTCTATGAAGAATATATCAGAGAGACAATGGTTCACTGAGGTTTCAATCTTATATCAGGAACCTCTATACTTCTTATAGAGGACAATATTATTCACCTATAGATATATAAATCCCACATATGTGTACACAACCAATGTGAAGCCAATTAATAGTTTCTAATAAACAGGTTTCACACAAATACAAAATATATTTTAAAAGAACAAATTAAAAAAAACAGCCATTATCACACAGCAATTTAATTCTAGAAATGTCTCAATAAATGGCATTTTCTCCTTAAGATCCAGATCCAGTGCTCACAAATGTAAAAGAGAGTGCAGTGGTGGGTGACAACTGAAACAAAGTGCCTCATAGATAAAAAGACGAATGACTCCTGACTCCTTCCATTGTTTCTTAAATTTGGGGTCAAAGGGTGGGGTCTTTATACATCTATGGATGGCGGCATTTTGACCTCGGTCAATAAGAGGTCATCCTCAGAACATGCCACTGAGCACCAATTATCTTAAAATATATACAGAGAGATTCATTATTGGAAATGAAAATGGCGAAGCTGAAACCTGTATTAAATAGAACTTGCCTTTCTTGTCCAGGCTTGCTGCATGGGCATATTCTATTCCAGTAAGGGGCTTTTCCAAGTTGGCCCTGTGGAATGTTAATAAAGCCAAACTTAATCATTCAGAAATCAAGACAAAGATGAAGGAATACAAGTAAGGGGTTGGAAGAATCCTACCCCGTGAAGACTCCAAAGGACTCCTGGTCCAAAGGGAGCTCTTTTTTAATAGAGTCTTGTAGATATTTAAAAAAGACCAGAATCAATCCTGAGATTCTAAAGAATTGAATTCATAAGGGAAAAATGAGCAAAAAGTATTAAGGACTCCTATCAAAGGAAGAATCCAGTTCCTGTGGTCAATATCAGCTGCTATGCCAGTCAGAATCCGAACCGGAAGTAAAGGCCGGGTCTTTTAAAGGATTCTGGGTAACTTCGTGAAAGCAATGCACACTGTATCATGCATCCTCTGAATGGGCCTAGTGGGGGAGGACTGGGAGGAGCAGTGCATGCCATTTCACACATTCTCCGAGCGGACCTATGTAGGCTGAGGAAATAGAATGCAAATTGGTGTATTCCTGTCACAGCGGAGCGATTGTATGCTGAAAGATGGATAGAGAGGGAGTGACTGCTCAAGGCTCCCTAAACTTAACAATAATATACCAAGTTGTACAAACAAAATATCTGAAAATTGGACAACAAAAATATTAACAATACTTGACAACAATTGATATAAACATAAAAATTATAAATAAAATCAAAAATTACGAAATGCACGACAAAACATTCAAAAGTTATGGAAATGATGGATTTTTACCAAGGTGTATCAACAATTTAGATTGAACATAGAGATATTTACACAACTGTATATATACAATCTAACAATAGATTACATACTTATATGATGACAATATGAAAGAATAGTAAAGTATAGATACATATAATAACATGCATGAGAAATTATGACAAGAAGAGGTAATGTAATTAAACATTAAATGACCCAAAACAATATACAGAAAAACTGAAATAAATTATATAAACAACAAAAAACAGTCATAAATTATGTACATGAAGGTTTATTTACAAAAGTATATGTACACAAAGGACTATTTACAAAATTCAATGTACAGAATAGGAATAAACTACACACAAAGTTTTGTGTCCAGTCTTAGAAAGGGATGCAGAGTTAAATGATGTAAACAGTTATAAAATTGCATTCATTCCTCCATTGTGCTTAGCCCCTTGGTTGTTTATTGATATCTAAAGATCCACTTGCATTCCAGTCCGTTCAGCGAGGATTCAATATCTCCCCCCTAGGCTGGGGTCTGCTACTGTCAATACCTTGCCATTGAAACTCATTCTGTGTGTGTGTGTCACTTAAGAAATTTTCAGCCCAAGGTCGAAAAGCCATCGACCACAGACGCATATAGACCCCACCATTTGACTACAAATTTAAGTAAAAATGGAAGGAGTCATACGTCTTTTTATCTACGGCGCACTTTGTTTCACTAGTCACTCACCACTGCACTTTCATTCGCATTTGTGAGCACTGGATCTAATGCAAAAATTACCATTTATAGAAAAATGTTGGGAAATAAATAGTTGTGCAATAATGGATGTTTTTTTTAAATGTATTTTTTATTTTTGTGAAATCTGTTTCTAGGAAACCATTAACTGCTACATATTGGTTGTGTACACATATGTGGGATTTGTATATCCACAGGTGAGTAAAATTGTCCTCTATAAGAAATACAGATGATATGAGAATGAAACCTCAGTGAACCACTCTCTCTCTGTTATATTGTATTGCCCCAAATTCCTGATACACTTGGGCTTGTCCTTGCTTCCGCTACTTCCAACTCTATGAAGATGTCACAAAGAATAACTTACTGTTCCCCCGGCATCTTGCAGTCTGACATTCTACCACATATTTTTTTAATTGCGCAAGGTGAATACCAAAACAGGGAAACCCCATCTGATAAAAAACAATGGAATTCATACATACTAACCATGTAATCATCATTGCCAACATTACAAAACATTATTAGGATCAAATAAACACTGACTTCCAAGCAAATCATTAGTAGCACTACCAACTAAAAAAGTGTCAAAGTGCAAAAAACTAGAAGTGCCATGCTAAATAGCAGCAATACCTAGTAAAAAAGTGAAAAGGTACAAACTGTACAATTCAGAGTTAAATTACATGCATTTCCTAATACATATGAAGATTAAATTAGCCATATTTCACTTTAAAAAAAACATAATACAGTTTACTGCCTTCTCCATAAATCATTAACATGGGCAGCAAAGCCTAGCACAAAAGTGCAAAAATGCTAAAAGAATAATTACCATATACAATGGCAGCAATACCTGGCATACAAATGCGGGAGCACAATCGTGAAAATCCAAGAATGATTCAATACATTTCCTAATTTACATATATAGAAAAAAAATATTTTATGACCCCATGGAATGGATTACATACTTAATGGAAGAATTCAATTTACCATATTGCACTGTTAAACAAAAAGAAATACAGTTTTACCAGAAATGGGACACCATTCCAAAGAGTACATCACTATTAAATAGGGCCCCACATTACTTTTCTTTTTGGGATATGAATATAAGTACTACAAAACCTGGGAACCATTCCTAATGACCAATGCTGCATTCTTCAATAAAAATGTGGTTACCAACTAAAGCAAGGAAAAAGATTCCCATTGTTGCATTAAATCTCTGCTGAAGAGCTCCTGCCCACTTGACATAGGCTTCTTCAAAAGCGTGAGTCCTAATCATTTTGTAAACCATTGATAGAATGATGGAATCATAGCTGTTTTCCAAGACTGCAAGATCAGTGAATGAACCACCACGATTGTTATTGATATAAAATGCCACTGATATTCACGCAAGTGTTGTACCTTGTGCGATGAACCAAACAATACCAGCATTGGCATCAGGGAAATTCTAGTTTGGGTACTACGGCTAATTTCCTGGAAGACCTCACTCCAGAAAGGGGAGAGGAGTTGGCCTAACGGCTAGGGCGGTCGTCCTCGAAATCTGGGGAACTGGGTTCGAGTCTTGGCAACGACGCTGAACATCCTGTGATTCTGGGCAAATCACTTAATCTCCCCGTGCCAAACAAAATGAATGTGTCCTCATGTAACAAAACTGGTGCTATGTAAAGCGCTCTGATACCTGATACCTTTGGGTCAAGTTTGTGCTATATAAAACTCCATAAGATAAGAATTGCTGTAAGCTAGGACAGTCAAAAAACTTGTGTACCCACCCACCCCTACCAGTTGCATTACACCTGAATCACTGATCAGGAAGAGATGGAAACATCTTCTTCAGCCATATGGTGTATAATTGGCTATCCATATTGACAACAGTGCCATTCTTTTATAGTTCGTAGCTCTTAATGATGTGTGCCCTACCTCACAAAGTAACTGCCACTCTTCACTATTTTGAATCTGCAAGTAGTTTCCTGGAAAACCTTTTGCATCGATTCGGATAGTAATTTCTGATTGATGTGCTGGCGCAGCAAGTGATACCAGTGCCCCACTCCTGATAACTTGGTTTCATTTATATGATGGCCTCGCTCATAATCACGTAACTGGTTTTAAGAAAACTACCAATTTGATTAAAACTAAAACGGAGTACCAAATTCTTGTTCCCAAATTGTGTAACTATAGGGTCCCGTTAGATAAGGTTTGCACCATTGTCCCCCAATATCTCAAACCCAATAGCTTCTATTGCTGTAATGTTCCTTTAGATAGTGCCAGCCCCCAAATCTCACAGTCTTGTATTGGGGTACAAACATGGCAAGCCGGGACACCACAAGATTGTTTTAAAAAATGTATGCATGATGACATAGCTAGCACTACCTTATACCTTGTTTTCTTGGAGAGCTTTGTGGTTCGCAAGAAAACGGGTAATCTAATTTCACTTTCCACAATCATTCAATCCAATAAGACATGATCATAAACTGGGGAGACTACTACCAACTGAACCATTGAATCAAGTAAAGCGGCCTGAAAGTATGTCTACAAATGCTGTAGTGCTAACCACCTCTGGGTTACTTTGAGTTGTAGAGTAGACATTTTAACCCTAGGTTGTTTATTAGACCATAGAAAGCCTCTAATAATAGTATTTACTTCATCAAAATATGCAGTGGGAATTTTAAGGGGAAGATTCAGAAAAAGAAGGAAAAATAGAGGGTGAGGGAGAATAGACATCTTAATTAAAGCGACCCTGCCAATTAGAAACAAGGGCAAAAGGGTTTACCTCTCTAATAACGTTTTTACCTTAATGAGCATGGCCCCATATTTAATTGGAATAATTGAGGAAACTATTTGTAACATAAATTCCTGTAACATTTGTAACATTAACACCCCAAAGTTAGCCAATCGAAGAGGGAGGCATGCAGCACCCCTCCTGGGGCCAATTCCGGTCCTGCGGACCCCGTTCCCTGGGGCCAGACAAATTATTTTAGGGAAGGGAGTACATGGCACCCCTCCCTGGTCTGCTTTTGGCCCCTGTGACCCCATCTCCCAGGGACCGGCAATATTGTAATTAGAAAGGGAGGCACACAGCCCCCCTCCCCGGCCTATTTCTAGCCCCAGGGACCCCATCTCCTGGGGCCTGGCCATATTAAAAAATGGGAGGGGGCACTCAGCCCCCCTCCCCAGGCCAATTTATCCTGGTGACCCCATCCTCCAGGCCCTCCATGTTCTTTAATAGGGACTGGGGCACACAGTCCCCCTCCCTGCTGTGATTTTGACCCTGGGGACCCCATCTCCCTTGCACCCTCCCGCAGGGGGCAGCTAAAAATGCTGCCTCCTGCTGGTAGGAGACATATTTAGATTTGTTACCAGCCCACATCATAGATGAAAGGGAAACAGATCTGAAATCCGCTAGCAGGCGCATGTTTTTTAGCTCCCGCCACCAAGGTGTGGACTATGTGTTTGGTCTCGCTTAGTGGGAGCTTTGAAATTGCTCCTGCCAAGTGACAGCAAACACATGTTTCTTTGCCAGTGTGGAAAAGAAAACCACTATGTCCCGGAGGCGAGCACCTCCGGACATAGCTTGAGCTGGCCCTCGGGATAGGGACCCCTGGGCCATTAATGGCTCAGGGATGCGGTCCCATTTCTCTGCAAGGCTGAGCCCCAAGAAATGGAGCCCCCAGTGCCGGAATCAGCCTGAGGAGAGGGGCTGTGTGCCCGCTCCCTTCTGAACATTCAGACGGACCCCTGTAGATGGAATCCTAGGCCCAAAATCAGCCCATGAAGGCCCCCCGTTGTATTTTAAAGGCTGAGCCCCCAGGGGATGGGGTCCCCTGAGACAAAATCGGCCCAGAGAGCGGGGGCTGTGAGCACCCAACTCCACCTAAATCTATCTATTCGACTTGTCCCACCCAGGGGGCATAAAAAAAGTGCGGGAAACTGACCCTCTGTGAATTTGTGGTAAATATAATTTTCAAAAAGTGATTTTGGACCCAGGCCCTGTGGGACCCCACCACCAGCCTAGGGGGTTCATGGTATTCCTACTCTGCCCCCTTATGCATTTTGTCCACATTTGTTTTGGGACTCGGCTGAATCCGAGTCCCAAGATGGCTGCCACCACTTCCTGGTTGAAGTGGTGTCAGCCAATCAGATATCACCATGAGATCTGTCGGATTCAAGGAGCATTCATGTCCCTAAATATACATAAATCTTTCTTCTTTATTACCTCCGAAACTACTGAATGGATTGACACCAAAAAGGGCTCTTTCTGGATCAAGAACAAGCTTTCTGCCAAATTTGGTGTAATTCCATCCAGTGGTTCAGTTTGTTGTTGGGTCTAAAATCCCTATGGGAAATTGAATGAGGAAAACATCTTTTGGGGCTTCCCCATTTTTCTCGGCCCCTGCTTGACGAGTCACCTTGAACAAACAGTGGCAAAAGTGAGTGGCAAACTAGTTTTGAAAATTTCGTGAACAATGCTAAAGTTATTAGCAAAACAAAAAATGCTTTTCCTCTGGAAACTAGGTCCTAACTATAACTACCTACTGGTGACTGTAAGTAAATTACATCTATATACATATATATATATATATATATATATATATATATATATATATATATATATATATATATATATATATGTATATATATATATATAACCTACTGGCGGTCGCCAGTAGGTAGTTATATTTAGGATCTAGTTTCCATAGGAAAAGGGTTTTTTAATTTGCCAATATCTTTGCCGCCGTTTGATGGCATTTTCAAAACTAATGGGGCACTTCAGTCAGCTCCTGTCTTGAAAGTTTTGGGGTGATTTGTCAAGCGGGGGCCACCCTTGATGGAAATGTTAATTCCATAGGAAACCTTTGTTACAGCTACAACCAGAAACTGCTGAACGGAATTACAACAAATTAGGCAGAAAGGTAGCTCTTAGTTCAGTTCAACTGAGTCACAAGAAAAAAGGTAAAAAAACAAGAAAAGGGGGCAGGGTAGGAAAACCCTGCCCCCCTAAGCCTGCACAGGGACCCTGAGGGCCCAAAAAATCATTTTTTTAAAAAATAAAATCGGCATGATTCGCGCTTTGTTTTCAGTAAGCCCCCAGGTGGGCCAGGTCCAGGGAGCAATGCCAAAATATGATGCAGGGCCCTGCCCCCTAACACTGCCCCAGGGTCCACCACTTCCCCGGGGCATATATTTTATAAATGTGGGGTCCGTTGCGGACCCCCGGACCTGGGGACCACAATCTCCCCGGGGCATGAAACACGATGAGAGGGGGGGCCGCACAGCCCCCTCCAGGAGCCCTGGAAGGCCCTGGGGACCACCACCCCCCAGGGTCAGCTCCAGCAATGTCCCGGGGTACCCACCCACGGGACATTGCAGTTCGCTACGTGATGGTGGGAGCACTGCTCCCTCCATCCCATAGCAAACTTTGCTTCGCTTCATGGAAGCGAGAGCAGGAAAACTGCTCTTGCTTCCATGAAGCGAAGCAGAATTGCTTTTCAGCAAAGGAAGCTGCATGTCAGCAGCTCCCTTTGTCCAAAAGCAATACCGGCTCCTGCAGGAGGCGGGGTGCAGGCAGGGAGGGGCATTGGGGCTCCCCCACGGTCCCCAATGAAGAGGTCATGCCCCGGGCGATGGGGTCCCTGAGCCAAAAATGGCCGAGGCACGTCCCCCCTATTCATTTTTTTTTTTTTTTTAAGAATTGGGCAAGCCATGGAAGATGGTGTCCCCGGGGCCAGAAATGGCCCGGGGGACCAAGCGGTCCCTCTCACTTTTTTTTTTTTTTTTTTTAAATGGCTGGGCCCCACGGGATGGGGTTCCCGGGGCTGACATCGAGCAATGGAACTGGGGGCATTCATTATGTTTTTTTCTCTCGTGATAGGAGTCGCGACCCTATTGCGGCTCTCAGCGCAGCCCCCCAGTGAAACGTCACGGTGGATTCAAGGATCCATCTTAAATTAAAAAAATAATAGTATATAATTCAGAAGGTAGTGTTGCATTTGAGAAGTTTTTTATAGAGCTAGTGAGATTAAAGTTAATAATTACATTAAATTTGATGGAGTTAGAAAGGATATACAAAAATGAAAATGAAAAGTTAAATTTGAAAAGTGTATTGTGTTGTAGTACATTGAGTTTGTGTTTTTGTTTCGCAAATATGCAATGGGTTCGCGAATCCCCAAAAACTAAAAAATAGTATACACGGTAAAAAAAAATAAGATTCACTGTTGGGTTATAGGGTGGCTTTAAAAAGAGCCTTTGTTTTCATTGTGACTTTGTTGGAGCTACATATAAGTGCAGATGCACAGCTTAAGGTTGTTAAGAAACACTCTGTTTCCTTCATCTGTGAAATGAACTCCCTCACTTCTGTAGATGTCATGCATATCAAAATGTAGATTGTTGTCATAGATAGAGCCCATCCTATGGTCTCTGAGGTAAGCAGAAACAGCTTTATTGACATTCTTCCTAGCTTTCTCAATCTGTGGACAGAATTGATTTGACCACTTCCATTTCTGTCTTTGGCATATATTACGATATACGAAGACAGTTTGAGGCAAAAGCCACATCAATTGTGCAAAGGTATCCTTTATTAGGATTTCCAGCCCTACCCCAGTCAATGTGCCTAGGTCATTTCCACCACAGTGCACGATCATGAGGTCAGCAGGTTGGAGATGCCAAAAGGTTTTAACAAAAGGCATCAATTGGTGCCACTTTAATCCTCTCTGTTCAATCCATTTAATATCCACATTTTGAAAACGTAGGTCTTTGCCAATACTTCTGTGTTCAGCATAACTTTTGCACCAGAAAACATAGCTGTGCCCTTCAATCCATGCGGCAAGCATCTTGAAGGGATGTCTGGAAGAAATGAAAAGATGTCTGTAGCTGAGGTAGTCAGTTGGTAGAATGAGAGGTATCTAAAATGGTGCTTTTGAGAAAACCGATAACTGATTGGCTGTTCATCGACATTGTGCACTCAAAAATAGGATGCATGGTACTTTCCCGAAGAAGCATGTTTCTGATTAGTTATTAAAAAAAATGTTAACGCTACAGTTGATAGGATAAGGTAATGTTTGGAAAAGTCAATCTTTTCTCTAAGCTTCTGTGCAGAATTTGAAAATGTGGTGAACTTGCGACATTCTGATACAGTTGAATGTTGCAGAAAGTGTTACTAATGAAAATAGGATTAAACAGAATGGGGGAAGGGTTGAAACTTAACTGTGGTTTTAAAATGTGAAATGGTAACTTACATATAAGTGATATGCTACTAAATTAAGTTTTCCCAAATCAGTAGTATGTTTAGAAGTAGTGTGTTGTTAAAAAATAATACTAGTATTATTGTAAATAGGTTTTTGAACTCCTGTAAGAGTTTGCTGCTCCATTGCGATGCTACATTGCAGCACCGCGGTGGAGTCGCAACTCCAGTAAATTACAGAACCAGTTTGGGCACTACTAGAAGACACTTAGAAAGGGTTAATATGTGTAACCAATAGAAATGTGCTTTACACATTTTGAAATAATGAAGGAAGCAATTTGATTTGTTACTTACATTTATTTGTGTGCAGAAAGAGAGGGAAAGTTTACCATTACTGGTTTTACCTTGTTGAGAGAGGTGCATTGCATTTATTGTTTGAAAAAGAAAGTCTTTTATGAGTTTCTGATAATTTATATTCTGCAATACTATTTGAAAGGTGAGTTACAAATTTGTAAGGTGTGTTATGTATTATGTAATAGTGCTTCACTCTTTGTAGTGATATTTTTAACTTTGAACAGCATTATTTTTAAAGTTTGGAAATTATTAGAGAAGTGTGATGTTTGAAATATGTTACGAAATGTACAAATGTGTATTGTAGTTTGTTTTATTGTACTGAAATGAAGATTGAAATGTGTTGTGCATACTAATATGTGTACTTTGGTAGATGGATTAGTGATTATGGTAGTTTGCATGAGTCTGTGGAAAGGTACACTTGAAGTACGCCGCATACATTTTGGTATCTGCTTGAAATGAGAAGTGCAGTTTGTCAAGTTTAAAGGACTTCATGGTCTTGTGACTGTGGTATGTCTCTACTTGTACCTGCATTTTCACACGTGTTATGCATCTGAAGTTGCTACATGTATAAAACACAGTTATACATCTATTTGTAAGTTTCTTTTATATCTAATGCCACTAGCAAAAGCTATAGACACATGCATACATGCTTTCAGGAATATGGTGAGACTTACAACAGAGACATGTGAAGGGTTGCTGCTTTATATTTGGCTAGGCCCGTCACTCTGAGTAGTCACTGAATAGTGAAGCTGCATACATTTAGATGTCTACTTGAAATGTGAAGTGCATTCTGTCAAGTTCAAAGGACTTCATGGTCTTGTGACTGTGGTATGTCTCTTATTGTACATGTATTTTCACATGTGTTATGCATTTGAAGATGCTACATGTATAAAATACAGGTATACATCTATTTGTATGTTTCTTTTATATATGATGCCACTAGCAAAAGGTACAGACAGATGCATGGATGCTTTTAGGAATATGGTGAGACTTAGAACAGTGACATGCGAAGGGTTGCTGTTTGATATTTGGCTAGGCCAAACACTGTGAGTAGTTGCTGAATAGTGAAGCTGCAGCATAAAATGAGGTTTAAGACATGTTGGCAGAGGGATTAGTGATTATGCTACTTTGTATGAGTCTGTGGAAAAGTACACTTGTGGTACGCCGCATAAATCTAGGTGTCTTCTTGAAATGTGAAGTGCAGTTTGTCAAGTTTAAAGGACTTCATGGTCTTGTAACTGTGGTATGTCTCTACTTGCACATGTATTTTCACACATGTTATGCATCTGAAGATGCTAGATGTATAAAACACAGGTATACATTTATTTGTATGTTTCTTTTATATATAATGGCACTAGCAAAAGGTACAGACACATGCATGCATCCTTTCAGGAATATGGTGAGACTTACAACGTAGACATGTGAAGGGTTGCTGCTTTATATTTGGCTAGGCCCAACACTCTGAGTAGTCACTGAATAGTGAAGCTGCATGAGAAAAGTGGGGTTTAAGACATGTTGGCAGAGGGATTAGTGATTAGGCTACTTCGTATGAGTCTGTGGAAAGGTAGAGTTGAAGTACACCACATAAATGTAGGTGTCTGCTTGAAATGGGAAGTGCAGTCTGTCAAGTTTAAAGGACTGCATGATCTTGTGACTGAGGTATGTCTCTTCTTATACATGTATGTTCACATGTATTATGCATCTACAGATGCTAGATGTCTAAAACACAGATATACATCTATTTGTATGTTTCTTTTATGTATGATGCCACTAGCAAAAGGTACAGACACATGCATGCATGCTTTCAGGAACATGGTGAGAGTTACATCAGTAACATGGTAAGGTTTGCTGTTTTATATTTGCCTTGGCCCAATATATTGAGCAGTGGGTGAATAGTGAAGCTGCAAGAAAAAAGTGTGGTTTAAGATATGTTGGTAGAGGGATTAGTGATTAGGCTACTTTGTATGAGTCTGTGGAAAGGTACACTTGAAGTACGGCATATAAATGCAGGTGTCTGCTTGGAATGGGAACAGCAGTCTGTCAAGTTTAAAGGTCTGCATGGTCTTGTGACTGAGGTATGTCTCTACTTGCACATGTATTCTTATACGTGTTATGCATCTGAAGATGCTACTTGTGTGTAACACAGGTATACAACTATTTGTATGTTTCTATTATGTGTGATGCCACCAGCAAAAGGTAGAGACACGTGTATGCATATTTTCAGGAACATGTTGAGACTTACAACAGTAATATTGCAAAGCTTCCTGTTTTGTATTTCTGGAGTTATCTTGCTTCTTTCTGCACTTCTCTTGACTCTTTCTGCACCTCTGTTGCTTTTTTCTGCACTTCTCTTGTTTCTTTCAGCACCTCTTCTGCTTCTTTCTGCACCCCTTTCTCTCCTTTCTGCTGCTCTCTTACCTGTTTCTACACCTTTCTTGCGTGTTTCTGCACTTTTCTTGCATTTTTCTACACCTCATTTTCCTTTCTGTGCATCTCTTGATTCCTTATGCATTCCTCTTGCCTCTTTGTGAACCTCTGTTGCTTATTCCTACACTTGTCTTGCTACTTTCTGCACCTGTCTTGGTTCTTTTGACACTCAGCTTGCTTATTTCTGTACCCGTGTTGCCTCTTTCTGCACTCTTCTTCCCTCTTTCTGCACCTCTGTTGACTCTTTGTGCTCTTCTCTTGCTTCTATTGCACCCCTCTTGCCTTTTTCTGCATCCATCTTTCCTCTTTTTGCACCCCTCTTTCCTTTTTCTGCACTTCTCTTGCTTCTTTCTGCACCTATCTTGTCTCTTTCTGCATCCCTTTTCCCTGTTTCTGTACCTCACTTGCCTCTTTCTGTGCTTGTCTTACTTCTTTATGCAGTTCTCTTGGCTCTTTCTGCACTTATCGTGGTTCTTTCTGTACCTCTCTTGCTTGTTTCTGCAACCCTCTTGCCTCTTTCTGCACCTCTCGTGCCTCTATGTCTACCTCTCTTGCATGTTTTTGCACCTCTGTTGTTTCTTTGTGCACCCCTATTGTCTTTTTCTGCACCTCTGTTGCCTCTTTCTGCATTTCTCACATTTTTCAGTAGCTGTTTTGTTGTTTGTGTATTACTTTTTGCTGTTTCTAAACCTTTCATTTTCTTTCTTTCTCTTTCTTTCTCTTTTGCCACCTTTTTTCCTGTTTCTGCAGTTGTCTTGCTTGTTTCTACACTTTTGTTTTTTTATTTGTTATAAAGAGAATAGCAATGTAATTGTAATTAATTGCTTACTATTTATTATGAATATTGAGATATAATTAATTTAAAATAGTTAATTGATGTAACAAACTATTGAAACTATCCTTTGTTTTTTAGAAAATTCTTTTGTTTGGATTACAAATTGAAGATGGCAAGAAAACACGAAAAGAGAAGACAACAAAGAAAACAGAAGTATTTAAACCAAACTAAAAAGAGTGCACTAGAGAAAGACCAAAATGTTACTGAGGATAAAGTCTGTTCTGGTAAGAGTACTAAACAATTTCTTAAAACAGTTCCAGAGAGATTAAAGAAAAACAATAATAATGAAAGGAAAAATATTTTTTTTTACAACAAAGCACAAGGAAAAGAAGAATAACAAAAAGACAAAAACAATTTAAAGAAATACGTGTACGAATGTTTCGAAGTAGAGTAATTCAAAATGTATTAAAAGATTGTAAAAAGTATAGAAAAAGATAATCAGTGTATAAGAAGAAGCAACACATTGAAAGTGTAGTAGATACTGTTTTGAATTGAAATGAAAACTATTTACATTAGTATTGAACAGAATGAGAACATTGGATAAAACAATGGTGTTTATGAAGGAGAAAAGCAAAAGAAAAAGACTGGTTAACAGAAGTAACTTTTAAAAAACCTTTACTGGTAAATGGAAGCACACTTCCAGTACTGAGCCTTTCTTTAATGAAGATAGCTATTTTCAACAGAACACATTAGTACATGCAGTTGATACTAGTGGTCGATGATATGAGATGAAAGATGGTTGTCCCATTTTAAAAAAAAAAATGGTTGTTAGGAGTGTGTAAGAAGTAATAGCTGAAGAAGTGCAAGGGAAGCGTACACAAGCTCCTGTATATAAGTGAGATTGTAGCAGTATTTGCAGTATTTGAAAGAAATCAATTGACATATTACGATTTTGTTTTTACGAGAATATGCAAAAAAAAGTCTTAAACAGACGATTAAGATGTTACATGTAAAATAAGAAAATATACTAACTTGCAGGGTCATTCTCTGGCTTGTCTTTGAAGAAAAGTGGTGTTAAAGTACTTTTCAATGGTTCAATATCAGATGTACAAAAAGTTTGTGATGAGATACAGTTTCGTTTTTGGTTCACAAGAGGAGTGTAGAGAAAGTGAGAGCTTGATAAGTGTAGGCGCTGAAGAACAGGTGAAAGAGATTAGTATTGATGAGTTTGCAGCAGAAATTACAAAGTTTAAGACAGTTTCACCTGAAAACCAAGCTATGTTTATATTTGTTGTCGACGTACTCACTATAGAAATCAAACTAGGAATGTTGATTTATATTTAAAAAGTGAAAAGGAAAAAGGAAAACAATGAACGTGGCCGCAATTTGGTGCTTATTTGTTGGTAGAAGGTCGGTTTGAGATGGCTAATGATCAAGTTATTTGTAAATACTGTTACAACAAATTAGAAGAAAACAAAATGGCAGCTAGAGCTGTACATAACAACTTAGAGTTGGTAGCTATTCTTCAGGAACTGGCAGATTTGAATGCATATGAGTCCATTCTTATTGAATCTGCGCACCCATTTCAGGCTATAGTTCGAATGGAGCCTAAAACAGGTAAGCTGCCACCAGCAGATTTACAAAGTGGTCTGAAAGGAAGAGTTGTGAACTTACCTTTAGATTTTATGAAAAATATTGAATCTGTTGGTGTAGACAGGGAGGAAAATGAGCCAGTAGTTATTCTAGTAAATGGTGTACCAACAAAGAGTAAAAAATCTGGCAAGAGTTTGTAGATGTTAATAAACTTCAAAAGGCTACATTATATCTGGTACAGAATAATATTTATTATAAGAATGTAATTGTTGATGAACAGGTAATATGCTTAGAAGATGATACAGAAATTTCAAGAGGCCAAACAGAAAAAGTGGACGAGTCCAAGAGTGAAGAGATTTATGAACACTATACTATACATCCTCTACATTCAAAGGAAATGTTTGGAAACAGTATTGAATTATTTCAAATAAAGGAAGCAAAGGGAACTGCCATGAGTGTATGGGAAAAAGGTTTAGAAGCTCGTTGTTTTCCACAGCTATTCCCCACTGGAGAAGGTGGACGATTTGATGAGCGAGCTGTATAGATTCCAGCTTCAGAATACCACTTGACAAGATTGTACTCTGAAGATCCAAGATTTCAACAGTGCATTTCATATATATTTCATCTTCTGTTTAAAAGTGATTTGTCTGCACTTTCATATGCAGTGAATCAAATATTAAAAACAGGAGTTCATCTTCCACATGTTTCTGCAAAAGAATTCATGGACAAAGTTCAACAAAGATATGAAAATTTAGAATTTCAGTTAATTAATTTGATGGCGTGTCAACGTGGTACCAATGAATATTGGTTTCCTCGTCACAGTGAACTTAAATGTATGTTAAGAAACTTAGGTACCCCTACATGGTTTGTAACACTAAGGGGTCGATTCCGATCTCGGCCGGTAGGGCACCGAATCGGATTTGGCTGAACCGGATCCGATTCGGAGCCCTTTTTCCCGACCGACTCGTACGTGCGACCGGGCGAACGAGTACGATGCGAGCGCGTGCGAATTCGCTGACCGACTCGTTCGCGGATCCCGACCGCTCCGACCGACTCGCACGGATGCGCCTCGCACCGCGCAATGGAGACGTTTCCCGGCCGGGCAAGTACGATGCGCGCCGCGAGCAGTTCGACCGACCCGCAACGTCCGGCTCGAAGAAGCAGTCAGAGCCGCACTTTGGGGGTCCATGTCGGACACCCTGTACGCGTACCCGCGCGAGTCGCACACAGGGGGGACCCATGGGTCCCCCCTACCTGTGCGTGTACGGCGCGAGTCGCTTCGCCGCGTACACGCTGTAGGGGGCGCCCTTGTTCGCCTTGCACCCATTGAGTCAATGGGAGCCCGCGTATGCGTTGTGCGACCGGCTCCCATTGACTTCAATGGGAGTCCGACCGACTCGAGTCCGATGTCATACGTGCGCATCGTACTCGTTCGGTCGGGCTGCTAGGGTCCGATTCGGTCGGAAATCTCTCCGGGTCCGGCTCGGTCGGAGAGATTTCCGGCCCGAATCGGAATCGGCCCCTTAGCTGTGCAGAATATGCGTGGGACGATTTACTTGAATTTCTACGAGAAGCAAATTCAAATGTTAAAAATATTGAATCGAAGACACCTGGAGAACTCTGTTCCTCAGATCTTGTAAATGTCTGCAGGTATTTTAACCATAGGTTTCAAAGTATGATGTCATTTATCTGCAATAAAAATATTCCTCCTCTTGGAGAAGTTACTGATTTCTTTTGGCAAAAAGGGTACCTGAGCCAGAGGTGTTCCTCATATACACATGCTATTATGGATAAAGAATGCTTAAAAATGTGGAAGTGCTACTGATGAAACTGTTTTGTCTTTCATCGAACAGTATGTTACATGTGCCATTCCAAGAGAAGGAGGAGAAAAGAGCTTGAGACAACAAGTTTTACGGTTTCAAAGTCATCAATGTGGGAAATACTGTAGATGAAAATAAAAGTGTTAAGGGAACTTTTATACAAAATGTTGTTTTGGATTCCCACGTCCAATAATTTCTAAAGGAAAAGTAAATAGTTTCTTGTCAGCAGTAAGGCATACACTAACTCAGAAATCTCCGAAGAATACATATAACTTAAAAGGAACCGAAGATTCAAAGTACATTAATAACTACAATCCAGTTATTTTGAAAATGTGGAATGCAAACATGGATATTCAATATGTTGCAGATAATTCAATTGTTGTTGGTCACTATGTTACATCATATATAACCAAATCTGAAAAGACAGAGATGAAAGAAATGTGGGAAGAAATTTCACAAGAGAAGAGTCTTAGTAAGAAATTGTACAGCTTTAGCTTGAAAATGCTTTCCCATCAAGAGATTGGATCCTATGAATGTTCAGATTGCTTGAGAACTGTCAGTTCATATTCAAAGACAAGAGGAATCATTTGGGTAAGTTTAGGTCTTGCCTCCACACGAAATCGAGTATTGAAATCTTGACAAGAAATCGAATACTTCAATCAATCAATCAGGGGTTTGTTAAAGCGCGACTACTCACCCGTAAGGGTCTCAAGGTGCTAGGGATGGGGGGGGTGCAGGTTCCATCCATCAAGGAGGGGGTCTGTCGAAGAGCCAGGTTTTGAGGTTTCTTGTGAAGATGGGGAGCGATGTTGTCTGTCTGAGGTGGAGCGGAAGGGCGTTCCATGCTTTGGCCGCGAGGAAGGAGAAGGAGCGGCCTCCCGATCTGGTCTTTCTGGTGCGGGGGACGACGGCGTAGGAGAGCTGGGCTGATCGTAGGGTCCTTTGGGGTGCGTGGAATTTGAGTCGACTGTTCAGGTATGCTGGTCCGGTGCCATGGAGGGCCTTGTGTGCGTGGGTGAGCATCTTGAAGGTGATTCTCGCCTCGACAGGGAGCCAGTGGAGTGTGCGCAGGTGCTGGGAGATGTGGCAGTGTTTTGGCAGGTTGAGGACCAGTCTTGCGGCGGCATTCTGGATGTTCTGTAGCTTGCGGGTGAGGTTTTTGTTTATTCCGGCGTAGAGTGCGTTGCCGTAGTCGAGTCTGCTGGTGACCAGGGCGTGAGTGACGGTCTTTCGGTGTTCGAGGGGGATCCATTTGAAGGTCTTACGAAGGAGGCGGAGGGTGTGGAAGCAGGAAGACGAGACAGAGTTGATCTGGCGGTCCATTTTGAGCTCGGAGTCCAGGATGATTCCCAGGTTGCGTGCGTGGTCCGTGGGGGTTGGCGGGTTTCCGAGGGCAGGGGGCCACCAAGTGTCGCTCCAGGCATCGGGGTTTGGGCCCATGAGGAGTACTTCTGTTTTGTTGGTGTTTAGTTGTAGGCAGCTGTTTTTCATCCATTTGGCGACAGCTTCCATGCCTTCTCGAAAGTTGCGTCTGGCAGTGTTGGGCTCGTTGGATAGGGAGAGAATGAGCTGGGTGTCGTCTGCGTATGATACGATGTTGAGTCCGTAGGTTCTGATGATGGGGGCGAGTGGAGCCATGTAGACGTTGAAGAGCGTCGGGCTGAGGGAGGAGCCCTGGGGGACTCCGCAGGTGGTAGGTGTGGGGTCCGAGAGGAAAGGGGGGAGTCTGACCCACTGCGTCCTGCCGGAGAGGAAGGAGCGGATCCAGTCGAGGGCCTTGTCCTGGATTCCTGCGTCGTGGAGTCTGCGTATTAGGGTGCGGTGGGAGACTGTGTCGAACGCCGCTGATAGGTCGAGGAGGATGAAGGCTACTGTTTCTCCTTTGTCCAGTAGGGTGTGGATGTCATCTGTTGCGGTGAGGAGGGCGGTTTCCGTACTGTGGTCTTTTCTGAAGCCGGATTGGGAGGAGTCGAGGATGTTGTGTTCTTCAATGAATGTGGCGAGTTGGCTGTTGATGGCTTTCTCGATGAATTTCGCTGGGAACAGGAGCAGGGAGCAGGGAGATGGGTCTGTAGTTTTTTAGGTCGGTGGGGTCCGCTGAGGGTTTCTTTAGGAGGGGGTTGACCTCGGCGTGTTTCCAGTCGTCGGGGAACGAGGCGGTCGCCAGGGAGCGGGTGATGGTGTGGCGGAGCATGGGTGCGATGGTGTCGGCGGCTCTGTTGAAGATGTGGTGGGGGCAGGGGTCCGTGCGGGCCCCTGAGTGGATTGACTTCATTGTCTTCAGTGTGTCTTCGGTGGTGAGGGCTGTCCAGTCGTCAATCACTGGTTTCCGGGTGTCGGGGGTGGTTGGTGAGGGTTCAGTGTGTTGGTTGTCTTTGTCGAAGTTGTCGTAGATGCTCTTGATTTTGTGGTGGAAAAAGGTGCTGAGTTTGTCGCAGAGGTCTTGTGAGGGAGGGATGTCGGAAGACTCGCTAGTGGGTTGGGCGAACTCCTTGATGATGCTGAAGAGTTCCTTGCTGTTGTGCGCGTGGGTGGAGATTCTGTCTTCAATCGCTTTTTTCCTCGTTTCTCTGATGAGTTGATGGTGGGCGTTGGTGGCGGCTCTGAAGTTGTTGTGGGCTTCTGTGGATTTGGTGTTCCTCCAGGCCTTTTCGAGGCGGCGGCATGTTCTTCTGGACTCTCGAAGTTCGGTGGTAAACCATCTGGCTTTCTTGGCGCGGGTATTGTTGTTTTTCTTGAGAGGGGCTATGGTGTTGGTGCTGTCCGAGATCCATCTATGCAGGGTTCGGGCTGTGGTGTTGGGGTCATCGTTTTTCGCGATGGTTGGGGTGGAGTTGTTGAGTGAGGAGGTGAGCTGGTCGTCGGTGATTTTGGTCCAGTTTCTTCATGGAAGCAGGTGCTGGTGTGGATGGTGGGTGTTCTGAAGGTGAAGTGGACGCAACGATGGTCGGCCCATGGGAGTTTCATGGTGTGGCTGAAGGTGATGGAGTTTCCTGTAGTGAAGAGGGGGTCGAGGGTGTGTCCTGCTGAGTGCGTGGGCTCGGTCACGATCTGGCGCAGTCCAATGTTGTGGAGGTTGTCCAGGAGGGATGTGGTGTTGGGGTCCAGTTGGTTGTCGAGGTGGAAGTTGAGGTCTCCCAGCAGGGTGTAGTTGGTGGATGCGATGGCCTGCAGGGAGATAATGTCCGTGATGGCGTTGGCGAAGGGTCCGCGGGGTCCAGGGGGTTGGTAGATGAGGGTTCCTCGGAGGGTGGCGGTGGGGCTGGCCAGTATCTTGAAGTGAAGGTGTTCCATCAGTTCTGTGGGCTCGTCAGGGAGTGTGCTCAGGCGGAGGCTGGATTTGTGGACGATGGCGATTCCTCCTCCTGGGCGGGTGGGGCGGTCCTTCCTGGAGATCTTGTATCCTTGGGGGATGGCGATGGCGATGTCCGGTCCCGAGGTTGTGTTGGTCCAGGTTTCGGTGAAGAACGCTACGTCCGGGGTGGTGCTGTCGAGGAGGTCCCAGATTTCTGTGGCGTGTTTGTGGAGGGATCGGACGTTGAGGAGGATGCATTGCAGGGTCTTCGGTTCGGTTGTGGTCTTGTGGGCGGGTTGTGCTGGATCCGTGTTCTTGGCGGTGCTGCAGGTGTGCTGGCAGCGGTGACAGCTGAAGGGTCCGTGGGAGTCGGCTGGTGATGCTAGCTTGCAGTTGTTGTTGCGGCCTGGGTTGAGTGCGTGGAGTGCTGCTGGGTCATAGCGTTGGCGGGGCGGAGGTCCAGGGTTCCTGGCGCTGGTCGCGGTCGGGTCAGCGGCGCGCCAGCGGCGCGGCTGCGCAGTGGCCGCCATTAAGTAGCGGTCGGGGAGGGCTGGACAGCTGGGAGGCGGGAGTGGGGAGGGGAGCTGGATTGGGCTGGTCGCGCTGGGGGGGAGGGGCCATGGGGGCAGCAGCGGCGGGGAAAGGTAAAGGTAGGAAATAAGGGATAAAGAAAAAAGGGAAAATAGGCAGAAATAAGGCACAAAAGAGCAGAGATGCAGAAAAGTGCAGAAAGGTGAAAGATAAAAGGGGGTAGAAAAACGAGTGAAAACGAGTGAAAGGGGCAGAGCGAGAGGAAGGGAAAATGAGCAGAAATAAGGCACAAAAGAGCAGAGATGCAGAAAGGTGAAAGATAGAAAAGGGTAGAAAAACGAGTGAAAGAGCAGAGTGAGAGGAAGGAGACAGAGGTCCACTGGACCACCAGGGATGAGGCGCAGCGAAACCTGCGGGTGGAGGAGGGCCTCGATCACCAACACTCGAGAGTGCAGGGGCAGGGGCAGGCCTCACTTAATGGTGGAGCTGCGAGGGTGGGAGAGCAATTTCACTGACAATGAGTCAGTGGTCTTGCTCGCCTGTCCCCGCAGTGGCCGCCATTAAGTAGGGGTCGGGAGGGCTGGACAGCTGGGAGGCGGGAGTGGGGAGGGGAGCTGGATTGGGCCGGTCGCGCTGGGGGGGAGGGGCCGCGGGGACAGCAGCGGCGGGGAAAGGTAAAGGTAGGAAATAAGGGATAAAGAAAAAAGGGAAAATAGGCAGAAATAAGGCACAAAAGAGCAGAGATGCAGAAAAGTGCAGAAAGGTGAAAGATAAAAGGGGGTAGAAAAACGAGTGAAAACGAGTGAAAGGGGCAGAGCGAGAGGAAGGGAAAATGAGCAGAAATAGGGCACAAAAGAGCAGAGATGCAGAAAAGTGCAGAAAGGTGAAAGATAGAAAAGGGTAGAAAAGCGAGTGAAAGGACAGAGTGAGAGGAAGGAGACAGAGGTCCACTGGACCACCAGGGATGAGGCGCAGGGAAACCTGTGGGTGGAGGAGGGCCTCAATCACCAACACTCGAGAGTGCAGGGGCAGGCCTCACTTAATGGTGGAGCTGCGAGGGTGGGAGAGCAATTTCACTGACAATGAGTCAGTGGTCTTGAGAATGAACCAGAAAGTACAGATATTGTTAAAACTAATATGTTGGATACATACTATCCCAAAAGGAGTCCACATCTTTAAACCTACGTCTGTATGAAATACTTCAACATTACAGCTTTAGAAGAAAAGTTACAGAAAATATAAAAGAAGATGTGAATGATGTTTGGTAAAACGTGCCAAAGGAAATCTTATTAACCACAGAAAACCCAGTTGCGATAGTCCAGATAAGAGGGAATTTTTCTATTTAGCACTTCTGCAACTGTTTAAGCCTTGGCGTAGTGAAACAGAATTACTTGGAGATTTCGACTGCTATGAAGATTCTTTTAATGCAAGTAAAGATATTTTTCAGTGCATAATTTTCCCTACATATCTACAACTGCTAAATGATGAGATTGAACAAGAAAGTACTATTGCAGCTGAAATAGCTAGAGAAAGTTCTCAAAATAGTCAAAGTTCTGGTCCACTGAGTAAAGATCCACTGGGACAACCAATTATCGAAAATGAAGCAGCAATAGCCATGAATGAGGTAGAAACTGCAATGTAACAAGCACAACAGGATATTACTCAGTTGGAAAAGTTAGAAGAAAAACTAAATATTGAACAGAAAGAAATATAGCTACAAGTCAAACAACAGATACAACATGGTTTGCTGCACGAAAAAAAAGAATGCCAATGTTCATCATTTAAACCTATTCTAATGTACATCAGTGGTCAAGCTGGAACAGGAAAAAGTTTCTTAATTAAAGTTTTGACCAGTTATCTACACAAAACTACAGAATCACATTCATTTTGTTTTCATAACAGCTCCAACTGGATTAGCAGCACACAACATTAAAGGGATTACTTTACATCGATTAAATATGCTACCAATTGGTCATGATAATAAATTGGAATATCAGAAGCTATCTGGAAAAGCTTGTTATGAAGTGTCAAGAGTACTGAAGAAAATGACACTTTTAATCATTGATGAGGTGAGCATGGTCTTAAACTTAATGCTTGCCTTTGTATACTTGAGAATGCAACAGAATTTAAAAACAGATTACGATGTTCTGTTTGGAGTAAAACATTTAATTGTATTCGGAGATCTACTACAACTTACTCCTGTAAAAGGACAACCTGTTTTTAAAACATTTGTCCATGAAGCTAGGAAATCTTTGGGAAGTATTGGAAATGTGAACATTTGGTTACATTTTGACTATGGAGAACTGGTTAAGAATATGCGACAAGCAAGTGATGAAGATTATGGAAATATTCATCAAGACAAAAGAATTGGTGTCTTGACAAAACATGGTAAACAAGCTTTAGAAAGTCGGCTACTAAGGGACATGTTTACAACTGGAAACACAGCAGCTGAAGTGATGTACAATAAGCTTGGAGAAAAGAAGTCTATAGTCTGCCTAATGTCTACCCTGCAAGAGTGTTCTACATTTAATCAACAACTTTTGAAACTGGAAAAACAACAAATAGTGGAAACTGAAGCTATTGATAAAACTGAATACCAGGGAGTGACTATTCTTCTTACAGAGAAACTACAGGCTAAATTGCATTCTTTGGAAAAGTCTGTATCTAAAACTACAGGCTTAGAAAAGACTTTACATGTATGTATAAATTGTCGGGTAATTTTACGGCGTAATTTGAATGTAGAAGACGGTTTGGTAAATGGAGCAATGGGAAAAGTTGTTGATTTTGTAAAATTTCAGAATAGAGATGGAATAGAATTTTTGATTATAAAATGTGATCAGATTAAAGAGGTAAGACAGATTGGGAGTTGTGTTGTACATTTTTTGCTTGTAAAAGATTTGTATGTTCGCGTACAACAGTTTCCTCTGTCTTTAGCATATGCAGTAACTGTTCATAAATCTCAAGGTTTAAGTCTAGACACTGCTTTTGTAAATATTGGAAGTACAGTGTTCAAAGAGGGAATTGCATACTTTGTATTGTCTCGAGTAAGAACATTGTCTGGTTTGTATTTGAAAGATTTTGATGAGAAAAAGGTTAGTGTTGATGTAAATTGTGTAAGAGAGTACAATCGTTTAAGAAGACTTTAAACTCCTGATTTAGGTGAATATCCCATATATGAGAAGCGTATAGTGTGTCCAAAATGGAAATATGTCAAAGATGCAATTAAGGTTCAAAAAAAGAAAACAAATGAAGAGAAACTTGAAGGCATAGGGAAAAATAAAATGGAAGCTGTTGATGACATTGTAGGATACCAGTTGGAAAATAGCTCAGGTATCAACTGGAATGCTAATGTGAT
Source organism: Calotriton arnoldi (assembly GCA_963921515.1). Taxonomy (NCBI): domain Eukaryota; kingdom Metazoa; phylum Chordata; class Amphibia; order Caudata; family Salamandridae; genus Calotriton; species Calotriton arnoldi. The sequence continues at coordinate 190,583 of CAWUFW010014139.1, forward strand.
TCTGAATATAGTGTTTTGTCTACAATATCTTCATCATGAAATCATGGTAAATCATACAAATCATGGTAAATCATAAAAAAAGATTCTGTTCTTTACTACATCATGTATTTCAACAGTTGGTAACTGACAGAAGTAAAATGCATACTGTTTCTGGCATTCAGCATCTTTTGGATATATGTACTGGTTATTTGATATTTACTCTCAATGTACAACAAGATGTACAAGAATTTCTAATGCTTATGCTTGGAGTATTAGAAGATGAAGGAATACAGATTGAAAATTTATTTGGACTAAGTTACAGATGGGATCATAAATGTGAAGAGTGTTCATTTACTTCTACCACTGAAATACAAACAGAACGATTCATATACTTGACGATACCAGACTGCAAATCAGTACCTTTTAACAAATTGATAAAAACAGCCTATCAGGACATGAGATGTTGGCATTGTAGATCAGAGATGTTGCCTACATTACATATAGAAAGATTTGGAAAATTTCAGATTTTAATGCTACAACGTTGTAGAGCAAATGGAAGAAAATTGGAAACCAAAATATTTTTTTTTTATGCAAGTCACATATCTATTTCAGGAAGAACTTTTATAGCAGTGGCTATTATTTTCCATGATGGACCTACTACAACATCGGGACACTATACTGTGTATTTAAAGTGTAATAAAGGATGGACGCATTGCAATGATACCCACTTGGAATTCAAACCTAGATTGCCTTATGAATTACCAAATTCATATTTGTTATTTTTGAAGCCAATGCTTTGAGTACATCATTTGGCCTATTGGGAAAATGTAAACAGAAAGTAGACAGGAGTGCAAACTAGTAGCATTTATAGTTAGTGTTTGGATTATTATTTGCACTAATTGATATTACATTTGGAAAATTGTGTTTAAAAACAAATAGTTTATATATTTGTTGTTTATATTGTACTAGATGTAAATGAGAGTCTAAATTTTGGCAAATGTATTTGAGATAAATAATCGAGTTAATGTAGATGAAGGAAGTAATTAACAAAGTGTAGATAGAAAAACACATAGCTACACATATTGAAAATGATGCTCTACGCTGGTTTTTTTTTCTACAATCAATTTGATTGGTTTTTCCCCCGCTGTTTAATGATGATACTACATTAAAATCACTGTGTATGGTGAAGGTAAGTGGCATCTGAGAACAGCAAAAAAGGGAAAGTGAAAATGTTATGTAATTCTACATTTATGTTGTGTTCTTAAAAATATAATATTATAATTTCTGTAATATATTATGATTAAATAACAGTTTTTCTTCTTCTTTATAGTAGCTACTGTTGAACTTTAAAAAGGCTTTTAATGCTGTTTAGGACAATACTACTCTAAAATAGTTCTAGTGAGTAATTTAGCTATATTACTTGAAAGGTAAGAATACATAATATAATATGCATGATAACATGGAAAAATGTTTAAAGTTTAATAATATGTTATTTGTTTCTTAGATAAATAACCTTTACACTATTTGAAAACTATCATTATGTTGCTCATCCAATTAGCCAGGCAGTCATCCTTCAACGTAGACACTACCCATGCACTCATCCATTCTCTCAAGCACAACTGTTGCACTGATAGGATAACCCAGGCATTACCCTTGCATTCTTCCTTTCTCACAGGCACCACCCAGGCACTCAGCCAATCACCCAGGGGATACCTCTGCACTCATCCAATCACTCAGGCACTATTCTTATACTCAACCATTCACACAGGCATTACCCATGCACTCATCTATTTTCGCAGAAACTAACCATGCACTCATCCAATGACCCAAGCACTTCCTTTCACTGATGCATTCAATCATGCAGTACCCATGCACTCATCTAAGTTCCCAGGGATTACCCTTGCACTCATAAAGTCACTCAGGTACTACACATGCAGTCATCCAATCACCTAGGCAGTACTGCTGCACTGATGCAATCACCCAGGCAATACACATGCACTTATGCAATCACTTAGGCAGTACTCATGCACTCAACAATTCAATTTGGTACTACTAATGCACTCATCTTTTCTCTTAGGCAGTACATATACACTCATCATATGACCCAGGCATTACCTTTGCACTCATCCTTTCATACAGGTACCACCCATGCACTTGTCGATTCTCTCAGGCACAACTCATGCACTAAGGCAATAACCCAGGCATGTTCCTTGCACTTATCCTTACAGTCAAGCACTACCCATGCACTCAGCCAATCATCCAGGCAGTAGCTCTGTTGTCATGCTATCACTCAGGCATTATTGTTCTACTCAATCATTCAATCAGGTACTACCCATGCACTCATGCATTCTCTCGGGCACAACTAATGCACTAATAGGATATAGGATACCCCAGGTATTGCCCTTGTATTCTTCCTTTCACACAGGCACTACCTCTGCACTCATGCAATCAGCCAGGCACTACCCAAGCACTCAAGCAATCACTCAGGTACTACCCATGCACTCGTCAAATGACCCAGGCATTAGCCTTGCACTCATACTTTCACTCAGGTACTTCCCATGCACCCATCCAATCACCCACGCACTATCCCTGCACTCATGCAAGCAGCCAGACACTACCCATATACTCATGCAATCACTCAGGCACTACTCTTGTACTCAACCATTCACCCAGGCACTATCCAAGCACTTATCCATTCTCTCAGGCAAAACCCATGCACTCATCCAATGACCCAGGCATTACTCTTGCTGTCATTGTTTTACTCAGGCACTATCCATGCACTGAACTAAGCACCCAGCCATTACCCTTGCACTCATGAAGTTACTCAGGCACTAACCATGCACTCATCCAATCGCCCAGGCAGTACCTCTGCACTCATGCAATCACCCAGGAACTACCCATGCACTCATGCAATCACTCAGGCACTACTCTTGCACTCAGCCATTCACTCAGGCACTACCCATGTAGTCATCCATCCACTCAGGCACTACTAATGCACTCGTCAAATGACCCAGGCATTACCATTGCACCCATCCTTCCACTCAGGCACTAACTATGAACTCATCCAATCACCCAGGCACTACCCCTGCACTCATGCAATCACCCAGGCACTACCCATGCACTCATGCAATCACTCAGGCACTACTCTAGCACTCAACCATTCACTCAGGCACTACCCATGCAAAATCCATTCCCTCAGGCACTACCCATGCACTCATCCAATGACCCAGGCATTACCCTTGCGCTCATCCTTTCACTCAGGTACATCTCATGCATTCATACATTCACCCACGCACTACCCCTGCACTCATGAAATCACCCAGGAACTACCCATGCAGTCATGCAATCACTCAGGCACTACTCTTGCACTCAGCCATTCACTCAGGCACTACCCATGCATTCATCCATCCACTCAGGCACTACTCATGCACTCGTCAAATGACCCGGGCATTACCATTGCACCCATCCTTCCACTCAGGCACTACCTATGCACTCATCCAATCACCCAAGCACTACCCCTGCACTCATGCAATCACCCAGGCACTACCCATGCACTCATGCAATCACTCAGGCACTACTCTAGCACTCAACCATTCACTCAGGCACTACCCATGCACTCAACCATTCACTCAGGCACTACCCATGCACTCATCCATTCCCTCAGGCACTACCCATGCACTCATCCAATGACCCAGGCATTACCATTGCACTCATCCTTTCACTCAGGTACATCTCATGCATTCATACATTCACCCACGCACTACCACTGCACTCATGAAATCACCCAGACACTACCCATGTGATCATGCAATCACTCAGGCACTACTCTTGCACTCAAACATTCACTCAAGCACTACACAAGCACTCATCCATTCTCTCAGGCACTACGCATGCACTCATCCAATGACCTAGGCATTGCTCTCAGTGTCATCATTTTACTCAGGCACTACCCATGCACTGATCTAAGCACCCAGACATTACCCTTGTACACATGAAGTCACTTAGGCACTAACAATGCACTCATCCAATCACCCAGGCAGTAAGTATGCACTCATGCAATCAGCCAGGCACTACCCATGCACTCATGCAATCACTCAGGCACTACTATTGCACTCAACCATTCACTCAGGCACTACCCTTGCACTCATGCAATCACTCAGGCACTACTCTTGCAATCCTTTTTCACTCAGGCACTACCCAAGCACTCATCCATTCTCTCAGGCACTACCCATGCACTCATCCAATGACCCAGGCATTATTCTTGCAGTCATCCTTTTACTCAGGCACTACTGATGCACTGATTTAAGCACCCAGACATTACCCTTGCACTCATGAAGTCACTCAAGGAGTACCCATGCACTCATACAATCACCCAGGCAGTACCTCTGCACTCATGCAATCACTCATGCACTAATCTTACACTCAACGATTCACTCAGGCACTAGTCATGTACTCATCCATTCACTCAGGCACTACTCATGCACTCGTCAAATGACCCAGGCATTACCCTTGCACCCATCTTTCCACTCAGGCACTACCGATGCACTCATCCAATGACCCAGGCATTACTCTTGCAGTCACCCTTTCACTCAGGTACTACCCATGCACTGATCTAAGCACCCAGCCATTACCCTTGCACTCATGAAGTCACTTAGGCACTAACAATGCACTCATCCAATCACCTAGGCAGTAAGTATACACTCATGCAATCAGCCAGGCACTACCCATGCACTCATGCAATCACTCAGGCACTACTCTTGCACTCAACCGTTCACTCAGGCATTACCCATGCACTCATCCATTTACTCAGGCACTACCAATGCACTCGTCAAATGAGCCAGGCATTACCTTTGCACCCATCCTCCCACCTAGGCACTACCCATGCACTCATCCAATCACCCAGGCACTACTCTTAGACTCAATCATTCACGCAAACACTATCTATGCACTCATGCAATTACCCAGGCACTACCCATGTACTCATGCAATCACTCAGGCACTACTCTTGCACTCAACCATTTACTCAGGCACTACCCATGCACTCATCCATTTCCTCAGGAACTACCCATGCACTCGTCCAATGACCCAGGCATTAGCTTTGCACTCATATTTTCACTCAGGTACTTCCCATGCACTCATCCAATCACCCAGGCACTACCCTTGCACTCATGCAATCACCCAGACACTACTCATGTAATCATGCATGCAATCACTCAGGCACTACTCTTGCACTCAATCATTCACTCAGGCACTATCCATGCACTCATCCATTCCCTCAGGTACTAGCCATGCACTCATCTAATGACCCAGGCATTAACCTTGCACTCATCCTTTCACTCAGGCAATACCCATGCACTGCTGTAAGCACCCACACATTACCCTTGCACTCATGAAGTCACTCAGTCACTACCCATGCACTCATCCAATCACCCAGGCAGTACTCCTGCACTTATGCAATCATCCAGGCACCACCCATGTACTTATGCAATCACTCAGGCACCACTCTTGCACTGAGCCATTCACTCAGGCACTATCCATGCACTCATCCATTCACTCAGGCACTACCCATGCACTCATGCAATCAAGGAGTCACTACCTATACACACATCCAATCACTCAGGCATTACCTAGGCAGTCATGCAATCACCCAGTCACTACTCTTGCACTCAACCATTCACTCAGGCACTACCCATGCACTCATCCATTCACTCAGGCAGTACCCATGCACTCATCCATTCACTCAGGCAGTACACCTGCACTCATAGAAACACTCAGGCAGTACTCTTGCACTCATCTTTTCACTCAGGCAGTACCCATGCATTCATGCAATCACCCATGACTCAGGCACTATGAATGCACTCATGCAATCATTCAAACCCACCTCTTACACTCAACCATTCACTCAGGTAGTATGCATACAGTCATCCATTCACTCTACCACTAATTATGCACATATCAAATCACCCAAGCACTATTCTTTGAGTCATTCATTCATTTACGTGTTATGCATGTGCTCATCCATTCACTGAGACACTACTTATGCACAACTCTAACATTCATTATACACACATTTACACAAGCAATCACTTTCACTACATAAAATTTTTCTATTTTGAACCAGTATAGGTGGTTCCAAGAGAACCGTTTTTTTTTCGGAACAATTTTTTATTTTCTGATTCTTTTTTTTGGGTGTGTTTCAATTTTTTAAAAGAAAATATAAAAGTTAAAGAATCGAACTGTGGTGTTTCTTTTAAACAAAAAAACACAAGCAAGAAAACTCCCCCCCCAAAAAAGTAGCACTTATGTGCTTTTATGAGAGTCTTGATTGGATCAATGGAGAGCTGTCCAACACAAAGAGTCATCAAGCATTTACGACAGTGGGTGCCTGCATCCGCCAACTACGGAACAATTAGAGGTTGTGTAGTGGTCAATACAACCCCTGTAGATGTAGATGGTTGACTTCCATCATCACTGGCTGCTTGTTCTCTTTTATGGCGCTCCATCATCTCTTGTGCGAGATGAACAGGGTGGATGGTCTCCAGGTGCTTCTTCATTGAAGAAGTACCAGATAAGTACTTCTTCTCTGATCCTCTGGAGAGGACTTTCTGGCAGATTGTGCAGGACACCTTCGAGCGTTTACCTTCTTTTCTCCTTTGGGGTCAGTAAAAAAAGCCCACACAATACTTTCCTCCTCCACCTCTTCCAGCTCCTCCTGCTGCTCTTCAGGAAACGCTGATGCCATTTCAGATATTGAAAAATGAAGAACACCCAAAAAAATAAAGAATTTGGAGAGCCTACAAAAAAGGTAGCCTTAAAGACAGACACACCCAAAATGAAAGGACTGGAACAGGAGTTGGTTCCACCCACCAAGAGAATGAAAAGCTCTTTAACCAATGGCAAGCTTTCTTTCTATGTCACATGGATTCTCATAGGGGTTGCTCACCCATCGCGTATACCTCGCGCACCCGTAAAATGTACTAAATGTAATATAAAACTGTAAATTACTGTTAGGATATTGTGTTTCAAAGTATTTCAATGGAAAGCCTTTATGCAAAACATATATTTAAATTTGAAACATTCATATTTCAGACTTTTAAAAATGATGCCGGAGTCGCGACCCCTACACGATCCCAGAAATACGTGCCGGCAGGATTCGCGACCCCTACGCGTCCGGTGCGCGATGGTGCCCCGTACATAAAAACGTGTTTTAAACATCTTAAAAATATTGCACAAGAATACTAATACTAATAACACTATAAATCTTTGATCAGCTATGTTATATATATTTTTTAAAAAGTGATTATAATTAAAAAAACATAAATAATCATAAAAAAAAGAAATAAATAGTTACAAACATCTTTTCATATATAAAATGGTTTAAAAAACCTTAGAACTTTACTGAAAAAACATAGGTTTCAGGGACGTTATAGTAAGTAATTAGCGTTCCAAAGACCTTAGAAATTAACAGAAAAAACAGAGGTTTCAGAGACAATATAGTTAGAAATTAGCATTTAAAAAACCTTAGAAATTCACGGGAAAAAAACAGAGGTTTCAGGGACATTATAGTTAGGAATTAGCATTCAAAAAACCTTTGAAATTCACGGAAAAAAACCCAGAGGTTTCAGGGACGCTATAGTTAGGAATTAGCATTTAAAAAACCTTAGATATTCACTGAAAAAAACCAAACGTTTCACAGACATTATAGTTAGGCTCACATTTCACTTATACAAAACCAGAGATGTCATGAGTGATGTCACTGAGCATGTCATGAGTGATGTAATATGTGATGTCATCAGCAGTGCATTGTGGGGGCGCAAATTATAGTTAGCTCAGCTAACTAGCACGGCTGAATATCTCTTGTTTTGTATGAGTGAAATTTGAGCCTAACAATAACATCCGTGAAACTTGTGGTTTTTGTCAGTGGATTTGTATACATATATATATATTTATTCACTGAAAAAAACAAAGGTTACAGTGATGTTATAGTTAGGAAATGGAATAAAAACCCCTTAGACATTCACTGGAAAAAAACAAAGGTTACAGAGGTGTTATAGTTAGGCTCCGGTTTCACTTGTACAAAACCAGGGAAATTCAGCAGTTATAGCTTGTGTCTCGTAATGCAGTGCTTATGACCTCACATATTACATAACTCCTGATATGGTCAATGACATCACTGATGACATCTCAAATGACATCACTGATGACATCACGCAGTCACTGTGAGTGTTGTTAAAAAGTTTATGAGGTGTTAAATATATATACCAAGGTGTATTGATGAAACATTGGGTGTATAAGTGTCTGTATGGATGATTCAGTAAGTGCATGACAGACTGTATAAGTGAGTGATTAGGTGTCTCAATGAATGTATGGTTGAGTGACTAGGTTGTGTGAATGTCTGTATCAGTATGTCAGTTGGTGTCTAAGTGGCTGTCTGGGTAGGTGAGTGGGTATGTGAGTGGCTGTATGGGTGATTGATTGGTTGTCTCAGTACCTGTATGGGTGTATGAGTGTCTGTGTGGGTGGGTGAGGGGGTGGGTGACTGCCTGCAGGCGGTAGGTAACTGCCTGAATAGATTAATGAGTATGTGAGTCAGTGGCTGTATGAGTTAGTGAGTGCATCTATGAAGGACTGTATGGGTGACTGAGAGTGTGTATGGCTGTCAGTGAGTGAATGGATGTGTCAGTGGTATATGGGTGAGTAACTGCCTATCTGAAAGGCAGTATAGGTGACTTGGAGTATATGAGTGACTGTGTGAGTGAGTAATTGTGTGCATGGGTTCATGTTTGCTTGTGTCAGTAACTGTATGGGTGAGTGAGTATATGGTTATATCTGTATGAATAAGTGAGTGGGTATGTGTATAACTGTATAAGTGAGCAAGTGGCTGTATGATTGACTCTATGGGTGAGTGAGTATGTGTGTGAGTACCTCTATGAGTGACTGACAGTGTGTGAGTGGCTACAAGGGTTTATGAGTGGTTATATCAGTGGTGGTATTAGTAAGTGAGTTGGTGTATAAGTGTCTGTATGGGTGACTAAGTGAATCTGTGTGTAGACCTATCAATCAGTGAGTGGGTATAGAGTCTGGTATGGGTGTGTCAAGGGTTTTTAGAATGGTATTGTGGAAGTTGGAGTGGGTGTATGAAAGGTTATATAGGGGTGTGAGTGGGTACATCAGAGATTCTGTGGATGATGTCATCAGTGATGTCATTTGAGATGTCATCCGTGATGTCACTGACCATGTCATGAGTGATGTAATATGTGAAGTCATAAGCAGAGCATTGCGGGCGTGAGTTATAGCTAGCTCAGCTAACTATAACTGCTGATTTTTTCTGGTTTTATACCTGAGCCTAAATATAACGTCTCTTTAACCTTTGGTTTTTTTCACTAAATTTCTAAGGTTTTTTCAAATTCCATTTCCGAACTATAACGTCACTGTAACCTTTGTTTTTTTCAGTGAATTTCAATGGCTTTTTTAACTAGTAGTTGTGTTTGCAGAGTGGTGGAGAAAGGGGGCTGGGCCTGACCAGCTCTCAGGAATCCCGCTGTGTAGGACTTACAAGGAGGTACCAGGTGGACTTCTTGACCCCCAAGTTCATCCCCCAACAAGTAGTGCACCACGATCTTCATTTGCAGCGTGGTGGAGAAAGTGGGTGTGGCCTCTGAAAACCACTTAGCAATCCCTCTGTGGGACTCATTGAAGGTAACAGGAGGGGTAGTTGGCCCCAAGGACATCCTTGGGGGCCAACTACCCCTCCTATTACCTCCAGTAAGTCCCACACAGCAGGATTGCTGAGACTTGAAAGGAGGCCATGCCCCCTTTCGCCACCACTCTGCAAATGTACCTCCTGGTGCACTACTTATAGGGGGATGAAGTCCCCTTGGTTATTGAGGGTCCTTGGGAGCCAACTACCACCTCCTGTTACCTCCAGCAACTCCCACATAATGGGTTTGCTAAGAGGTTTTTGGTGGCCACGCCCCCTTTCTCCACCAATTTGCAAACGAGCCTCCTGGCGCACTTCTCGGGGGAAAAAGTCCACTTTAGTCCTGAGACCTTCAGGAGGGAAGGGGGCCTCATCCCCCCACCAGCAGTGTGCTGCGAGGTGTGTTTGCAGAGTGGTGGGGAAACGGGGCATGGCCTCCGACCACCTCTCAGCAATCCCATTGTGTGGGACTTACTGGAGGTAATAGGAGGTCTTTGTGGCCCCTAAGGACCCTCAGCAGCGAAGGGGACTTCATTCCCCAACCAGGAGGGTGCCAGGAGGTGCGTTTGCAGAGCAGTGGAGAAAGGGGGAGGGGCCTCCATCCAGTTGCCTTTTTTTTAGTTTTCAGGAAGGGTGCGTTACAGCCCCCAGCCCTGGACCATTTTGGGCCCCAGGGACCCAGCCCCCAGGGACCCCACCCCCCTGGGTCTGACCCATTTAAAAAAAAATTATTAAAAAATGAAAGGAAGGGCCATGCAGCATTTCAGTCCCAAGGACCCCATCCCCCGGGGCTAGGACTTTATATATATGTTTATTGAAAGTCGAGGTGGGCAGACGACACCCCCTCTCCAGGCGTTTTGGGCCCCAAGACCCCATTCCCGGGGCAGGCCTTTTCTTTTTTTTATTTTCTTTTTTCTCTAAAGAGAGGGGGCCAAATGGTCCCTCTACTGAACCATTTTGGGCCCCAGGGACCCCATCCCTCTGTGCAGCCCATTTTCTTAGGGACTGCGGGGGCGCTTGAAGATCCCCGCAGTCCCTGCCGGCTCCCCACCTCTTGCAGGAGACAGCATTGCTTTTACACACAGGGATACTGACAGGCAGCTGCCTGTGTGTAAAAGCAAATTGTGCTCCACTTTGAGAAAGCGAGAGCAAAATGGTCTCACTTGCTCAAAGCAGAGCACACTGTTTGCTATGGCATGGGAGAGTGGTGCTCCCACCAAAGCATAGCAAACTGCAATGTCCCGGGGGTAGGCGACCCGGGGTGGGTACCCAAGGGCATTGCTGGAGCCAGCCCTGGGGTGTGGTTGTCTCCAGGGCCAGGTAGGGCTCCTGGAGGGGGGTTGTGTGCCCCTCTTCCTTGTTTACATTTATCCCAGGGAGGGGAGGTGGTGGTCCACGGGAGTCCACAATGGACCCCCTTCAATATTTGATTTGTGCCCCAGGGAGCTGGCGGTCCCTGGGACTGTGTGGGGGGACCAGAGCCCACCACACCTTACTATTTCAGTTTGGCCTGGGGGAGGTGGCGGTACACGGTGTTGCAGGGGGTCATGTGGCCTCCCTGCATTCCTCATATTTAGCCCCAGGGAGGTTGCGGTCCCTGGGGCAGTGGAGGGATTTGAGGCTCCCCATATATATTAAAGTTACTTCTGTGACCTGGGGAGGTGGCGGGGCAGTGATCTACTCGTTGCGGGAAGAAGTCCACTTTAGTCCTGAGGCCTTCAGGAGGCAAGGGGACCTCATCCCCCACAAGCTTCGCGGCTCCCCCGCTGCCCCGGGGAGGTGGCGTTCCCCGGGGCTTCCAATATCCCAAGGAGAGGGGCCCGTGCACCCCTCCATCATTTTCATAATGGCCCTGGGACCTGGCCCACCCGGGGGCCTATAGTAAACATAGCACGGGAGCTTGTGCTTTGTTTTTTTTAAAAATGTTGCCGCGGATTTACAGATGCATCACCAAGTCCATAGCAACATTTAAAAAAATGCTTTTTATCCCCAGCACGGTCCCTGAGGGATCCCTCCCACCATATCTGGAGGGTCAGGGTATTCATACCCTGCCCTTTTTTCTTTTTTTTAAGCTTTTTTTCTTGGACTCAGCTTCAAGCCAAGTTCCAAGATGGCTTCCAACACTTCCTGGTTGACAATCATCATACGTATCCCCAAAGCATTAGCTCGTACAATCCTAAAGATGTAGATAAACACCATGGGACTGTACGTCTTCAACAAGATAAGAACCATTAATATGATATTAATAATAGGATCAGTATACGCACGAATCAACAATAAATTACTGTTTTTTTCTCAAACGTCTCTGGACTCTCTAAGGAGTTTGGCAATGTAAAAATATTTATTGGAAGAGGCTGACATATATCAGCACACCCATTCATTGACAGGACGGACTCTATAGACAAAAACAACGCAAAAGAAAAGCAATGCTACATGACATTATGAATGCCCATGGTCTTACTCTTAAGGGCCATTGGCATCTAACCCATTCCAAAGATAAGTAATATACATTCTTGTTCTGTTTACATAGAATCAGCACTATTATTTACTTGTCTGCCACCAAATTCTTGTCTTCTTGCTTCATAGTGGTAGGTGGAATCATGGATCATTTGTCATTCCACATAACACTTGAACTAGGTCATATCACATCTACAACCAAGAGGTAGAGGATAAATACAACCAGATATCAGCTCCCAACTGAGGCAACACTCCTCAGTAATAACTTTCATGCATTCTTAGAGTTAAACATGGGATCTGTAAAATTGTCCCCAACTTTATGGTTAGCAGAAAAGGCCAAGATTCGGGACAACTTGATGAGAGGTTCAGCAAACCATAAACTTGTAGCCAGACAGAAACAAATGGAGTGTGAGATTAAACATTTGATCACTGCATACAATGCACAACTGACTCAGGAAAACTGACTAATTTTAGAACAGAAAAAATGTGAAATAAACACACTCTTTACATTAAACCAGCAAATGCAATGACACATTTGCAGCAACACCACTATCAGCAGTGACTCATTATCAGGAGTGTCAGGGCTGTATTCCTGCCCCCATTTCCTGCCCCCTATTTCTTTTTAAAATTTTATTTGAGGCAGGGGTGCTATTGGGTCATCACTTTGACCCTCGCTCTTCACGAGGGCCAGTCAAAGGCATGTCAGTTCTCACAGGCATATAAGCCGGTGTGATGTGCCCCATAGCAGTTTTTTCTGGACTGGTCAGCCCAGAGACTTTGCTTCCAGCAATGCTTAGAGCCATGCCCACCGGATCACTGGCTCAATATCGCTCCAACAAATATTGTTAAACATACATAAATGACAGAAATTAATTATCGAGAATAAAAATATCGACTCCATGTACCTAACAATAAGAATCACTAATATCGACCACACACATATCATTGACAAAAAGCTTTCGATAACAAAAATATCGGAAACATAAATCGTCGCATATGAATAAACATGTAACAAGTCAAAACTATTGTAATTCATGTTAAAGAGCACAACTACCCACCAAATGTGACAGAAATAGTAGAGGAATTGGACATGACATACAAGAGGCAAGCAGTAGCTATCAGGAACCTACAAGCAAAATCCTTAAAGACATACTACTCAAAGTCCCCATACATGTAACAGGCCGACTACCACCTATCCTCACTTTAAAACACTTAATTTCATGCACTAAAAAAGACACCAGCCATACCCCACCTTTCCCTTGGAACATACCAAGCCACACACATACCTGACCATTTAAAAATAACACATAATGAGGAACCCCTCTTTTTACATGACAATCTAAATAATGTAAAATTAATCCTAATTTTCTCTTTACAGCAAACAACATGATGAAACTTATCAATGCCAAACCTGAATAATGGATGGGACCTTTACAATGTGTCACTCAGATATACACCATACATGGTGAATTTCAAAACACCAATATCCCTTTCTTATATGCTTCACTACCAAACAAACAAAGCAGCACCTACTATGTACTCCTAAATTACATAAAACAACAAGTAAATACTACTCCCAAACAATAATCCTTGACTTTGAACAAGCCATGATTCAAATAATTCTAAAAATATATACCCCCACACAGCCTTACAAGGCTATTACTATCACTTTCATCAAAGTATATGGTGACACCTCCAAAAATCTACACTTAATACCTGATTCCGAGTACGGAGGTCTTGACACCGCTGTACTGTAGGTGGCGGTCCGACCGCCGCCTCCTCATCTGTCCAACCGCACAAGAAGAGCAGTCGAACTGCTAAAACACTGCAGCCACTGCCAGGATCCTGATGGGGCGGCAGTGGGGAAAGCAGGGGTTTCACCCCCGCCATGAAAAGGTTGTCAGAAAGGCAGGAAAGCGGCCCCAAACAGGGCCCAGATCTATTTTGCTCTTTATGAGCCACAGCATCTGCCACCATGCCAACGCTGATACAATACGACCAGCCCCGCTGTATTCTCAGAATATGGCGGTCGGGATGTCGCTGGCTTGGCAGCATTTTCCCGACCACAGCAAAGGCGGTATGGATCTCAGAATCATGCTCTTAGTTTAGAGTACTCCATTAACAGTCCATTCACTTTTTAAATCAAAAAGCTTATAGCACTAGCCTACGTTCCTGTCACCAGGGCCGGACTGGATGTAGCGGGCACCAGGCATTTCCCCGGTGGGCCACCAGGGTGGGGGCCGTTTGTGTTACAGGGACGTTTTTGCAGCATAGCTGCAAAATCGGCCCCTGTAACAAAATCAGCCGAAACCGGCCCTGGCAAACAGCTCGGCCGCACCCCCAACCCCTAGGGGGGCCGGCTGAGCACTTTGCCAGGGCCGGTTTTGGTTCCCAGTCCGGCCCTGCCTGTCAGAGGTAATCAACCACTCTAACTTACTAATAGAAAGCCCTTTCAACCAACTAAAGAAGACAAACTTAGTCCCCTAACGGACTATTTAGAAGATACTTAGGTTGGCAGACTGCAGGACACAGACGCCGAGTCAAGTACCAGATACCACAGTGGAATGTCTATGACAGCACCTAGGCACAGGAAGCCAAAACAAAAAACACAGGGGAAGGATGGCACAATGCCTTCCAATCCACACTAGGCAGAACTCAGCCTACATTATACACATTTATCGAAGCATTACAAAAAGAGCAAAGCTACCAAGAACTAAGAATAGAACAATCTGTTACCTAAATTGATCCCAAACTTAGCAAAGAAACTAAAAGAATGTTTGACTTGCTACAATTAAAAGTCCTCCTAAATAACAAAGGACTACATTACTTAGAAATAATAGCCAAAAGCATACTCTGAATTAAATATCAACCTCCCAAAAACCTTAAAAACTACAGCAAACTCTAAACCAACAAACCAAATTATCTTTCTTTTTTAAATATTATTATAAAAATGTTATTACACCAGTGAACCGATTATATAAATCTAGAAAGTTGATAAACACTGATATATTAAAAATATATATAATTAAAAAATATTTCACAATAATTAATCAACCAACTTATAAAAATTCCATATTTAATATCAAATAAATACAACACATAATCCGAGCAGTTACACATAATAACATACACATAGCAAACACAATGTAATATCCTATTTTCCACTCATAAAGAAAAGTATGAAATAAAACCTACTGTTTTGTAGATGCAAATCTTTCTCTATGTCACGAAAAAATCATAATCCACAAAAAAAATCCAGATGCAAAAAGCCCCCAATAATGCAAACATATATGGGGGTGCTAGGTGGCGAGCACACAAGATGGCCGCAAACCAGTGAGGCTGTTGCGGCCCGGAATATTTAACCATCATGATCCTGCCCAGAAATGGACACTAGCTGGCAGGAAAGATGGTCGGGAGAGATTTAGAGGCTCTGCACTCGCTGTAGCTTTCAGCGCCGACTGCAGGAGCCATGAACTCCGGAAAACTGACTTCATATGAAGCCGGCGGCCTTATTCACGTGCGGGCGCTCCGCGCATCTGGGGCAGCCATCACGCAACACCGCAAGGCCTGCGTTCTGACAAGGCCCCACATCACAAGCAACGGCAGGTGAAGTGCCTGGGCGAGGATGACAACCGGAGGTGGACTTCTTCCCAACTGGGCGCGGTGCATCGGCACTACAGAGGGATAGTCAGCAGAGGACACGGAAGGTACTGCAGTATACAGTGGACCCCCCTCCTCCCCTGCCGGCACTGAGGTTGAGGCCACAACAACGGACATGTAAGGCACAATAGCACCTGGCAGGACTCTTCATGGCAGATGGGTGCAGTGGCAGTGCATGAGAGGGGATAGAAACCAAAAGACGCTCTTGTTTGGCACAGGCGAGATATCGGTGCGCTCGAGGGATAGAGCGCTGTGGAAATGCTGCAACGGTAGGCCTAGCCCCTCCCCTACCATAATCTGGTGCATGGCTGCTGCGAGGGGCACGTCTTTGTAGGAAAGAGGGCCAGCGATACACGAGCAACTGCGGCTTCTATTAAACAGCAAGTCCTGCCCCCCCAACTAGCAGTAAACGTTACATATAGTGCATGTCAGCATAAAAGCAGATAACTGGACAACACCTTGCAGACCATTGTGACTAGTAAGCAGTCGGGTTGTCCCCTACAGAGCAGGGGTACGAGACACCCCTGCAACTAAGTATTGCCCCTACAGCTGCAAGGCAGTGCAGGAAGGTAGCCGGTGGTAGCCTGGCGAGGTGAAAGTTTACCAGTAGCAATTGGATACGATCTTGGCTGAACTCCTTAGCCCTCAATACTAAAAAAACAGGTACATCAACTAACTGACGGATAATACGAAGCAGCCACAACCCACGCTCTATCCCCTACAAGGAAGGGCGGCCTCTGTCAGTAACTCATGACTACACACCAACAACTTCATATTGGTAGCAGGCGTCTCATACTTGGAAATAGGGAGAACAGATAGAAAACAAGCAAAGCTACCATTCGGACCTAAGAAGCTGATGCGCGCACAGCAAGAAGAACCTGAACACACAGGAATGGACCAACCCCAAGAGGCTACACAGAATCAGGATGATGAGGTGAAAATGCTCCTGCTCGCCATGAAGCATAGTCTCACTTCCATAGAGGCTAAGATGGACTCTATGACAACCCGCATGGACTCCTTAGTGCACAAGCTTGAAAAGCATGATGCGCGCATTACAGAGGCGGAGCGCCGGATTTCGGATGTGGAAGACACCTCGATGCTAATGGACAAATTATTGAGAGTGATAGTGGCCAAAAACGAAGATCTGGAAGCGCACTCTAGGTGCAATAATATAAGTGTACTGGGGATACCGGAAAGCGCGAACACTGGTCGGATGGAAGAAATCATCGAGAGGTTGATGCGCACCATTTTTGGGGCAGACTCCTTATCCCATCACATGGTTGTGGAGAGGGCGCACCGATTGCTGGGTCCTCGACCACTACCGCGATCGAGATGTTGCATTGAGACTAGCTAAAGAGAAGCGGCAACTCCATTTTGAAGGGAATTAATTCACAGTATATCCAGACTTTACAACTGCCGTGCAAGAAGCTAGGAAGAAATTCATCCCGCACAAAAGGAAGCCGAGACAAGCATAAATAGATGATGCTCTAATGTACCCCGCTCGCCTAGAGTTATACATCAGGGCAAGCAACACTTCTTTGTAAACGTGCAACAAGTGAAAGACTTCCTGAAGCGCACTCAGCGCAAAGACTCGCACCAAAAATCTGCAAACCCTCCTTTGAGAGCAGTATCCCCTTCATTGGAATGAGCGCAACTTGTAGGAGACAAGTGTTAAGTAAGAAAATGTCATCTATTGAACTACACTGCTCCGTGTCCACTAGGTATTATAACGCAGTGAATAGATATGAACCAGCTGCATCCAGGTAACTGACTGAAGTCGGCACTGTTGGTTATGGACACCAAGATAGCTACTGGACACATCAAGCTGATAAGTGCAATACTGGGACTTACTAAAAATCAGAACAGGGCACCCTCCTCCCACCCCTGATAGACACTCTACCAGCCAGGGGGAACTGAGTTAATGTGTCAGCCCCTGGTTCACCTCAAAGGGAGATCCCCCCGGGTTGAAATGACAATTGAATCTACAGTTTGTAGATATTTGGGTGGGGGTGGGAATAGTGCTTCCTGCAAAGTTGGGATGCTGTTGTTGGAGGGGGTAGATATGGAACTGAGTTTGGGAGTTGGTACAATACAGTTTAAACGTTACACTGAGTTACTACTACATACATCCACAAATGCAGGCAGGACTACGACTTGATCCTTCATCCAAGTATTCCTCTCAATAATACATTGACACACAGTAAAACGGTACAGGAAATACAGCGGATAACCTGGAATGTCAGAGGGTTGGGATCACGCAAATGCAGACAGATGTTGGCATATTTATACCGCAATCATGCTCAAATCGCGCTGTTGCGAGAAACCCACCTCGACCCCTGCGGTAACCCGCCCTTCGCTGGTAAATGGGCAGAACACCGAGCTTTCTCATCATATTCTACATATACCAGAGGGACAGCAATTCTGATTAAAAAAAACACACTCCGTACCTCCCAATGGGAGTTTCTCAGGACCAGTCAGGCAGATATACTATAATGTGGGGGAGGCTGGTTCAGCATCAGTCACACTGGTGAGTTGTTATGGCCCGAACAAGGATGATCCCTTTTTTTATACTACACTTTGGGGGAAGATACTAGAGACAGGATCTACACACTGGATCTGGGGAGGAGACTTTAACACAACGCTGGACCCATTAAGAGACAGGTCCAACCCCCTCCCAGACCATTACACTAAGACGCATAAACTATTTAATGGCATAATTACTGAAAATTGCCTCATAGATGCATGGAGACACTTACACCCGCGGCAAGGGAGGCCACACACTACTCTGCAGTCCATTCATCCTGGTCCAGGCTAGACTATTGGGTGGTCTCTAGGGGCGTGGGACCTTGGATCACTAGGGTAGAACATCTGGAGAGAACCAATTCTGATCACTCACCGGTTCATTTTACACAGTCCCCACCAGGGATCAGTGCACCCCATACAAGTTGGAGGCTGATGCCATTGACGCTGTTAGACAGAGCGTTCCGGACAGAACTAGGTCAAGAGATTACAGATTTTTTCCAATGCAACACTGGTACGGTTACACAAATAGCCAAGGTGTGGGAGGCCTTCAAGGTCACAATTAGAGGATTCTGCATAGCTAAATGGTCTGGAATACTTCAAGATATTTGCAAAACATTACAAATGCTAGAACTGGAGCGGAAACGATTAGAGCGAGATACGAGTGGCACCTCAAGCGGCAATCTGCAAAGAGAGCTCAGGGACAAATTAATGGATTATAAAGACACAGCAGACCAGGAAAGTTTATTCCAGGGAAAATATTTTAGAGCCCGTAAGTATGGAGAGGGAGAACATCCCTGGAAGGCACTAGCAGATGAAATTCGTAGAGCCTGTTCTCTATCTATGTGTTGTAGATACGGGATCACAAAGGTCATATCCATAGAGATACTGCTGAACTACTTCAAGACTTTACCACACATTATTCCACATTATACACCACTAGAAGGCATCAACTGCTTGACCTAGCTACATACCTAGATGATGTGGCCCTGGGTAGGTTAGGTAATACACAGCGAGAATTCCCCGCTGCGCCTTTAGAGGAGGATGAAATTCGCACTGCAATAATAGAGATGAAATCTGGCAAGGCGCACGGGTCAGACGGCCTTCCGATAGATTTCTATAAGGCCTATGTAGATCAACTTACTCCCATATTGAAAACTGTGTACGAGGAGGCACAAGAAATTGAAGTTCTTCTTCGGACCTTGAGGAAGGCACTTTATAACCTCGTTCCTGAAGAATGGGAAACCGGCGGATCAGTGTGACTCATATAAACCACAGTCCCTCATCAACAAAGATGCAAAACTTCTCGCTAAAGTATTGTCTAACAGATTAAGTTTATTGATGGAGAAGCTAGTGTTGCCTGACCAGGCAGGATTTATCCCCAGGAGGGCGACTTCCCACAATCTTCGCACCCTTTTTTCTATAATGCAAGATATTGACCCGGAGTTAGTGGCCGTGGCGGTTTTCCCCGACGTCGTGAAAGTTTTCGACTCTGTTGAATGGGACTATTTATTAGTAATCCTACAACTAATGGAAATACCAGCAGGCTTTCTGTCATGGGTAAGGCTGTTATAATCTCCCAAAAGCTAGAGTCCTAATTAATGGAACAAGTTCAACACCCTTCTCAACAACACAGGGCACACAGCAGGGCTGCCCATTATCCCCTCTGCTATTTGCTCTAGCAATTGAACCCCTTGCGGCTAAATTACAGCAGCACCATCAGGAAACAGCTTTATGTTACCCCACACTACATATACTAATTTACCTTTATGCAGATGACGTCACTTTGTATGTCAGGTATCAACACAATAATCTTAATCACATACTGAGAGAATTCCTTGTTTTTGGTAAACTCTCTGGCATTCATATTAATTGGGGAAAGTCACAGATCTTCCCGCTAACAGCTGCTACTACACATCTCTCGCTCAATTATCCTATAGAATGGTGCGCGTCGGAGGTGAAATACCTGGTAATAAAAGTCACAGCAGATCACACAGAACTAATGAGACTCAACTATGGCACGGCATTAGCTTCTACAGCCACCTCCGTCACACAATGGATATCTTTACCCCTGTCACTGGCGGGGAGAGTATCTCTCATCAAAATGGTAGTCCTTCCTAAGTTATTATACTTATTCATGGATATACCATACTACCGTGGTAGACATTTCTTTGCCGCATTAAAAACGGAAATGATTTGACTGACATGGAGAGGTAAGCAACGGAGACTGAAATGGGAAGTACTCACCAGTCCCTATTCACAGGGAGGCTTCGAGGTCCCCAATCTAGAATTCTACTAGCTATGTGCCGAAGCTCATTATGCGACTTATTGGTTCCACCCACCCCCATATATGCCACATATAGCAGTGGAGCAGGGATTCATGGATCCGATCCCCCTGGCGGAAGCCATCACTACTACACCCAAAACTCAGGAGAAACAACCAACGATAGTGGCATGTAATATCGACGCTTGGCGACACATAGCTGAGACGCTAAAAGTTCCAATCATATACTCTCCCTTACTGCCGCTCATATATCTTCCACAGGTCCAGGTGCTATAAGAAACCAGCTGCAAGCAAATGCTTCGAAGCGCGAACATAGAGAATTGGGGGGATCTATACATAGAGGGGAGTTTCCGGACACTAGAACAATTTTTTAACAGACTAGACCCCACGCCCATGGATATATTTTTATACGTGAGAGTGAGGTAGAGTATTAACGCGATCACGCCGTCCTTTCCACTAGAACTCCAGTTTTATCCCAGCTAAATGTACTACTGCAATCTAAGGCACCCACATACGCAGTCTTTTTATTATATCATAATGTACAAACTACCCACATAACAGGACAGTGCGCTGCACGTGGGCAATGGGAAAGGGAGATGGGATCCGAGCTGACAGACAAGCAGTTGGAGTACAGTTGTACACAGATGGGACAGATATCTGCTAGCAGTTGTGTGCGTATAATACATTTCAAGTTTCTCCACCACACTTATTACACGCTGGCTAAGATGCATACATTTTGAATTAGAGACAATGATAGGTGTGATAGATGTGGAAATGAAGGGGCGGATTATTTACATCTTGCCTGGGGCTGCGACAGAATAGATCAATACTGGCAGCAGGGTTTTACAGCACTGACACAAATGACAACAATCTTGCTTCCAGCATCTCCAATACTAGCCTCAATGGGATACACTGAACAGATAGATGTGTTATATAGGAGGTACGTCGCACTGGGGCTCCTACTGCCAAGCGTAGAATAGCCTGCAGATGGGTACGGTGCAGGGCACGCAAGTTAAAAGAATGGCTCCGGGATATGATATTCTGGCATGAACAATCACTGACATACACAGAACTGCTTCCATCTACATCCCGTCTGAAGGACATATGGGACCCATTGAAAGCGTATTTACTAATCCATCCAATAGAGGTCCCTAGTAACCTAACACCACGATGAATGCAAATGTCATGTTCTACTATGGCACTAATCCGCAGAAGATAGTGGATACCATTTATTTCAGACTCAGATGGATATCCAGGACAAGGGCACTACATTTAGGCACACAGAAATGTACCCAAGAAGTGAATGGGGGTAAGAAGCGGGGAAAGACACATGTTTATTTGTTATGACTTGGAAATGATGTCTGTATGATTAATCAAGTATGCAGCCTGTGATTTTATCTTCTTTGTTTATTGTAGAGAAGGACTGATGTATGTACGATATCCATAGCAACCTTACTGCACATGTACTAATGCTGGAATTCATGTTATATACCAAATAAACAGAATAAAAAAATGCAAACATAAATAATCCAATCGAAACCCCTCGAAGCGAGCCAAAGTTTATTGGTTCCATAAAAAAAACTGAAAAAGTCTTTGAAAAAAGAACTGCTCCAGGAAATCCCAAATAAGGAAATATAATTAAAAATCACCAGTTTATAATGAACCAAACACTTTACTTTTTTTTTAAAACTTAGGGCATTATTGTGACTTTGGCAGTCTTGGAGTGGGGCCGCCATGCCGCCACCCACCTCCAAGACGACCAAAGCCAGCGATCTGCCACGCATATTGCAGCCTCAAGACCACCACAACACTTCCAGGGATCCCTGGTAGTTGCGGCAGTGCCAATGCAGTCAGACGGCCCAAATTGTAATGGGGCATTCAGACTGCCGGTGCAACGGTGCCTGCACCACCACCGTGGCTACGGCGGCGCAGCGGACCCCCATAGTCATAATAGGACCCTTAAACTCCAACCTCCCATAGAAATTATTCTGAAATAAAAACCTGAAAAGAAGCATTAATGACCCACCCACATAATAGATTACAGGCCCAAATATACAAATACATAACACTTAGGGCCTAATTACAAGTTTGGCAGTGCATAGGACTGCCAAACTCATGGTGGAAGTGAGGTGGCGGTCGGGTACCACCGCACCAGTGGTCCAACCACTGTATTACAACTAGGGTGGTCGGACCTCCTGGGGACTGCTGCAACTGAGAGAGATCCATGATACCTGGCAGTCTTGTGGTGGTCTGGGGAAGCAATATGCTTGGCCGTGCTGCTGCAGTGCCGCCAAGCATATTACGAGTTTCCCCACCCACCACCTTTTCATGACGGTGAGCCCGCCATGAAAAGGTTGATGGTGGGGAAACAAAGGGGACCCTACAGGGCCCCCTGTTACTCCTGTGCACGGGAATGCATGTAGGGGAGCACATGTGCCTCCCCTGTCTGCATACACCCCCTTCCCTGCACGACATGGACCGTACATTCCATGCCTTGCATGAACATCCTTAGTCAATCTCACTGCAGTGCCTTTACAATAGGCACCGCAATGGGACTGCTGCGCAGTCTGCCTGTCTGACTAGGAGGAAAATCATAATCTGGCTGGCAGGTGGCGGTTGACTTTGTCAGTCTGGGAGCAGGGCGCTGGCATGGTGGCCCACTCCCAGACCGCCAAAGTTGTAATCAGGCCCTTAGGGTCTGATCAATAGTACGTCCCAAGACTGCTGCACCCGTGGTGGCGGTCTGACCGCCGCCTCCTCCTCGGTCCAAAAGCTTGAGTAAGAGGTTGGCGGTCAGACCGCAGCAAGCCTGATGTAATTCAGCCACCACTACCAGGATCCCGGGGAGGCAGTGGGGAAAGCGACAGGGAATGGAGGCAGTGCCGATACTGGCACCACCATGCCTATTCCGACCTGACTTTCCGTCCACAATTTCATGGCGGGAAACTCCCATAAAAAGGCTCACAGAAAGGCAGGTTTTGCAGGTGAAAACATGTCTCCAGGGCGAGGGTACCCTTGAGACAAGTTCATGGTGACACCTATGTGTGCCCCCATGCCATCTGCATGGTTATGCACGCTGTTGCTCCTGCAGACCGTGCTGCAGGGAAGCAGTATGCCCGACTGCCCAGATGCACTTCAACATGGCTGGCATTGGCTGCAGCTCTTTCCTAGAGCTGCAGCATGCTGCCACCATAGTTACGCTGCAGCAGGACCGTCAGCCCCATGGTTAAGTTGTAATGCAGCGTTCTTCCCGCCAGAGTCGTAAACTGGCCCTTAATCATCAAAATATAAATAACGTCACATAATGTAACATAAAACATTTATAGATTAATATCACATTGTAAAAAAAACAGAATGACAAAACACTATCAAAAACACATCTAAATCTACCAAAAGTTCAGATGCAACACTATATCCAACTTTTAAACATGCAACCTAAATCCCCCCACCCTCAAAATCCTTAAAAATGGATTTACCTGTTCCGATAAACAACAACATCTAACCATCACTTGGTTGCCTAAAAATGACCTAAAATGGCCCCAATAGAATACAAAATTAAAGATAGCGGTAAACAAAAATGGCTGCCAAATGCAACTAAAACAAAGTCTTTCTTCCCATAGAAATCAATGGGAAGTATACAAAAAATGTTTAATAAATGTAAAAAAGTGTAATTTATTTTAAAATGCTAAATGTCAAACAATGCTGCAAAAATGGTAAACAAATTGTCAACTATAAATTAAAATTAAAAAATAGTATAAGATGTATGCAATTATTTAATATATATTAATAAAAAAGTTAAAATAATGTTCATAATATTTCAAAAGCTAATAAGTTATAAAAATTGTTATCAAATGAAAAACAACAATTGAAAATGTACATTATACAAATATATTAAATGTGATGTACTCCTGGTTTTTACAGTTCAAAATGTACAAAAAATATTTTATTTATTTCACTTTGTAATTGCTTTAATTTTTAATTTAAAGATATATGTTTAGCATGTAAAACTGTACAACAAATTTAAAATTGTAAAAAATGAATGTGTGATATCTTTTTATTATACTAAATTTAACAAAAATCTTATACACTAAAGGGAGGACATTTACTCTACCCACTCCAATCTAAACGAACTTGGGGAAAGTGTTGGACACTAAAAAGCGAACATTTACTATTCCCATTCCAATCTAAACAAACTTGAGGGAGATGTTGGACACTAAAGGGGTGACATTTACTATTCCCACTCCAATCTTTACTAATTTGGGAAAAGGCATTTGACACTAAAAACTTCAGAAATTACTAATCTAGTTCATAATAAAACTTTTTACCTAGAATATGATAAAATAACATATATATTACAAAATTAATACTAGACATTCTAAAATTTCAGTAAATTACAAAATTTACAAACATATTATATTAAACACAATACCTTAAACTACTAACTTTTATATAAAAAGTGGAACTTAAAAATTCAATATTAATAAAAATATGGGTATTTAATATATATTTCCTACCATTCATACACTTTAAAAAAAATACAGTTACATAGACTGAAAATAACTAAATTATCAATAAAAATGTATTTAAAAGTCTTATATATAAAAAAATGTACATTTATAAATATAAATGTTTAAAAAGTTTGACTTGTTTTACATTTTTAATTTTTTTACAAGTATGACATTTCCATAAAAATAATGTAATATTTGTAATTTAAACATCCAAACAAAACCAACTATGCTTCTTAAAATAAATTTGTTTAATTAAGGGCCTCATTCTGATGTCAGTCGGAGTTGCCTCCGAACGACATCTCTGCGTTTGCGGAACCAACCAACCTCTGGTCGGCGGTCCCGAAACCACAATTAGGATGCGACTGCACATGGTGCATTCGCAAACTCCCATTTCTCTATGGGAGTTTGTGCAGCGATCGGAAACCGGCTGCAAGCACAAGCTCCCATAGAGAAATGGGAGTTTCTGTAAATCCACAACTATAGGCCCAGGTGAGATGGGGGCCCTTTTAGGTGCCCCAAAGCCCTTTTCCAACAGAATTTTCATGTCGGAAAACCCAACGTGGAAAGCCTGTCATAATCCAGAGGGCGGAAACACCGTCCTAAAGGGATTATATGAGGTTTCTGACGGGCCAATGGGCTCCTTGAGCCCATCAGAAGCCAGTTGGATTGACCATCTGTTATGGACTTCGACTGCCATCATTGAAATATGGCAGTCGGAGTTCAAACCAAGGGTGCCGGTCGGTAAGCCTCCGACAAGCAGTCAGAGGCTTACCAACCGACACCCAAATCAGGCCCTTGATGCCAATGTTTAAAACATTTAAATATAAAAAATGAAATAGTCACATTAAAATATATATCATATTTAATATAACATTAAAGGTATTTACAAATTGTTAGAATAAAATACATTTTAAAATTCAAAACAATTAATTTGCATAAACCTTTTTAATGATGAATTACATTTTTTTAAATGAATAAACAATTTTTTTATAAACTCCCTTCCCTTCTTCTCTAATAACACAACATCTCGCTGCTTATAATTTAAAATACAAATTTAAATAATTTAAAAAATTATCAAAAATGTAAAAAGAATTAAAAAATTGCAAAAACATAGAATACAAAATGCAATACATTACATACTAATTAGCACAACATTTTTTTTTTTTTTACAATTATAGTTACTGCATTGATATTTCTAACAATTATATTAAAAACAACACAGAAAAGTTTATTTTTTCCTTCGATATTCCTGTCCACGGTATATTTAAAGTCCCAATATTCTTGACACAATGGGGCCTGTTCCGATCTGGGTCAGAAAGCTCTCCGACCGATCCAGATCCGGATTGTTTTCCGACCGAGCCAGACTCCTGCAGTACGACCGAGCGAGTACGATGCGGCCGCATGCTGCCGGACTCGGTTCGGTCGGACTCCCATTGAAGTCAATGGGAGCCGGTCGTACGACGCGTACATGGGCTCCCATTGACTCAATGGGTATGTTGCGCAAAAGGGTGCCCCCTGTAGTGGGTACGCGTTGGTGCCATCCGCACCGTACATGCATGTATAGGGGGACCCTTGGGTCCCCTGTGTCCGACTCGTAAGGCTACGGTGAAGGGGGTCCGGCACGGACCCCCGAAGTCTGCTTCCCAGAGCGTTTATGTATCAGAGGCTCCGACTCGATCTGGCTGTCCGGATCGTGCATCGTACTGGCTCGGTCGTAAAACGTCTCCATTGCGCGGTACGAATCGAGTGCGAACGAGTCGTACGGAGCGGTTCGGACCCGGAAATGATTCGGTCAGCGATTTCGCGTTCATTCGCATCGTACTTGGGCATCCGGACCTTTGTATGACTCGGTCGGAAACAAAGCCTCCGACTCGGATCCGGTAAAGCCGAATCCGATTCGGAGGCCTTCCGACCGAGATTGGAATCGACCCCAATATGTCCAAACTATGATATTTTTCATTTGATTTTTTGTTTGGTCTGTTTATTAAGTTTTGTACATAGGAAAGACAAAGCAAGAAGAAAAACAAGCAGATGACAATATTACATGTTACCACATGGGCCCGATAAACAATTAACCTGACAGATTATGCTGATCAATATCACAATGATCTGAAAGTGTCACTGCCGTCAGTTCAACCTGGTTAACAACAAATATCATCCCTCCTCTTCCAAAAAACCTCAAATTTACCTTCAGTTGGACTGTCCATCCCTGTTGAAACAATGTACAGTATATGTTGCATAAATATATAAATTGCAAATATACAACTCAGACGGCTTCACTCCGCCATATCACGTCAATCTGCATAGTCATTCAAACATTCTTTTATAGATAACATTAATGCAATAATTCAACCAACGGAGGGGGTAGAGGAAGGGAATCAGGAGCCCAATAAAGGAAGATAAATATCTGGGCCTCAAGCGATACCAGGAAGTACCGCTTCTAACGCCGTGTATTGATGTATGTAGACCTCGTGGAGGGCACAAATGTTGAGTCAGGGTATGTGGGACATACAGTACTGTACAGCTCGGAGCTTGGGCCACAGTAAGACACATAAATTGCACAATACTAATTAGTGCTAGGAATATACTGGGTAAGCCTGGGCGTAGTTCGCGAAGTAGCGCTACGCGAAGCTACGCAAAGTGCAGTTCGCACTACGCGAGCTACGCGTAGCACTACGCGAACTGCGTAGTGCACTGTTCGCAATGATTGCACAGTGCCGGATGCTTGTCCGCACTGTGCAATCATTGAAAACGGCATCTTGCACAGTGCGAGCTGTCTCTTACTGCCGCTCGAGTAGATTTTTACTCGAGCGGCAGCTTTCAACGCGGAATGGTAGTTTTCATCGCGAGCGGTCGCGAGCATACGCGACCACTCGCAATGAGAAACCTGACCTCCCCGCGTTGAGAATCTCGCCGGGAGGTTTATTTTCCGCGCTCGCGATCGGCAACTTGATGTTGCTGATCGCGAACAAGGAAAAAGTCTCGCCGGGATGTCATTTTGCTTGCTCGCGGTCGCCAACTTGACGTTGAGGACCGCAAGCAAGCAAAAAATGACCGCTGCACTACGCTACGCTACGCGTTTGCACTGTGCTACGTGCAATTCGCGTTGTGCGAAGTAGCGCAAACTTCGCAAACTACGCGAGCATAGCGTAGTGCTTTGCCCAGGGTTAATACTGGGGGGTCATCCGGTGCAAGCATCCTCTGAAGCGTGCACAACATTCCATTCCATTCAGTAGCAATAGGAAATTTGCGAAGGCCCAGTGTGTCTTCCCGTACCAGGGACACCACCTCTAACGTCACCCAGTTTAACATTGAATGAAACCATGCTTTCATCAGTGGGGGTTCTGCCGCCTTCCAACGGCGTGTAATAAGCCGTTTGGCCACCACCAGGCCCAAGTCTAAAAACCTGGAGGACGCTTTGTATTTTTTTCCCCCTCGGGAACACTCTAGTAATACATGCCTCCCTTGTCCTTGGAATCTCTCTATCAGTACTAGTGACTAACGCACTGAGCACCCCATCCCAGTACGAGCGCAGGTCAGGACAGGACCAAAGCATATGCAACAGACCCGCGTCCAACAACTAACAACGAGGACAACCTGCATCTGACCTATTTCGAGAACTTTCCACCACAGAAATGTGAGGAAAATGTTTTTTTTATGGCAATTCTTTAGGTTTGCAAGGGATTCTGGGTAACAGAACCTGGTGAGAGGCAGTCGAGTCACCTCATCCTGGATTCCACTGGGTGTCTAGTTTTCAAAAATGTATAGGTTTGCTAGGTTTCCCTAGGTGCCGGCAGAGCTAGGGTTCAAAAACTACTGCTAGGCACTTTGCCAAAAAAGGGTCATTTTTCGCTGTGAAATTGTGTTGTGTCCACGTTGCGTTTTGCGACGTTTCCTGTTGCGGGCACTAGGCCTACCCACACAAGTGGGGTACCATTTTTCTCGGAAGACTTTGGGGAACGCGGGGTGGGTGGACATTTGTGGATCCACGCAGATTCCAGAACTTTCCACCACAGAAATGTGAGGAAATTGTGTTTTTTTGGGCAATTTTTAGGTTTGCAAGGGATTCTGGGTAACAGAACCTGGTGAGAGGCAGTCGAGTCACCCCATCCTGGATTCCCCTGGGTGTCTAGTTTTCACAAATGTATAGGTTTGCTAGGTTTCCCTATGTGCTGGCAGAGCTAGGGTTCAAAAACTACAGCTAGGCACTTTGCCAAAAAAGCGTAATTTTTCACTGTGAAATTGTGTTGTGTCCACGTTGCGTTTTGCGCCGTTTCCTGTCACGGGCATTAGGCCTACCCACGCAAGTGAGGTACCATTTTTCTCAGAACACTTTGGGGAACGCGAGGTGGGCGGAAATTTGTGGATCCACGCAGATTCCAGAACTTTTCATCACAGAAATGTGAGGAAAATGTGTTTTTTTTGACAATTTTTTTGGTTTGCAAGGGATTCTGGGTAACAGAACCTGACGAGAGGCAGTCAAGTCACCACATCCTGGATTCCCCTGGGTGTTTAGTTTTCAAAAATGTATAGGTTTGCTAGGTTTCCCTAGGTGCCGGCAGAGCTAGGGTTCAAAAACTACAGCTAGGCACTTTGCCAAAAAAGGGTCATTTTTCACTGTGAAATTGAGGTGTGTCCACATTGCGTTTTGTGCCGTTTCCTATCGCAGGCACTAGGCCTACCCACACAAGTGAGGTACCATTTTTCTCGGAAGACTTTGGGGAACGTGGGGTGGGTCGAGATTTGTGGATCCACGCAGATTCCAGAAGTTTCCACCACAGAAATGTGAGGAAAATGTGTTTGTTTTGAACATTTTTAGGTTTGCAAGGGATTCTGGGTAACAGAACATGGTGAGAGGCAGTCAAGTCACCCCATCCTGGATTCCCCTGGGTGTTTAGTTTTCAAAAATGTATAGGCTTGCTAGGTTTCCCTAGGTGCCGGCAGAGCTAGGGTTCAAAAACTACAGCTAGGCAGTTTGCCAAAAAAGGGTCATTTTTCACTGTGAAATTGTGGTGTGTCCACGTTGCGTTTTGCGCCGTTTCCTGTCGCGGGCACTAGGCCTACCCACACAAGTGAGGTACCATTTTTCTCGGAAGACTTTGGGGAACGCGAGTTGGGCAGAAATTTGTGGATCCACGCAGATTCCAGAACTTTCCATCACAGAAATGTGAGGAAAATTTGTTTTTTTTGATAATTTGTTTGGTTTGCAAGGGATTCTGGGTAACAGAACCTGGCGAGAGGCAGTCGCGTCACCCCATCCTGTATTCCCCTGGGTGTCTAGTTTTCAAAAATGTATAGGTTTTCTAGGTTTCCCTAGGTGCCGGCAGAGCTAGGGTTCAAAAACTACAGCTAGGCACTTTGCCAAAAAAGGGTAATTTTTCACTGTGAAATTGAGGTGTGTCCACATTGCGTTTTGTGCCGTTTCCTATCGCAGGCACTAGGCCTACCCACACAAGTGAGGTACCATTTTTCTCGGAAGACTTTGGGGAACGTGGGGTGGGTCGAGATTTGTGGATCCACGCAGATTCCAGAACTTTCCACCACAGAAGTGTGAGGAAAATGTGTTTTTTTGGACAATTTTTTAGGTTTGCAAGGGATTCTGGGTAACAGAACCTGGAGTGAGGCAGTCGAGTCACCCCATACTGGATTCCCCTGGGTGTCTGGTTTTCAAAAATGTATAGGTTTGCTAGATTTCCCTAGGTGCCAGCAGAGCTAGGGTTCAAAAACTACAGCTAGGCACTTTGCCAAAAAAGGGTCATTTTTCACTGTGAAATTGTGGTGTGTCCACGTTGCATTTTGCGCCATTTCATGTCACGGGCACTAGGCCTACCCATGCAAGTGAGGTACCATTTTTCTCGGAAGACTTTGGGGAACGCTGGGTGAGTGGAAATGTGTGGATCCACGCAGATTCCAGAACTTTCCACCACAGAAATGTGAGGAAAATGTGTTTTTTTTGACAATTTTTTAGGTTTGCAAGGGATTCTGGGTAACAGAACCTGGTGGGAGGCAGTCAAGTCACCCCATCCTGGATTCCCCCGGGTGTCTAGTTTTCAAAAATGTATAGGTTTGCTAGGTTTCCCTAGGTGCCGGCAGAGCTAGGGTTCAAAAACTACAGCTAGGCACTTTGCAAAAAAAGGGTAATTTTTCATTGTGAAAATGTGGGGTGTTCACGTTGCATTTTGAGCCGTTTCCTGTCATGGGCACTATGCCTACCCACACAAGTGAGGTACCATTTTTATCGGGAGACTAAGGGTAATTTAGATTTGTAAAGCAACTGTTATTACCTATTGACTTTCAATGCATTTCTGCCTTCCAAATGAAAGACAATGTGTAAAAAAGAAGTCATTTTGAAAACTTACCGATAATTCTGATGCTAGTATGAGTGTTCCCAATTTAGGAAATGTGCAAATATCTACTGTTTCTAAACTCTATATTTTGTTTCCATTTCAGAAATACATAGGTGTCTTTCATACCAATTTTTCCATGTATACATTTTCCCAGAGTAATTGCTATATACCCGCTACATAATAAAAAACCATTGCAAGTCGCTGCTCAGTTTTTGGCTCTGGGTTCGTCAGGTTCTTGGTGAACCTACAAGTCCTATATATCCCCACAACCAGTAAGGTCCTGTGGATGTAACGGTATATTGCTTTCAAAGAGCTGTCATAATTAGAAGAAGTTACACGTGAAAACGTTGACACAAAAAGCTGTTTTTTTCAACTAATTTTCAATTTTTCCTATATTTAACTGTTAGTTTCTATAAAGAAACCTTGAAGGATCTACACAAATGACCCCTTGCTGAATTCAGAATTTTGTCTACTTTTCAAAAATGTATAGCTTTCCAGGATCCATTATTGCTTTCATACCCATTTCTACCATTAACTGGAAGGAGGTTGAAAGCACAAAAAATAGCAAAAATAGGCTATGTCCCAGAAAAATGCCAAAATTCTGTAAAAATTTTTGGTTTTCTGACAAAAGTCTGTCATTCTCTAAAATATGGGAAAATGGTGATTTCAGCCCCATAAACCCTTTTTTGATACCATTTGCAGGGAAAAACCCAGATGCTTTCATTTGCAGCACTTTTTTCCCATTTAAAAAAAAAATAATTAGCTGTATTTTGGCTAATTTCTGGGACCCCTCCAGGGGAATCCACAAACCCTGGGTACCTTTAGAATTCCCATGATGTTGGAAGAAAAGGACGCAAATTTGGCATGGATACCTAATGTTGTCAAAAAGTTACAGGGGCCTAAGCGCGAACTACCCCAAATAGCCAAAAAAGGCATAGCACAGGGGGGGAAAAGGCCTAGCAGCGAAGGGGTTAAAAATCTTCTGTTATTGTTATTCTTCAAGACACTAGACAGGTGCTCAGCACTACTAATCTTACTTGTTTGCAACTTTGCGCTCACTTGGGCTGATTATGTAAGAGAGTTTAGAGAACTTGAGTCAGGTAATGCTATAGAGACTCTAGTCCTTTCCTTTGTCCTCCTGTCACTAACATAGTGGTGGATTGATAGGTAGTATTCTGGAATCAGAATAGAACACTGGATTAGTTCATAAATAATAACTAGACGGTCCGCGAATCCCGCGATACTACTAGTTGATCAGATTAGATAGGTCAATTTTATTGCAATTGTTGTGTCCAAAAATGTTTTTTTGAGTGTTTTTTAAAATATTTTATTTGTTTCACACCAATCATCAATGTTTGTCTCTTTCTTTATTATATCTTACATGATCAGCACCCAGAGGCAAGAAGACGGGGTCGGAGTCGGGGGGAGCTGGAGAAGATGCCTCCCAGGGCCAGGACTGCTCCTCTACCGAGGGCTCTGCTGCTGGCCACAGTAAGTCCTCCTGTTGTTAATATTAATAATTATATTTCCATAGCTTTTACTGCACCTTATTTTTTCCGAACTATTATTTCCGTTTCCTAATTATATTTTTTACAAAATCTTCTTTGATCTATCTGTTTCTAAATTCTTGTTATCCCTGCCTCTAACTGCCTCTCTGTACTACTACTATTAGTCTGTCTGTAGCTAAGCTTGCCCAGTTGGCCACGCTTTATTTTTAAAAAGTTTTAAAACTCAGATTCACCAATAGCTCTAGCCACTGAGTCCAGTCCTTTGGGTTGTCCTCTTCTAGTCTTCTTAAGAGGCTTTTCGACAATTGCCACCAACAGAATGACCAACTAGATATTTTACTATTTTTCATAGGATAGGACATACTACTACTGTCTACTCTACTCTGGTACCCGATTTGTACTAGTGATGTATGTGGTGTATGTATGTATTTTAACAATTTTTTCAATCTTGCCTGTGAAAAAGAATAAATAGGGGAAGGCGTATATGGCATCTAAAAAAGTGTAATGTTTTTCTAGGCGTACCGACCACCAGTGCCGGGGCCAGCGGCAGGGCAGGCGATGCTAGCCACGAGGGAGTAGCGGATGCAGCAGCTGCCACAGGGGTGGGTGAGCCAGCAGCAGTGGCCGGCGGTGGTAAGTTATACTTATATTCCATACTTATTGACAATAGTTACACACTCGCTGCAAGGGTGTACACTGTATGTTGAGAGAGACTAAGTTGTTGTGAACAACGGTTGAAGAAGAAGACACCCTTTACTAAGCATTAGAGCAATAGCATTAGCGGCAGGAGTTGAGTAACTAATGGCATTTTCTATCTGACTTCACTCTACTGGGAACGTTTTATGGAGAAGACTAAGAGTCAGAGGACCTTGATGGATGGGTTGAACGAAAAGGGAAAGAAGGATAGAAGGAGGAAGGACGGGTGAGATGTAATATATGACTGGCAGAGAAGGATGCGTGGGATGCATTGGTGGCTGATAGGAATCAGATTCATGAGTGGTTGAAGGATGGGTGGAAGGTGAAAGAAAAGATGCCTGCCTGGGTGGGTGGGTGGAACTGTATGGGTGATAGGAAGAATCCTCTGGGGTGTTTCATGGGTCAAACTCAAAGGCAAGCAAGGAAGGAAGGATGCATGGGTGGTGGTTTAAAAATAACAAATGCATGTTGTTGGTGAAACTAAGGATTCTTGAGAGATTAAGAAGAATGATAGACATGTTTACTTTGAATGGATGAATGCCTGGATGCTATTCAATCATCATAGCATAGGTGGAGACTGTCACTGGATGAAGAGTCTTCGGAGAGAATGTAAAAGAAAAATAAACTGCGCCAGAGTAGCAACGCCAAGGAGAATAGAAGACTAGAATTGAAAAAATATGAGGCTAGAAGAGCAATGCAATGTTTGATGAATGGAAAAATCCCTGGGAAGAGAAACAACAGGACTGTTTTTATGCAATGTTTTTGATTCAAGGTTGTATTTTCAAAAAACTCCCTTGACTCACAGTAGTTTGCAAGCACAGCATATATATTGTGTATGTATGTTATCAAGCGCCTCCCTCCGACTCCGATGCCCACTCCCTACCTATGTTATTTATTTTCGACTGTGTCAGCCAGCTTGCCATGGGTGGCCTATCGGCTGCATGGTTACACAATCAATCAAAAGTACCTGATGTCGTCCCATATATAATCAATGATCATTTGGATCAGATATCATCTGCCTTGTTGTAGTAGTCAGGGTGAAAGTGAAATTGAGCAGTTGCCCTCATGTAACAGAGTATGGCCACCCATAATAGAAAAATAAGATAATTGTGTAGTCAGCTTCCCCACCTGCAGACAATAGTAAAAAAATAATGTGAGTCCCGGGCACTAGTATGTTTGTCTAGGGCTACAACAAGGTTAATTTAGCTAAACAAGAGAGAGAAGAAGAAGACTGGTCTACTCCATATTGCCTAGTAGTAGTAATGCCTAAAACTCCCAGAAATGTTAGAGGCCGAGGAAGTGGGAGGAACAAATGTTATGTACTGTGCTTGCTAGTGCTACTGTGCCACTATGTGTAGAATTACTTTTGTGTTACTGTTTTGCTAAGAGTATTGGTTACAATAGTCTTTTTTCTTTCTTGATATAGCTACTCCTTCCCAACCAATAAAATCAAAACCGAACATAAAGGAGTTGGCATCCATGGCCAAGCGCCGGAAGCTGGAGGCCATCTGCAAGGAATATCGGCGGCTGGTGGTTCTGGCGGAGGAGGACGCGGCAGCAGCTGCAGCCTCCTCCAATTCCCTGGGCCCCAGCCAGGCCCCTCCAGTGGTACAGCACCGCGGCCTGGCAGCCGCCCGCCGCGCTTCATCATTCAACACTGCTGCCCCCCTCTGGATGCAATTGCAAAGCTTTCAAGAGTCGCATGCTCTCCGGATTGGGCGCCTAGAGGAGCGGATAAAGGTCCTGGAGGGTAACAAGCGAGCACGCTGATAGAAATTCCGTCTGATTGCCCCTTTTTTAATCTTTTTTTGGGTGGGTGGGAATTTGGCGTTGGCATTGGGGAAAAGTTGGGGTTTATATTTATTATTTATTCTGCACAAATGAATTCACCGGACATTAGTTGGACTCTTTCTTTATCTTTTTAGACATTGGTTGGGGTTAGGGAGAGGGGTGGGTCAGGTGTTGTGGGATTTTTACATTAGTTTATTTTGTTAGGGGATTAAATTATATTTATACTTAAAATTTACATACGTTGTAAATGTTTTGTGGGGTGGTTACTCTTTTACTTCACACGGTTTCTTTGTTGCTGCAGGGCTGCAGCCAAATTTTTGATTTAAATAATCTGCCAATAGTGTAACACACTTGTGAGTGACTTGTCCTACTAGTACTGTCAGTCTCTCCTCCTAGTCTATGCAGTCTGCAACTGGACTCGGAAGGGTGTGGGTGTGTGAATTAACTAATTAATTTCCATTATTAATTATGCCTCCCCCAAACGTCTTCTCTTACCTGTGATTGATGTTTATTTAAACTTAGGCAAAGCGATGGCTGCATGGTGATGATGCTTTGGTTTCCCAAGATGCCAGGGTGGTGGCGGTATTAGTAGTAGACACTGGCAGTAGCATTTGCAAAAAAAGAAAATGAGACAGTCGCCTGAGGTAGACTCTGGAAGGAGTAGTAGAACGAAGTACAGTACAGTACACAAGAAGACTGCCAAACAAAAAAAAATATTAATGATTAGCAATGCTAAAGTAAAATAAAACATAATGGTGGCGGGGATAGCCTAGTAGAAGTTACAAACTGTAGTTGACTCAACATATGAGGTGGACAAGCATAACCTTTAGTGCTGTAAGGATGATAAATCGATGTCGGCAATTAATTATGATGGATTATGTTCCTCTGGAAAAAACATTGACTTGCAAATACTGAGTATGGGTGGGCGAGCAGAAAAAGATCCTCGACCTGCCTTGAGTTAGTGTTGCTTTCACCACATCCGCCCCTGCAAATATGTGATAAATTATTAGTGTAAATTAATTTAGTCACACCTCAATATAAATCACACAGCCCGGGGGAAGAGGGTTGGGGTTTGATAAATGGTTGGGAAGGGGTATTTGAGGGAAAGGTTTGACAAAGACAAACACTACACATGGACAACACACAATCTTGGCAGACGACCATCATATTCATAAATCTGTTAGGGGGGAAAAAGGAAAGGCATGCATGATGATAACTTGATGGTTAATGATAAGTAGTACTAACTAGACTAGTAGACAGTACAGGGCAGCAGTATATTATTAATTATTATTATTATGCAATTGCCTTGCCTGTCTGCCCTCAGAGAGACTAAGAGACCCAAATTACATACATTTTATGTTCTGTTGTACCGAGCTTCCTTTTAAAGCTAGCAAAGAAAATTTAAAAATAGCTTTAGGGATCAATTATAAGCAAAGAGCAAACATAATAAACAACACCACACAGTCGTAATAATTGAAGAGAAAAATAAATCAAATTAATTAAAATATGATGAATGATACTAAGTTACTGTATGTTATCCTGGGCAAATTGGGGAGTTGCATCTCAGCATTCCTCTTGGTCCTCCCTTCCATGGACGCTCCGTCCATCAATCTTGGGTGCCACTGCCTGCCTGGCGGATACGGATAAGGTAAGTGTGAGTTGTTTTTCCCAGTATAGCACAGAGTAAAGGCCAGCCTGTAAGTGTAGATGGAAAAACAAAAGGGATATTGAAAAATCAAGGAGAAAAAAATTCATAAAATACGGAGGAGTGCAACAAGAACACTTTCGGAGGCGGCATGGCCAAATCATGTCTACTACTCTGTGTCCACCATTAACCGACAACGACAACAGGACAGAGCAGGCCCACAGCGCCCACCCAACCTCCACTTAGCTTAGATTTTGAGCCAGACAGAGCACACATATACAGCAACATAGCATTTTCCAAATTAAGGGGCCTATTACGATGGCGGGCGGATCGCGGCCTCTGCACCACGATCGTAACCTTGAAAACCGCCGGTCAGATTATGATGGCGGTGGTGACCGCGGCGGTGTGAAAATCCGTCCGCCGCTTTTCTGCTGGTAGCAATCCGCCCGCTGGCCTGGCGGCGGAGCTGGACTGCTAAAATGGTACCGGTGCCTAGCTTTTTACACTGTCCGGATTAGGATGCATGCGGAAGCTAGCTTTTCCGCGGCGGTCTCTCCGCTATGGAAAGGCTGGCGGGGATTGTGTCTGGGGGCCCATTGCGGCCCCCCCTCGTGTTGGGGGTGTGTGGGTACACTGGGAGGTACACTGCACCAAGTGGCAGGCACAGTGCAGTGCCTGCCACGTAGTGCAGTGAAATGCACAACATGCTCGTTTTCGCGACGCAGCGGTGCTGCTGCCAGCACTGCCCGCCACAATGTTAAAGCTGCGGAATCCGACTGCTGCGGTGGCGGGCCCATCAGAATACAATGGGCGGGACCGCCGCACGCATGGCGGTCAGACACAATCACCGCTACGGTGGCGGCCGGAAAAAATCCGACCGTCATCGAAATGAGCCCCTAAGTAACTAAATCAATGCACCGCTGTCAGTCATACCACTACACTCGCCTCCACCACTACACAGACATGTAGGTATGCTGTGGTTGTTGTTGACTTGTTTACCTTTTAGGCCACTTCATGAAACGCCCGAGTTATTACATCAATTATCTCCGATCCTACTGACTGACTGCGATGAGTATAGTATGGTCATCATCATCATGGTGTCCAACACTGTAGTGTCCCGAGTGAGTCCAGAATAGATTCCATATTCAAAAATGCAATGGATCGGCCTGCAGTAGAAGTACATTTTTGTTATTAAACAACAAGAAGGGAAACATTGACTTAAGTCACTTTTAGTGTGTAGATTAAATACTAGTACACTTCATGCACAACAACACAAACACTAATCACTGAGAGTCAGCGTCCAATGCATGCCATCCATCATGACCTGTTGTTATTAAGGGGCAGTCCCTCTCAGCTCGGACAGGAGGATACCTATAGTCATGTGCTTTGGAGGGACTCAACGAGGCAGGCACACATTTCTTGTACTATTCTCCATCCAATGTCTGGCTTGAGGGAAATGGATTTAGGGTGAGGCAGGATGAAGCAGGAGTCAGAGGAGTGGACTTACTTCTTTAGTAAATGCACACAGTTGCAACTCCAAAAGGCAATAAAAAGAGTAAGACGGTGGTGATGGATTTGTTGTGATTCGAACCAGAAAGACAGAGACACACACAAATATTTAAAGTAAATAAGGAAGAAAGTAACAAGTTGAAAGCCTAGTTGTCAGGGAATTAGAGCTTGTCCTCTGGTGGTTCACCCAGAAGTAGGTCATCTAACACACTACTTCCAAGACCTAAGTCACCGGCATCATCTTCCTGCTGTGCTACTTCAGGTATGGTGTAATCCGGTGGTATAAAGTGCAGATTCATTTTGATCGTGGTTAACGTCTCCATGTTTTGGGGTGAGAGAATGGTCCTTTTCATTGTTACAACGGCACCAGCAGCACTGAAAACACGCTCAGAAGAGACACTTGCCACAGGGCAGGCCAGATAGTTTATCGCCAGCATGCTGAGCGCTGGCCATTGACGCCTTTTCTCATACCAATACAGCAATGGGTTTTGATCACTGTAGACCTCTGTTGGGTCATCCAGATAGACCTGGACCGTCCGCTCAATGCTCAGGGGTGCTCCGCTTTGGTTGGCCTCTGTTTTCCTTAGCTTCAGCACTGGACCTAACAAGCCCTTGCTGTAGAAACCATTCCTGTGCCGATTTTGGTGGGGCTGATGCTCCTGTTCTTGTTGTTGTTGATGTTGTTCTTGGTTTTGTTGGTGGATTTGGCTGCTGTGAGCCAACCGCACTGCCCTCAGGCTCTGAAGTTGAACTTGACGCCGGCTGCCCTGCAGTACTTGTTGTGGTCTGGAGTAGAGGGCCTCTAATTGCTGGCCGTTCTTTTTCTAAGCAACTGGCTTCCACAGCTATCCAAGTTTTGTACTTGGCAACATCCACTTCTGAAAAAGGAATCAATGTGTTAGTGTTCAGTACTGCTTTGTATCGTGGATCCAGAATTGTTGCAGAAATGTAATGGTTGGATGACACAATGTCTCTTTGCACCCTTGTATTTTCAGATAAGCAAATGGTTAAGCTCTCCAGCAACTCACATGCTTCTTTTTTTTATCCACACCTGCGTACATTGCAGACACCCCCTTCAGCTGTTCCTGTAGCATGTGCAACAATGGGATAGCTTGGCCCACAGTACAGTCCTCCTTGCTGACTTCACATGTGAAGAGCTCGAAAGGAAGTAGCATTTCTGTCAGGTATTTAACTAGGCCCCATTGGTCCATCTCAACAGTCATGCCTTTCACAGTAGCATCCCCTCTTTGCATGACCTATTCATTGATTGGTCTGTACTGCTCAAACAGACGTTCAAGCATGTAATAAGTTGAGTTCTAACGTGTTGGCACCTCCTGGATGAGTGCTTTAACTGGCACTCCATGCTCACATTGAATGATCCTCAGCTGCTTTCGGGTTTTAAAAGAATGGCTGAAATGTGTGCAGATTCTTCTGCAGGTGGTCAGTAAGTTGCTGACTCAGTCTTCTTTTTTCAGAAAGTCTTGATCAATAATGTTAATGCAGTGCGCCAAACACAGGACCCTGAAATAGTCACCATCGTACATGGCCCTAACTATATTACTGCCATTGTCTGTGGCAACAAAACCAATGTTAAGCCCTATTGGGTGCAGCCATTCAAAGACCTTGCTGTTAAACTCTTCCAAAATGTTTACAGCAGTATGAAATTTCTCCATGGCAAACATGGCTACAGTTGCATGTTTCCGAGTGGCATCAATAATCTCAGCAGTGTCAACACCTGCAGATATCTTTTCTCTAACCCCCACAAAAGAGAATCAGTGTGCAGTGATGCACATGTAATCAGTGGCTTGGCAACTGGTCCACATGTCTGTTGTCAGGTGGATAGTGTGAACAGCACTCTGCTGCAAAGCTTGCCCAAGCAATTCCAGCACGTTGTGATGTAATGCTGGAACAGCAACTCTGGCAAAATAGGACCGGCTGTTAACCTTCCATTTTAGGCAGATGGCTGTAACAAATTCAAGAAAACCCACCCCTTCCACAAAAGAAAAAGGGAGGACGTCCAGCACTAACATTTTAGCCAGCTTCGCATTGTACGAACGTGCCGTTGGGTGGTTGTGTTCATTCTGCCCCTCCGACCTAAACATGCTGAGAATGGTAGGCTGGATTTTTTTTCTTTTCTGGTGCCACTGATGCAGGTGACTTCTTGGCGCCAGACGTTGTTAGGCTCAACGCCGCGCATTTATCATTGAGGTCCTATCTTGCCTTAGTAGTGTCTCAGCCTGACTCTTACTCTTGTGCCAATGAGATGTTGCTGAGTCTGATGAGGATGTGGGCGGTACCACTGCACTGCTAGGGACAGGGCTACTTTGTGTTCCAGAGAAAATGTCTCCCTCTTCTTCACCTTCCACCGCAATCGTATCTTCTACTTCGTCATCACCACCAACAGCAATGGGTGCACTTTTTTGGCCTTTAAGGTGCGCCTCCCACTGGATCAAGTGTTTTATTTTCAGATGGGTTGTTTGGCCCCCTGTACCATAGTTTGTACCAAGCTTACCCCGACTAACACCTTGTCCACAAATGGAACATATAGCAACGTTCTCCTCCTTACTACTAACGGAAAAGAAATCCCAAACTGGGGAGGTGATCTTTCTGGTGCTGCTGGAGGTGCCAGTACCTACTTCTACTGAGGTGGTTGTGCTGGATGTAGGTCGCTGCCGGGCCTTTGCAAATGCAAATATGGAAGCTGCAGGTGGTGTTGGCGTTATCTGTGTTGGTGGTATAAGTGCCACATCCCTCCCAGCAATTTGGGATGGAGTAATGTCGGTCTCCACTGGGCTGGGACTAATGTCCATGATGATGACTGGCTCGTCATCATCTTCCTCTTCTACATCTACCTCCATAACTCTAAGGCTTTCTGGAACCTTCCTTGTTTCCTAGCCTTCTCTCGAGGCGTGTCTCACTCTCAGACTGAGGTGGTGGCATCCAATTGGCATCTAGATCATCAGAAGGGGGGCTTGCAGAAGAACTCGATGGACTAACCCTCCTTTTCCTTTCTGGGGATCTGGAAGACAATGGATCTTCTAAAAGAGTGGCTTGCTCTTCTTCCTCTGCAGGAAGCTCTATCTCCTGAACTGCCCCTACTTTGGGAGGAACAAATACTATTCTGGGTGGTGGTTGCGGATGTTGTTGTGGATATTGTTGTCCACTTAACTGAGTTTCCTGCGTTGATTGGCTACTTCTTTGCGATACCGATATGTCAATTTCAACATCACTGCTCGTCGGCGTTGTCGTGATTAGACTGGCTGCCTCTGCGACAGACATGGGCTTGGGCCTAGGTTTAAGGGATGGGTCCACTGATGCGGGGGTGCTGCTCCCAGCTTGCTCCCCGGACAACGCTGCTGCAGGCGCAGTTTTTTGTTTCCCAAAAAACATCTTGGGCAGCACACCAGTCTTGGTAAGTGGCAGTTCCTTCTTATCACTGGCAACTTTCTTGATACTGGAGGACCTGGTACCTTTCTTTGGGGCCATCTTCTTCAGATGTCAGCAGCACGCAGTGGAACAAGTTGAAGAGATGTCTGTCTGTGGTCACACGTCATGTGACGTCGTGCGCAGTAGGATTTCTGTCTGGCAGTACAACGGGTGATGATGACACCTCCTCCTCAGTCTTTTGTGCATCTAAAAGCAAAGAAGCCAGAAGAACATCAGTGAAACGTGGCATTGGTTGTTGTGGTTTGGATTCTACTAGTACAAACAAACAAATATAATAATATATAATTTAATGTGTGGTCACACTTGTTAGTGTTATTATTGATATTATCCAATTTTATAAACTCAGTTTAG
This sequence comes from Calotriton arnoldi, assembly GCA_963921515.1. Classification (NCBI taxonomy): domain Eukaryota; kingdom Metazoa; phylum Chordata; class Amphibia; order Caudata; family Salamandridae; genus Calotriton; species Calotriton arnoldi. The sequence goes on from CAWUFW010014139.1 coordinate 232,985, forward strand.
TTATTAAAAAAACATAACAACAGTGTAGCCATTTGTGAGACTTTGACAACAAGGGCTTCCATGGTGTACTGTGTACAGTCAGGAAGGATAGGAAAGAAAAAGAACAACAACAAAAATACAAATATAATGGAACCAGTTTGGCATTGTGCATCACGTGGGATGCAGCATTCATGGAGCTGCAGCTGGCAATGGGGATGGAAGCAGTAAGCCAAGAGGAACAAAGGAAAGATATGCAGGCCTATGGCAAAATCAGCATACTAACTAGTATTACCACCACAAAATGGCCACCAGCCACATGGTCACTTACAGTCACAACAAGCAGGAGGCCTGGAAAACAATGAACTCAAGCAGGCCCCATATGGCCAGACAAAGGAGGCATGCTTAACAATACAGCTTTAATTCAACAATGCAAAAATAAAAAAACACAGGGTTAAAAAAGGTTTGCAAGTTACACAAGAACCACACCACACACATCCAACAAAGGCATTTATTGAACACACACGAAAAAAGTGAAATACCCCCAAAAAACACATTTTGCTATTCAATCCAATGCCATCCAGGCCCTAAATGATGTTTAAATTCAACAGACACCACAGAAACAGTGGTTTGATGCACCCATGAGTAGCTCTTGGTCTAATGTCCGAAAGGCCTCTAGTATTGGCAGACTACTGGGCTAGTGAATTAAATAAATATTGCAAATTAATTAATTTCAAAATTTGGAGAAAATGCAGTGAACTGTGCAACATGTTTCCTTTATAAAAGATGAAAAATTACTTACAAAGAAACAACTAGGCTCCTACTGAACTACAGGCCACCCACCACAATACATTTTTTTAAAAATGATGAAAAGTACCAAAACAATGTAGGTGCTATGCCTCAATCAAACAAACAACACAATTTTTCCAACTTACTTGTGAAATCTCTGATTCAAAAGTCCTCAAATCTAATGATATATGATGCAGCAGCCACAAAGAGTGATCCTTCCAGCTCCAAATCCAAATGAAAAGTGAACAGGAGTTGAACAAAGCACGGGGAGGAGCCAGCTGGACAGGAACAGGAAGTTGAAGACTCTGGGGCACTTCCTTCCTCTTATAAAAAAGGTAAAAAAAGAAAAAGGACTCCTTGCATAAAAAGTACAACCAAATGTCAATCTGAGGAGTTTTTTTTAAACCAAATCATCTTTTCGACAAGGTTTTGATGCTGCTCAAGAGATATTTTTCTCCAGATTGCAAATTCTGCGCGTTCGGCATCGCAAGCTTCACGAAACTTCCGCCGGAAGTCCGATGGCGCGCCCGAATGACGTGTTCGCGATCGCACACTCTTGCGGCTGGCTACCAAATCTCGTGGCGCTCCAGAACGGATAGGAAATCTCGTTGGAGAACGCAGGGATCCCGGTAAGTTGCTACCGCGCGCGCCTAAATGCATTTTGAGTGCGCAAAGAAGAAAAAACTCTGTTCCACTGCGGAGCACGGAGTTTTAAACTGTGCGTTCTACGCGAAGTTGCCAAAAATCCACAAACTCCGCGAGTGGAGCGGATTTTACGCCCAGGGTTAGTAATCTCCACATTTGGCAAACCCAAGTCCCGGTCAATACCTCTCTTTTTTGGGGCTTCCTTAGCCCAATAGACACAGCTGTGGCCAACAGTCCACACTCAAAGCATTTTGAAGTGAAGGAGAAGGCTTGAGCTGAATGAGGTAGTTTTCCAAACGAATAGCAATTAAAATGGAGGTGTTTTATTTTTTATTTTTAAGAGATATTTGATTTGATGCTGTCAGCATGTAAGTGAATACAATTAGGTACTGTGTTAGATGCATTAGCAAGAAGTCCTATTATTGGCTGTTGTTTAAAAACAGAAATGTAACACAGACATGGATATGTTTTTGAATCTGTGGAGTAAACCACACCTGCAGTATCTGATTTGGAAGGAGCATTGTCCTTCTAGAATGTGCTGTGAATTTGTGACCTACTAGTTCCTCCGCGTTGCTCGATACACTGAGCTAAGAGTGTATGGGGGAGAAAGGTGTTAAAGAGACAGAATATTGTTTTTTTTAAGTTGAGGAGTTATGACACAATTTAGGTAATGATAAACTTTAATTTCCAACTCAGAAGTACGTAATAAACTGTTGACAGTATTTAAAACATTGCAAACATGAATAGAAAGGAATCTCTTTTTGATAGAGAGGAAAAGAGTAAACAGATCCTAACCATTCATAAGAGGAGATAAAGTAGTTTAAAATGAAAGACATGCTTTCATTTGCTTCCTTTCTCATGATCATAGAGTGGAAAGTTAAAGAGGTTGCCATTTTATAGTTGCTTTGTATGAGAGTGGTATACCATTCTTGTGCTTAGTTTTTACAACTACTAAAAGTGTCAAAACTATCCAAAAAGAGCTAAAACAACAATACAATCTACAAACTCAGTTCACCAGTATGTACATAGCATTTTAATCATTTAACAAAAATTACATTAAAAAGGAAAATGTATATGGGACTTTGATTAAAAAAAACATATCAAATGAACTGTATCTGACAGAGGTTATGTGTTTAAGATGTTAGTACCAAATGTTTTGGGAAGTAAGAGCCGTATGAATTAGTGCCTCTTTATTCCATTGGGTACTATATAAAAACAGTATAGTATTGTTGAAAGTTACAATGAGGAATGTATTGAAAAGTAAGAATGTTTTAAATGTCTAAGCATTATGTGCAGGATACATCTATGTTATTTGCATTCTGGCAATTGTAGTACTTCTAGTCACATCATTAAACAGGACTAGTGTAGCACTGAATAAAAGATAAGAACATGTACTATGCCTGCATATGAATTAGAAATAGTAGTACTTGTTAGGTATGTATTAGGAAGTGTTTGTCAATGTGCTTTTTAACTTATATGACTGGTTTGCATATGTTTAGATGGTGTGATATGGTTTGTATGGCTGCTGATTTTTATATGTACGATGAGACTCTTGAGTTTACTTAACGATATAGAGAACTATATATTTTTGGAAAGATGGCCTGAAGGAGTATATCTATCAGGAAATCATGTATATGTTTACATGGGGATCTATGTTTTTCTTTAAGGCTGTTGAAAATATAATGTATAAGGTGAAGGTGGTGTATTTCTTTAAACATGCTATTTTCAAAATTGAGGAGGGTTAATAGTGCAGAAAGTCTCTTGAGAGTTCTTGTGCTAGCTTCACTTGGTGTGCAACTTTTCTTTGAGAAATACTGAATATATGTTTTAAAGACACAAGACATATTTGAGAAATGATGTAGGCATGCTGTTAAGAAAAGGTTTTGTGCTTTGAAAAAGTGAGAATTGTTGTTTTTAGTTTTAGAAACTTATGGCTGCATGTGCACGCTGAGAAACAGAGCAATGTATGCTCCTAGACACACTGGGCCAGATGTACAACCATTTCATTTAGCGCCTCGCAATTTGTGACACATTGCGAGTCGCAAATTGTGAGGCGCTAAATGAAATGTACAACAGTGTGTTTAACACTGTTTGCCATTCCCAATGGGGTCACAAATTGCAAGGCAAATTGCAAGGCTCATTAATATTAATGGAAAGGAAAACGGGATGCATTTAAAAAAGAAAAATGAAACGTTTTCATTTAATTTTTTAAGGGCAGGCAGCGGTCCCTGAGACCACTGCCTGCCCTTAAAAAATAATTTTGCATGCATTTGCACAGTCGAAGGGGTCCCCTGGGGACCCCTTCCCATTTGCGAATGCATTACCACATACTTGAAGTAGGTGGTAATTGCAAATGTTTTGCGACCGCAATTGCGGTCGCAAAACATTTGTACATGGTTTTGAGACTCGCTATTTGGAAGGGAACGCCCCTTCCAAATAGCGAGTCGCAAAACCTATTTAGCGAGCCGCAAAAAAATTGCGACTCGCTAAATAGGCTATGTACATGGCCCAATAGGTTTTTGCATGCACAAATGGGTTTGCCCAGGGTTAGTAATCTCCACATTTGGCAAACCCAAGTCCCGGTCAATACCTCTCTTTTTTTGCAGCCTCCTTAGCCCAATAGACACAGCTGTGGCCAACAATCCACACTCAGCATTTTGAAGTGAAGTCATCGAATCACTCACGTACTATCCACAAACTTATTCGATTACCCAGGCACTACAAATGCACTCTTGCAATCACGCAGGAAATAATTATGTAGTCATTCAACTATGCAGGCACTACCCATGCATTCATCCAATCACCCAGGCACTAACCATTTACTTATTGTAGGAAAGTAGGATCTGCTTCTATGGTTACCCCAAATGTTTCTTGATGTAATGCTGTTTCTGACTAGTCTGACTGGGATCCTGCTAATCAGGACCCCAGTCTCTATGCTTACTCTCCTAAATTGTTATGGTAAGTACTTAGGTACATCCCAGGTTGGATACTGGGGTACCCTTATCAGTCCCTACTATATGGTAACAAGGTACCCAGAGCATAGGTACCCCGCAGGCTGAAGCATGTATTATGCCCCCTACAGGAGACCATTCAAACTATCACTACAGGCCTGCCATTGCAGCCTGTGTAAGTTGGTGCTAGCACCACTTACGAAAGATATAGGTTTCCCTATATCTAGGATCACTGCACTTAAAACATATAAGTCACCCCTACTGCAGGCCTTTTCAATCCTGAAGGCAGGGTGCTCAGTTCTAAGTGGGAGGGTGCCCCTGCATGAGCATGAGACCCCTACAGCCTTCAGAGTCCATTCTCCCTGGTTGTAAGTGAGACAGCCTTATAAAATATAGAGGGTCACCGCGTCATTACACGATGACCATCTCGAAACTGGCTGTAACGAATCCTGTTGTGTTTGGTATCAAACATGTTGGAATCGTACCCCCACATTGTAAACTGTGTGGGAGGTATGATTCCAAGCACTGTAGAGGCCCTCCGTTAGGCCCGCGGTGCTCCTGGTACCAGTCTTCAAGACCCAGACAGCACAACATGGCTGCTGCCGACCAGAGACTCAATTCTGCCCTCCTGTTGCTGAGCCAAGCTTGAGCAGGGGAAGGCAGAACAATAGGCATCCTGTCACAGGGAGGTGTGACCACCTCCCAGACATAGTTTAGTGTATTGGGGCAGGGTGGGAGCGCTTGCCAGTGCCACATAGTCTACGTGCAGTGCACATTTGGTGCCCTCCATTCATAGTCCAGTTCAAACCAGTTCAGGCAGCTGTTGGCTCCCGCTCTGGCGTGAAACTAGACAAAGGACACTGGAGTATCCTCCCCCTTATCCAGTCCCTCCTTAGGGAGGGACCCCTGAATCGTCCCAACCCTTTCCTTAGGGTACTTAAGGGCTTACCTGAGGGTGGGTTCCTAGATTCGTCATGGGACACGATTCAATTCAGACTCCACTTCAACTTCGACCATCTTGGCACTCTGGTCTTCGCTGGACTTTGCTCTGGGCATCAAGGCTGCAACCGAGAAGACTCATGCTGCTCCTGATCTCTTCGCCCTGCTCGTCTGCTGCAACGTCCGTGCCTGTGCTCTAAACAGAAACCCGTCCAAGGCCTGTTGGCATCCAAGACACCTGAAGGAATCTCCCTTGAAGTGAAGGAGTCACTTCCCTGCATCTGTAGGCACCACAACTAAGCTGACTGGTCTGCTGATCCTGGCTCCCACGGACTCTTAAAGGCTCAGCAACACAGGTCACAGTTCTTCATAAACCTCAAGGCCTGCCCTGTCCTCTCACCAAGTTTGAGGCCAGTATCCCTTGTTGGAGCCACAGGAAGCAAACCCCTGTGCACTGCATTGACTTGCATTTGCAAAGACTTGTTGGCTTTCTTCCACCAAGATCTTTGGGCTCCAAGTAGCTCCAGCCTCAAGCATCTCCAGTGACCAAGATCTTTGTCCTCACCACATCACTTGCACCGTAGGCCTGCATCTTTGGTGAGCTGCTTGAGGTCCTCTGTGACTCCAGTGCCTCCGGCCTGTGGGTCCTCTTGAGAGTCACCTTTGAATTATTTTGGGCTCCCCTGATTGCTCGAGGCCTGCCCTGACTCTGGTGCTTGTGGTGAGTCTCCTGGACCTTGCTGGTCCGACATTGCACCTTCTCCAACTTCCTCATTGGTTGCAGTTGCCAAGGCTTGTTGGTGCTCCCGCCGGACACTGACCCCTCAACTCTCGACATCCAACATGGGACAGCTCATGTGTGGCTCCTGGTCTTCCACAGCATTGCGTAGTCCACACAGCTGCAGTTCCAAGGTCACCATCAGCGCGCCTGCAACACCCGACATCGGCGGGTAATCGTCTTCTGTGCCTCCTGGTCACTCCTGAGTGGCATAGACTTTGTCCCCTCTGCTTGCAGGTTGTTCACATCTTGAATCCACCTTTGGGTTCCACGGGACACTTTCACCTTCTCCAGCAGCGGCATCTTTCTGAAGTCTCCCATTGAGTTCAACGACGGTTTCTGACCCCACTTCACACCTATGCACCCGGCTTCCCTGGTGCAAGTATCCTGGTTCCTAAGGTATCCACCAGTGGGGTGGCTCTCCAATTGCTTGTCTTCCACTGGGTTTCTTCAGGGTCCACTGGTAAGGGTCCTCTTTCTTTAAAATTGCAAACGCGACTTACACGTTGACTTGTACGGAGAACACAGTTGTGTTTCTTCACTGCACACGACCTCCGTGGAGCTCCTAGATACTCCCCTTGGGTGGCTCCTTGGGTCCCCGACACTTCTACATCCTCTCACTATTATCTTGACTCGAGTCGTGGTTCGCATACCACTATTTTAGTATATGGTTTGGTCTCCCCCTGGGGACCACTGTGTATTCTGTGCTACTTACATGTTTCTATTGCAAAGTTTTGTGTGTATTGTATATATCTCTGGCTAGGAGATATCTAAATGTGTTAGTGAGTGTCTTATGATAAAAACATATTTTTTTTAAATACACTGTGTGCTTCCTTTTCACTTAATCTATATCTGTAAGATTATGTTCTGGTAAAACAAACTGCTTTACACTCCTTCTTGACTAAGCCTAAAGGCTGCTCTCCACAGCTACCACTTAGCTTTCTAAGGCTGTCTAAGACCACTAAAATCACCATAAGGGTTGCCTGGATCAGAGGAGGTGTCCACTTAAATAAGTGTACATCATATACTGAGCCAGCCTCTCACACTTATATATTCACCAAGGCTGTACCTATGCAGTGATTCAAATACCCAGGCACAACCCATGCACTCATCCAAACACCCACTTACAGCCCATGTACTCTTCAAAATACTGAGGCACAACCCATGCACTCTTCCAAACACTCAGGAGCCGATTCACAGAACTAATCTGAGACAAAATCCTAAACTTACTACTTTTGGTATTCACAGAAGGCATTTAGTAGTAGTAAAGTTAGGATTCCTAACTTTACTACTACTAAACTGAGACAAAATCCTAACTTTACGACTTTGGGTATTCACAAAAGGGATATAGTGGTAGTAAAGTTAGGATTCCCGAAGATACTACTTATCTAATTACACAGGGAGTACCATTGAAGTGAACCCACCCATCCAGTACCTATGCACTCATTTATTTACTGAGGCAATACTCTTGTTCTAATACAATCACCCCAGCAGTACACTTGCTTATATCCAATCACTCAAGCTTTAACAATGGACTCATGCAATCACTCAGACAGTAGTCATGCACTCATCTAATCAGCCAGGCACTACTGATGCACTCATTCAATGCCCAGGCACTACCAATGTACTTATCTAAACACCCAGGCACTACCTGTTCACTCAACCAAAAACACACGGGCAGCAGCCATGTACTCATCCAATCACTAAAACACTACTCACACACTCATCCAATCTGCCAGTTGCTATGTATGCACTTAAAAATCACGTATACACTATCCATGCACTCTATAAATCACCTATATACTATCTATGCACTCCTGCAATCATCCAGACACTAGAGTTGGTCATTTATTCATCCAAGCACTGTCTATGTATATATTGAATTATTGAGGCATTAGTCATGCACTTAGCTAATCATTTAGGCACTACTCATGCACTCAGTCAAACACCCAGATAGTAGTGATATACTCATGCAAACACACAGGCAGTAATTATGCAGCTATGGAACGGCCCATTGAGTTCTCACATACTCAGGGAATCACCTAGGCACTACCTCTGCACTCACCAAGGGAGTATTGATGTATTCAACCACAAACACATACATTTACAAATTTTAATGAGGAATATGTAGTCGTTTAGAGCCATCTGGTGAATTATATATGCAACCTGTCACACACTCTTTGCATTTACTCCGAAGAATTAGTGAGCTATATGCTCTGATAGAGATTAATGTGCAGATTTTTATATGCACCGTTTCTCAAAATTTAAATCTGATACATCTAAGCAGAAAAGTACTGAGATACTAAATACACCTGTGACACAGTGGTAGAAAGGTACAAAAATAGTTTTTATGTTGTGTTTTTGGATTTACAGTGTTGAGACACTGAATGTACTTCTACACTTTGGTTGATGTTCATGTTCAGAAGGGATAAACTGGTCTTTCACCATGTATAAGTGAGAACTAAGATATGGTGCAGCTGTGTTGTAGGAGAGGGTGCTATAATATTAAAAGATAACTTATAAAATAAGTTTTGCTTTGGATTTGGTATATTGAAGTAAGTTTATGTAGTTATATAGCTGGGTTCATCTGTAGATTTAAAACTGCAACCTAACATAAAAACAGTTTTGTATTATGTGTAAGTCAGTAGTAAAGTAGTTGGTATGTTGGCTAGAGTAAAAATTAAAATATACTTTTTTTTACAGAACAATATCTACATATCTACAGAATGCCTGCCAAAGCTCAGAACAAAAAGTATCAGAAGCAACTACAGTATCTATGCAGAACTGAGACACAAAAGGGGCAAAATGCAGAAAAAGTGGTGGAAGATAAAAGAGCTGTTGGCAAGAGGACAGAGTCATTTCTTAAAAGTATATGTGGACACCTGCAAAGATTACCAAATAATGAAAATAAGAAGCAAACTATGAGCAAAAATAAGCGAGGACAATAACTATATTACAAAAACAGGAAAGAATATAACAAAGATGGACACACCTTAACCTGGATATAGAAACAGTTTAAGGAAATCAGAGCCAGGATGTTTCATAGTAGAATGGTTGTAAATCTACTGAGAAATATGAAGAAGGAGAGAAGAAGGAGAGAGGCACTGAAACAGAAAGGACGAGTTAAGGGAGTAGTTGATAAGTCCTTTGCTTTTAAGAGGAAACTTTTATTTTGATTATAAATAGAATGAAGACTCTTGACAAAATGGTGACATGGATGAGGAGACAAAACCAGAAGGAAATATTAGTGAATAGAAGTAACTTTTGTACAGTTTTTAGTGGAGAATGGATACATACTTCCAGTACTGAGCCTTTCTTTAATGAAGAAAGCTACCGCTAGGACAACACATTAGTTCACGCTATTGATGAAAGAGGACGATGTTATAAAATTATGAATGGCACTCCTATAGCGAAAGAGGTGATGGTGCATAGAAATGTAGAACAAGTTATTGCAGAAGAGGTACAGGGAAGGCATAGTCAGACCCCTGTAAACAAATGGAATTGTAGTAGTGTTTGCAGTATTCGACAGCAATCTATTGATATATTAAGAAAGTTTCTACTTATCTTTTCAAGGCGAAGTTTAAAGCACAAAATGAGTACTTGAGAAGGATTGGATCCTTGCAAGGTAGGAAAGCAGACAAATTTGCAGGGACACTCACTAGTCTGATTATCAAAGAAAGTGTGCCAAAGCACCTTTCATCATTTCAGGATGTTAGGTGTACATAAGAGGTTATTGGTGATGCCATTGATCTGTTTCAAATGAAGGAGGTGACAGGAGCTCCGTTAAGGGGCTGATTACTATGCCATAGAAAACGGCTCCGACAGAGGGAGGGAAGGAACCATTCCTAAGGCATTGTAATCAGCAGTTTGGATTCATTTCGACTGACACATTTGGATAGAGTCAGTCGGAAATTAATCCAAACTGGATTTCCTGAATGGCTTCCGACGGGCTCGGAGTGACCGTCTGCCATTTGGAAAGCCTCCTGCAATCCCAAGGGCAGCTCTTTCTGCCCGAGGGATTACAATGTCAGATTCTGACAGCCTTTCTGTGCCGGCTTTCTGACACAGAAAGGCTGTTGGAAGTCGACATTAGGGACCCCCAACAGAGCCCCCATGGGTGCAAGGCCTCCGGATGGCGGCCGAGGAGGCATCTATGGTGCCCCTGTTGATCCCTGCACCCTGTGGCAGGCACCTTAAGGTTTACAATCTCTCTTCACAATAAGAGCATGCATTCCGGTTGGAATGCATGCTCCAATTGTAAAGAATAAGACTGTGACCGAACAGTGTTCAGTCACATCCTAAGTGCTGGGTTGGAACCGCCAACAGGAGGTCGGTCGGTCCCAGTACCGAATTGATGTCGGACGGAGTAGGTGGCAGGGATGATGAGCAGCTTGTGCAAGTACCTGCAGCTGAGTATAGATCTACTAGACTTTATTCAGAAGACCCTAGATTTCGTCTTTTTATTCCGTATATATTTCACCTTCTATTTGAGAGTGACTTGTCTGGCCTCTCATATGCTGTGAATCACATTTTAAAAACAGGAGTTAATTTGCAGAATATATCAGCAAGAGAATTTCTAGAGAAAGTTCAAGGAAAAGATGAACACTTGGAATACAATTTAATCAAACTAATGGCATGTCTACATGGGATTACTGAATATTGCTATCAGCGTCATGGTGAACTCAAGTGCATGTTGAGGAACCTTGGAGCACCTACTTGGTTTCTGATGCTCAGTTGTGCTGAGTATGCATGGGATGACCTGCTAGACTTTTTGCAAGAGGCAAATTCAAATATAAAAGACATTCATCTGAAGACACCAGGAGAACTGTGCTTACTAGACCCTGCAAATGTTTGCAGATATTTTAATCACAGATTTCAAGCAATGATGGCTTTCATCTTGAACAAAACAACCCTTCCTCTTGGTGAAGTACTGCTTTCTCTTGGTGAAGTGACTGATTTATTTTGGTGCAAAGAGGACCAAGCCAGAGGTGCTTCCCATTTTCACATGCTGTTGTGGGAAAAAATGCCAGTGATGAGCCTGTGTTGTATTTTATTGATCAGTATGTAACTTGATCCATCCCAAAGGAGAGTGCTGACAAAATATTAGGGCAACAAGTTCTATGATTCCAAATCATAGATGCGGAAAATACTGTCAGTGAAAATACAGAACAAAAGGGAAATTTTGTACAAGATGTTGTTTTGGATTCCCACGACCTGTCATTTCACAAGGAAGAGTCAACACCTTCTTGTCTGCAGTCAGACATACACTTACACTAGAATCACTGAAAATGACATACAACATAAGAAGAACAGAGGCCTGCACGTACATTAATAACTACTACCCTGCGATTCTGAAGATGAAAAATGCAAACATGGATCTACAGTTTATTGCATACAACTCATTTGCTGTTGCTCGGTACATCACCGCTTATATAACAAAGTCAGAGAAAACTGAGATGAAAGATATAGAAGGAGATTTCAGCAGAAAAGAGTCTTAAAAACAAATTGTATGGTTTTAGTTTGAAAATGCGTTCTCACAGAGAGGTAGGCTGTTATGAATGCATAGACCGGTTAAGCTCAGCTAGTTTGTTTTCCAAATCTAGAGGAGTTTAGGGCTTGCTAACACTTGTGACAGAGTACTGAAGTCTTTTCCTCAAATCAAATATCTTGTGGAATATGAGCCTCACAGTACAGATATTGTGTAGACTAACATGCTGGATAAGTGCTATCTAAGAAGGAGTCCTCATCTGGAAACAATGTGTCTCTATGAAATACTTCTACAATACACATTGAGAAATAATGTCAGTAAAAACATAGAAGGAAAATTTGTTGTCTTTGGATGTAAAGGATGTTTGGTAAGACATAGCCAAGGAAATGTAATCAACCATCGAAAGCTAAGTTGCCAAACTCCAGACAAAAGAGAGTTTTTTGATTTAGCCTTGTTGCAGTTGTTCAAGCCATGGTGAACTGAAAGTGAACTACTTGGAGAATTTGACGGTTATGAAGACTCATTCAACACTGTGAAATACAGCATTCAGTGCTCTGTGTTTCCAGTGTATCTTCAAGTGTTGAGAGATGAGATTGAACAAGAAGAAACAATTGCTGCTGAGATAGCAAGAGAGAGCTCTCAGAGCAGTCAGAGTTTAGCACCTGGAAGTCAGGATCCTCTTGGACAGCCAATCTATCAAAATGAAGCTGCAATAGCCATGAATGAGGAGGAGAATGCAATGCAGCAAGCAAGATAGGAAACTGTGGATCTATAGCAACTAATAAAGCAATTGAATACAGATCAGAAAGATATTTTTGAAAAAGTAAAAGATAAAATAGAACGTGAATTTCTGCATGAGAAAAAGAGTGTACATGTTCTACATATAAACCAGTTTTATTGCACATGAGTTGTCAAGCTGGACATGGAAAATGCTTCTTGATTAAAGTACTGACAAATTATCTACAGAAGACAACAGATTCCAATTTGTCATATGTAGTTACTGCACCAACAGGCTTAGCTGCACATAATATTAAAGAAGTTACCCTTCATCGATTATAAATGCTGCCTGTTGAACATGACAACAAATTAGAATACAACAAATTATCTGGTGATGCTTGTCATGAGGTAGCATGAGTATTAAAGAAATTAAAGTTACTAATTATTGATATAGTTAGCATGGTGTCTAACCTAATGCTAACTTTTATAGATTTAAGAATGCAGCAGATATTAAAAACTGACTGTGATGTGCTTTTTGGAGAAAAACACTTAATAGTCTTTGGAGACCTGCTACAGCTAACTCCAGTAAAAGGACAACCTGTATTCAAGAAATTACTTCATAACAAAACAAGAAATCCACAAGGAATTATTGGAAATGTAAACATTTGAGAAAACTTTCAATAAAAAGAGTTAATCAAAAATATGAGCCAAGCATCAGATATGCAATACGGAGATATACTGAAAGAGATAAGAGTGAGTGTCCTCACAAAAGAAGGAAAAAGAGCTTTACAAACCTGTCTCATCAAAAATCTGTTTCCAACTAATGTTTCATCTGTAGAAGTAATGTATAATTTTGTTAAGTAAGAGCAGTATATTGTTAGTTTGATGCCAACCCTTGAGGAGTGTAGTAAATCCAATGAACAATTACTGCAACTGGAAAAAGAAAAGGTCATCAAAATTAGAGCAAAAGGTAAAATGGATCATCAAGGGGTTACTGTGCTACTAACAGAAAAACTGCAATCAAAATTGGATAGTTTAGAAGAGTCTGTTTAAAAAACTGCAGGATTAGAAAAACAGTTACATAGCTGTAAAAATTGGTGTGTAATCTTACATAGCAATTTAAATGTTGAAGAAGGGCTACTGAATGGCGCAATGGGTAAAGTTATGGACTTTATTAATTATCCAAACAGAAATGATGTGGCATACTCAGTCATAAAACTTGATGATGTTGGTGAGGTCAAGCAGATTGCTAGATGGTTTGCACATTTTCTACTCGTGAAAGATTGTACATCCAGCAACAGCAGTTCCTAATGTCTTTAGCGTATGCAGTAACTATCCAGAAATCACAAAGCTGAAGTGTAGATACATCTCTTGTTAATATTGGTAGTAGTGTATTCAAAGAAAGAATGTCATATGTAGCTTTGTCATGAATTTGAACATTGTGTGGTTTATTTCTAATTGATTTTGATGAGAAGAAAGTAAGTGCTGACGTGAGCTGTGTAAGGGAGTATAATCGGTTAAGAGGTCATTATGCTCCTCATTTAGACCAGTATCTTGTGTTTGAAATACGAATTGTGTCCAAAGCGTAAGCAGTCTAGCAGAGCTGAAGAAAAAGATGAAGAAAAAGAAAAACAACAAGGTCCTAAGAAAAGAAAACTACAACACAATGAGGAAATGGAAGGCTATTACTTTGATAATAAATCTGAAGTGAACTGTTATGCAAATTTAGTGTTGAATGGACTGTACCATTTGCCTCATTTTACAAATTCTATTAAAGAAAAAGTATATAAAAGAATGTCTTCACAACTATGTAGTTTATTTAAAGAATAAAGAAGTGATAGAACTATTATACATTCTGCTTTTGGAATAAGAAAACTTGCAGATGAGTGTACTAGATCAGTAGTGTTTTCTCAAAGTCTTCAGCAGGATACTCAAGAATATTTAATGGTAATGCTAGGGCTATTAGAGGAAGAAGATGTGACTATCAATGAATTATTTGGTTTAACTTATAAATCGAAGCATAACTGCGAAGATTGTGAATTCACGTCTAGCACTGAAATCAATTTGGAATGATTCCTCTACTTGACATTACCATATTGTAAAGCTGTGCCCTTTGAAAATGTAACTAAAACGCCCATCAAGATATGATCTGTCCAAACTGCAGATCAGAACTTAGGTCCACTTTGTTACTACAGATGTATGGAAAATATGTCATAGTCATGCTACAATGTTGCAGGGTGGATAGTACTAAATTAGAAACTGAAATTACAAACTTTATAGCTGGAAAAATTTCCATTTCAAAAAGAACTTTCACAACTATAGCACTCATCATCATCTTCATAACTTTATTCAAAATGTTTTATCGATACAAAAAGTACATAAGAAAAAAAAAATCATACATAAAGATAAAATCTCCTTTAATGGCTCCAGAGCATCATACATAAAAGTAAGATTCATTGAATTGATTGTTAAAAAAACATAAATTAATTCATCTTATTTTCTAGGTGTTAAAAAGTATCATCAATCTAAAATCATTCTAAAATATGTTTTCAGTCAACTTCGTAAACTAAATTATCTAGAAATGCAAGGGATTTCCTTACTTTTATAGCCCAGCTTATATATCTTGCAACAGCTCGACAAGCTAATTCATTCTCACGGGTGCATATAAAATTCATGGCATCCGTACAAAAGAAAAGTTTCTTTGCCATGAAAATTGGCCGTAAAAATGTTCGCCTTAGATCTTGGTAAAACTTGCAGAACAGCATAAATTGCATCGTGGACTGAGTAGCTTTCCCGTCACATGGGCATCTATAAACTATTTTCTGCCATCTTTCATGTTTTGGGAAAGTCACCACTTCATGGATTGTGCCCAATCGTAACCTCGATCCTGTGTATTTGAGACTTTGACTAAGTATTCAGGTAGACCAGACAGCTTTATATTAGCCATATATCTTGACATGCTTAATTTTTTCTCCTCTCTGCTAGCTCTTTCTTGGCTTTGTTTCTCCATATAGATCTTTTTAATTTAGTTGTTGCCGTATTGCAGTATTCCTACGGGATTTGTCACTGATATCTCTTTATCAGCTTCCTTCAGTAGCTTGTCCATATACGCTAGCCATCAGATTTTATTAAAATGTTCCAATGCTAAGCAGTCCATAATTATATCCCTGGTTAACTTTGTTACCTCCTTGCGCCAAATGTTATGCCAGGAGCATAAAGCTCTGGCTTGTATTAGATCGGCAACATATGGTGCATCCAGTTCTTTATGTAGGAGATATACGGATATAGACCTTGGTACAGCAAGCATACGGCAGAAAAAAGAATTTTCACAGGATTGTATTATATTTACACAAGCGTTACCCCACACTACAGAGCCATAGGTTGCTACTGATAAGCATTTGCTTCAATATAGTTTAAGCATCTCACGTATAGGCCTACTGCCTATCTTATTACAAAATCTAAAAATAGTCTCCATAGTTCGAGTTAGTTTAAGTCTTGTCTGGTTTATATGGGGGCCCCAGTTGTTATTGTGAGAAAATAAGATACCTAAATAGGAAAAATGTTGAACCTCTGCAGCTTTTGTTCCCCTACTCAGTGGGTTTTTTTCTTGGCCCTACCCCGTCCACAGATCATCACGAATGTCTTGGTGAGATTTAATTTTAGGTCTCTTTGCTCCATGTACGAGGCGAAGGTTTCAATCAATTGTTGTAGTCCCTTTGCTGTTCTAGATATTAAGACTGCATCGTCTTTATACAGGAGCAGCGGGGTTGGACGAGAGCCTATTTTCGGGGCATCAGCGTTCAATTCTTTGAGGGTTTTATCTATCCCATTAATGTATAGTAAGAAGAGGAGGGGTGCTATGACACAACCTTGTCTAATACCCCTAGACACCTTGAAGCTTGGGGTGCACTCACCCTTCCTCCCATAACTTACTATAGACGTCATTCTTGCATAGAGTTGTGACACAATGTCATCTGGGGCGCCCATTTCAATCATTATCTCCCACAGTTTAGCGTGGTTTACACAGTCGAAGGCAGAGCTTAGGTCTGCAAAGCATAAATGGATATGTTCTTCCTTGACCAGCGTGTATTTACCAATGATCAAATTAAGATTAATACACTGTTCTACTGTCACCATCTCCCCCCTAAAGGCATATTGAGATTCTGTCAAGATGTTACTGTCAGTAGCCCATGCCTTTAAACTCCCGAGTACTATTCGCCCCATGATCTTTAAGGATGAATCTAGAAGGGATATGGGACAGTCGCATCTTGCATCCCCTCTATGGCTATTTTTAAATATGGGAACAATTATACTATCAGTCCACGTGTTAGGTACGCAGCCTATATCACCTGCGTTACAGACCTGAGTTAATATCGGTGCCCATAGCTGCGTATATTTTTTGTATGCATCAGCCGGCACCCCATTGGGTCCTGGAGCCTTACCATATTTCATATTGTTAGTTGCCAATATTACCTCGTCTAGCCCGATCTGTTGTAGGGGTATGGGGGCCATGGGGTCTGACTCTCCTATATTATTAGAGGATGTGTTAAAAATTCCACTGAAGTGTGCAAGCCGATCATTCAGAGCAATAACTGATTCAATCATTGGACCTAGTTCTTCTTTCCACATTGGTTAGTTTATCACCTTCCAAAATAAAGTGGGAATCCTTGTGTCCGCTGCGTGGTACAGTTTAGACCAAGCCTGCTCCTGTACCTCCTTTTTCCTTCTTTTTAAGGCCTGATTATATATGTCTATATCGCCTGATTTCTAGCCTATCTCTAGGTGTTGTGTGTAGGGCTTTATTTGATTCTTGCTTAGCCTGACTGCAGTCATGATTAAACCAACTTTATATCTGCCTCTTATTTGTGGAGCTTTTTTTTCTCAGGTTAGAGGCTATCGCCATTGCAATTTTATCAAATGCGGCCACTACCATATCAGGAGAAGAATTTATGTCAGTACAGATAGAGAAACTTTCTCTGTTGTCTTTAACCACCTTTTGCAGCATGTTATCTTCATTTATCCCTGTCCATTTTATGCTGATACTGTTTGTCCCAGCTACCACTATATTTGGTAACCCTATTTGCTTTAATGCTTATGGGCAGAGTCAGGGAAGCATGATCGCTATAACTTGTGAATTCAATATGGAGTGGCCCACAATATTTCAGTACATTGGAAGTCACTATAATGTGGTCAATACATGTTGGGTTACCTCTACCTTGGAAAGTTGGTTTTGATGATTCGCCATCTTCTCCACTGGAAATTAAGACTGAAAGATTGTATTTACATAGGAGCTCATTAAGCTTTTCCCCATAGCTATCATGTGGGGAATGATGTTGGTTGATCCCATTTATGTCAGTGAATCCACAGACACTCATTCCTGAATAACTGCACATGCAGATATTGAAATCCCCAGCTCAGATAAATGTGTATCATTGCCCCCCCTTTTACAAAATTGGCCAATACTTTCCCTAGCTCCTTCACAGCATGGTATCGGGTGGCATTAAAAATATTATTATAATAATTTACTAAGAGAAAGGATGGATTCTTGCCCATTGCATGGAGGGCCAATTGGAAGTAAGGGGAGCCATTATATACTTTTTTATAACTCTATTGATGCTGAGGTGGAGATAAAAATTGCCAGACCTCCCTTAGGTCGTCCAGATATTGAGGGAGTAGCTGGGTAGAAACCGTAACAAAGCCATCGATATATGGTGGTGGATATGCCATTTCTCCTGAAGACATAGTAGATTACACACAGCCATGAGGGCACTCCACTCCTGTGGAAGCTCCGCTGTGCCAAACCTGGTCTGTGCACAACTCAAACCTATCAGCAGGACACTCCGTCAGTGAGTCAACAACTACAACACACAGAAGCCTCTGCTCACATCAGCCTGGGTACGGGAGTGTCACGTCAGTCATCTGCATACACCCAAAACACGTGGCAATCCAGTTGTACTGTATACACAGATGAGTCCTCCAAAATTGATGTGCAAAACTGCATGTCCAGTGGAGACGGGCACACACTCAGGGTACTAGGAACATTGGACAGTGGTAAGCCCAACAGATGTGCTACAGTGTAGGACAAAGATGCTAATATACAAATGCTAAACGTACATCGCTGTGTCAAATGCTGAACATTACACCCTCAGACTGCAGCAAGGGATGCTATAGATCCAGACTAGATTAGGACACATATACCATGGGCCACAAGGAGCCCATCACAGCAAAACTTCATTTACCTGATCTGAACACAATTACAACAGCATATGCATGATACTACACATCTACATCATGTACCAACAAAGATTAACCACAAGTAAACAAAAAGAGGCTTTATTCAGCAAGTGTGCAACTCAAATCAAAAGTCAAAAATCCACTACGGCCAATGTCCAGTCCAAATACACAGTCCCAACAGGGTGATGTGTGACTACTTGTCACAACTTGCTTGCCTGCACAGGTACCAACAGGGGACATCCCCTTGGAGGGGCATACGAGGGGCAGGCCAGGCACCGCAGGGACAGGATCAGGGGATGCCAGAAGGAGGCAGGGAAGGTGAGGTGGGTGCAGGAGTGTCACCGGCAACTGCAGTGGAGGTGTCTGACTCAGGGGGCCGGCACCACTGCAGGGCTCAAGTCTGATGGTGTTGGTGCTTCAACCACTGCAGTGGGCTGGGCAGATGGAGTGGGCTGGGTCCCCATTGCAGTGCCCGAGTCAGATGGGGTTGTTGTGGACTCCACCGCAGTGCATGACTCCAAGGGAGTGGAAGGGGGGCAGAAGAGCTGGGCAGGACAGAGGGGGACACGGTCTCCACACCAGTGGCACATACAGGCAGAGCATCTGGTTTGGGGGTGGAAGAGCAAGTGGCAGGGGGAGGGCCTGAGCATTTTGGGGATGCGGTATCGGTGTGTGGGGGAACCTGGGGCAGGGTGTGGCGGTGGAACCTGTGGAGTGGTAGCCTGGGGGATGGAGGTGAGAGACTGGGTGGGTGACTTGCAGGGCGGTGGCGGGGTCTTGCTCTTCCGGGTCCGGGGGGACTTGCGGGTGGGGGGCTCACTCTGCCTGCACCTGGGGGAGGGTGTCCGGGTGCGAGGGGCACTGCCCTCTGTGTGGGTGGACTTCCTCTTCCCCCGGTATGCTGGATCAGCAGGATCGGAGGGGAAGAGGCCGAGGTCACACAGGAAGAGCTTCTGTGTAGCTGGGGTAGCAGGCGAGGCAAGGGAAGGGGTCTTGGAGGGAGAGGATTTGGAGGACTGCGGAGTGGATGTGGATGCCTGTGTGTGTGTGTGTTACCCATCCCCTGTTTCTGTGGTATCAGTCCCCTGAGGATGCTTGTGTGCACGTCTTGCCTTTCTCTTGGGTGTGTCTGTGGTGCTCGTGTCTGTGTGCTTTGGTGAATGTGCAGGTGTGCATGTGCTTTGGACAGGTAGGGTGGTAGGAAGTGTGGATGGGGCAGAGGTGGGAGGGGTGAGGGACTGTTGGAGGAGGGACACTGCTGCCATCAGGAAGGAGTCCATGGACCTATTGCTCCTCTGTAGGGCAGACATACCCGTCGAGATGCCGTCCATGAACGACACCAGCTGTGTCAACAGAGTGGTGTGTGCATGGAGTACAGTCAGCATTGCTGTCTGCCCTACATGGAGCTGCCGAAGGAGGTACACAGACTCCTCACTCAGGGCAGCAGGGGACACAGGGGCAGGGGGTGCGGTGCCTGGCTTGAAGGAGACATGCTCCCGAGCACGGGAGCCTCCACGGACCTCAGGAATGGGAGCCAATTGGAGGGCGGTGGTGGTGGTGGTGGTGGCGGGGCCAGACAGACTAGCTGTGGTGTGGTGGCTGCTGACACCCGCCTCCACAAGGGAGTCATCCTCTGAGCTGCTGTGGTCCTCAGCTGAGGTGGATGGTGCTGAGGACTCCTCGGTGTGGCTCCCCTCACCCTCCGTGCCACTGGGTCCCTCTGACCACTCGTCGGACGCTGACCCAGTCTGGCTCCGCTGCTCCTCCTGGTCCATGGAGCTGTCCCCTCCTGTGGCTGTGGATGTATCTGCAAACAATTAGGGAAACAGACAAACATCAGTCACCTGCACTGACCGCACACACCACAGTAAGTACAGCACATCACAGAGCAAGCCCTGGCATCACTAGTAGAACATTCCCAAAAGTTATCACACAGATTAGGAGAAGCCAATTGTCAGTCTGATGGACAGCCATGGAACAGACACCCCTCTTGCCCTTGCACCCATCTGTCTGGTGCCTGTCTGATGGTAAGACCCCAGTGTGGACACATGCACCACCTACACAGTAGTTGGACATTGCTGAGAACACGGTGAAGTATGTGAACATGCCCACATCACATCTCTTGCCACTGAGTCAGTGCAGGTGTCTGGATAAATGGACGGCCTGAGCCTAAAAAGAAATGCATGTGATGCATACCAGCACCAGACCCCATGAAGCACCCATGTCCGGATAGTCAATGCCACAATGGCGTGCCTGTTGCACATGTCACCACCCTGCAGGATCACCCTTAGGAAGTTTAATGCCATGACACAGGCATGCCTGCAAAGTCATACATCACTGTCTCAAGTCACATGGCCATGTGAGCCAGCAAACAACAGTCTGCACTGTGTCACTATCCTAGGACATGGGGAAGGCAAGTAATGTAACTGACAAGTGCACATGTTCATCCCCCACTAACCACATCCTCTGAACCCGTATTTGTACACTGCACACCATTTGGACTAATGGGAGACATGAAACAGTACTCCCTGAACCAGAGCACCTCACAGTGTGCTGTGAATGATGAACAGCTGCCTGAAAGTCACAGTCTCATACACCTGTCTGCACAGTCAAGTGATCAAACACCTATGAGTCACAGAAGTCTTGTCTCACATGGTCCAATAGCAGATGGCATGCTGACCCCTAACCGAAGGACATCACAGGAGACACAACAATGTAGTCACAGCACAACGACACAGAGGCAGACACCTGAGGCAACTTTTCACTGAGCACAGCATGTCAGATGATACACGGGAGTGGGAGTACAGAGTGTATTGTATGCCCTGTAGTAGGCATGACTGTCCGGCTCCACCTGCAAGAGGGATGAGCCCTGGTCAGTGGGCAGGTGGCTAAGCATGTGTGACACATTTGACATACATACTCCTGAGGCCCAGACAATTTACCCACCCGCAGAATGAGGGTGTGGCAAATACCCCAGGGACATGTGGTGAATTAGATGTGCAAGTGGATCACATATCAAAGTTACACCCAGACTACATTGCACGACTCAGGCATTGTGTGAGCAACTGACCCACCCATGAAGGCAAACACAATGTCACGGGGACAAAATCTGTCACCACCTTGAGCAAAGCAAAATGCTAGGACCCTGTACCCAGGTGACACAATTATCCTGAGCGTAAGGAGCACACTGGCGCATCAGATGGGTAGTGGCCAGGTTACAATAGAGGGACATGGGTACTGGACAAGAAGACTGATGTACTGGGGAAGTTTAACCAGGCCAGAGGAGGGCACATAGCATGTTAGACAGAGTTCACAGTGCAGTCTTAGACTCACCCCCTCCTTGCTGCTGTCTGCCCTTCAGCTGCCCATCCAGCTCCGGGAACACCACCGGCAGGATCTGGAGCATGTGGGGGTCAGGGTCCGGTGTCCGCCCCTCCTGCGAGGAGGTGACAGCTTCAGCTGGACCCTTGCGATCCTCCGGGTCCAGCCACGAAGGTCCTGCCACCTCTTCTGGCAGTTGCGGATCCGGCGCTTGTAGACCCCCACGGATCGGACTGCCCGGACGATGTCCAGCCAGATGTCCTGCTTCCGATGGGCATCAACCTGTGAGGATGAGAAAGTGAAAAGGCCATTACTACACATGCAACATATCGTGCATCACACAGTTGGAAATACATGTCTCTATCACAGGGGCATATGATGTACACAGGCAGTGCAACGAGGGCTATGGACAGTTTGCCAGCAGTTACTACATGGTATCATTGCATGGGTAGTGAACCTTGTTTGAATGCACTGTTAATCCACTGTACCTGTTCAGTGCAAGTGACTACACACTTTGGGGGGTGCGAACTACTCAGTGGGCATGCCAGCCAGTGGTGTGCACACTGTAAATCCTGCTAGTCAGGCAACATGCACAATCAGTGAGGCAGTGGACAGCACACTCACCTGCTCCCCTGGTGTCCCATACAGCTTGCTGTACTGTGGAAGGAGGCTGTCCAGCAGGGCCTGGTTCTCCTCATGGGTGAAGGCTGGGGCTCTCTCCACAGTACGTGCCATTGCAGCAGCCAGAGGATGCAGAGACAGCAGCAGTGTAGTGGCAGATGTCGTCCTGGAGCATGTAGTGCAGGCAAGTGAGCTCTCAGGGGAACAGCCAGCATTATATGTGTGCTGCAGAGGCAGATACTGTCCCATGTGTACAAAGTGATAGGTCCAAGTCGGTAGCATCTTCTGAATCTGGCCAATCCATGGAATAGCAGCTCCAATACACCCCCACAGCATCCTTCAAAAAGTTCAACTTCATGACACCTATGAATTTGCAACATTGTTGTGGCTGGCCAACTGAATTCACTGCATCAGACTCGTTGAAAATTCAAAAACCGCATCCATTGCCATGCCAGGCCCCAGCCAATGCGTGCACACCGATCGGACCATTGCTGTACAACGCGTACCTGCGATACAACGCGTACCCGCTCACATTGAATGCAATGGTCCGAGCGGGCACACCGATCGGACCATTGCTGTACAACGTGTACCCGCTCACATTGAATGCAATGGTCCGAGCGGGCACACCGATCGGACCATTGCTGTACAATGCGTACCCGCGATACAACGCGTACCCGCTCACATTGAATGCAATGGTCCGAGCGGGCACACCTATCGGACCATTGCTGTACAACGCGTACCCGCTCACATTGAATGCAATGGTCCGAGCGGGCACACCGATCGGACCATTGCTGTACAACGCGTACCCGTGATACAACGCGTACCCGCTCACATTGAATGCAATGGTCTGAGCGGGCACACCGATCGGACCATTGCTGTACAACGCGTACCCGCGATACAACACGTACCCGCTCACATTGAATGCAATGGTCCGAGCGGGCACACCGATCGGACCATTGCTGTACAACGCGTACCCGCGATACAACGCGTACCCGCTCACATTGAATGCAATGGTCGAGCGGGCACACCGATCGGACCATTGCTGTACAACGCGTCCCTGTACAGGTCACACGCATGTGTCACCATGCTGGTCAATGGGGAACCTATGCCAGCCACATATACTTTCCAGGGACTCTGGGGCACACCTACTACACCACACCCAGTCCACACTGTATCTAAGGCATGTGTGGCAGCATGACCTTATCTGTGTATGGGTGTGTACATGTTGTTTTTGGGCTGGCACTTGGGGGCAGACACACCCAGGCTGTGCACATGTTAATGGGGACAGGGTCCTTTGTGTGTCGTGCACATGACCACTGGGATGTGCAACTGTTCATTTTTGGAGCATGTTGCATGGTCACATTTCCAGGTTGTGTATATGTATGACATGTCACATACCCCAAGGCTCATGTGGGAAAGCATGTACATCACAGGGTGGCCCATTGCCACAATAGTCATGTCCCTCCGCAGTCTGTGTGCATGTTGTGTTTCACATGTCTGACTCCATGTGCACAATGGGAGACAGTCTCCACATCCATGTTGTTTGTGCATGGACTTAGATGTTGTGTGTGTGTGTCACAGACGTCCATGTCTGTCCTGCAGAGGCTACAGGGGGCACTACCTGTGGGAGTCATGTTTGATTTTTCTGACGTGTACATGATACGCCATGTCATGCCAGTGTCCATGTGGCAAGACAGTGTCACTGGGAATCTACCTGTCAATGAGTTGAGATGCCTGTGGCGCATCTGTCCAGACGTCACTGTGGTATGTGTGTGGAATGTGAGAGCAGTAAATGGGAACTGTGACACAGCCAAATGGTTTCACATAGCACACCCTGGGACCTGTTGTCCACAGATGTTGAACAGAGATGTTACATGATGTCCATGTGGGTGCCATATGTGTCCAAACAGAACGAGACACACATCAAGTACTAGTGTTTGCTGATGATGTAGCATGTGAACTACAGTATGGTGAATGGCACATATGTGGGGTGACTGACAATCTTGACTTCTTCACCTCTGCACTGCAGGGCTCCTGCTGTCCATCAACCATTCCCAGACCTGGCAACGATGGTGGAACGTGACAGCATCCGGCGGTACCGCTTCACCAGGCAGCTGATTGAGGATTTGGCTGTGCGGTTGGACCCACATTTGCAGCCTGGCCGGCCGTATCCGACAGCGCTGACCCCCAAGGTGAAGGTGATGGCAGCCCTACACTTCTTTGCCACCGGTACCTTTCAACACACTGTGGCATCTACTGGTGGTATGTCACAGACTATGTTCAGCCGTGTGCTACGCGATGTTTTGGTGGCGATGTTGAGATGCCTTAACCAGTACATCTATTTCCCACAACGTCACCGACTCACTGACGTCAAGAGTGACTTCTATGCCCTGGGGAGGATGCCACATGTCATTGGCTCCATTGATGGGACACATGTGGCTTTGGTACCACCACAGGCACATGAGCAGGCATACAGGAACAGGAAACATTACCATTCTGTCAATGCTCTGGTGGTATGTCTTGCAAACATGACCATCACACATGTGTGTGCCCGTTTCCCGGTTCTGCACACGATGCCTACGTGATGAGGAGTAGTCGCATCCCGAGGATGATGTCACAGATGCCGAACCAGCGTGCTTGGCTTGTCGGTGTGTACTGACTTTGTACCATTGTGTGTGTTGTGCTATGTTGCTTTCCACACACTTTTCAATGTTGGCTAATGTGCAATTGTCTGTCTGTAGGTGACTCGGGATACCCCAACATGCCGTGGTTGCTGACACCCCTCAGGAACCCTGTGACACCAGCCCAGATGCGCTACAATGAGGCACATGGTCGGACCAGGAGGGTGATTGAGCGGACCTTTGGTCTCCTGAAGAGCCGATTCCGCTGCCTGGACAAGACTGGAGGGTCCCTCCCATATGCCCCAGCAAAGGTGTGCAAGATTATCATTGTCTGCTGCATGCTCCACAACCTGGCAGTGCGGAAGGAGTTGCCTCTCATCCTGGATGACGATGACCAACATCCGCCACCTGTGGAGGATCCAGGCCTGGGCCACGATGCCAGTGATGATGATGATGATGGTGATGGTGATGTCCGCACACAGCTCATCGCCAACTTCTTCAGCTGAATGTGAGTATCCAGAGTGTTGTACTATCAATGAATTTGATTTGCATGATATGTGTGTGTGGTGCTCTGGTGCTGTTTGAGTGTGGCCATGTGCAACTTGACTGGATGCGTGCGGAGATGTGTCCTTGCAGGTGGTCTGTACTTGCCAACAGTGTAGACATGCTAACTTGCTTTTGTGTATTTAACTTGTGACAGGTATTAGACATGAGTATTGCTGTTCTGTGCTGTTCTTCAGTGCTTTTGACTGTGTGTCATGTCTGTCCTTCACAGGGTGCTGCTGGAGTTGTTAGAACAACTTGGATCCCCCGAATCAATGATTCAACTTCCAAGGTGGCAGCAGTTGTTCCCCTACAGGTGATGTGCCACACACCCCTGGACTGTCTATCTTCTGCATTGTTTGACTTTGTGGCCACAGCCAGGTGGGATTAGCTTGCATTTGTAGTGGAAACAACATGTTGCAAATGTGTAATAAACCTGTTCTACATTTTGGGGTGTGCGTTGTCTGTAGTCACACATCTGAGTGACATTTGCTTACTGCACCTGTGTTGTAGTTGACACAGACTGTGAATATGTGTGGTATCTGTGCATTGCACTGTATTTCCAGGCAACATCAGTGTAGGGGATGAGTCATATGGCCCTGGTGTGTATGTGTTGTGTGGCCCTAGTGGTGTGTCTCCCTCATATGTGTCACGTCGCCATGACTGCCATGACGGTGTTGGACTTGCTGTAGCAGTCAGCATGCACAGTGTCATATTTCTGATCATCCTTCTCCATGACAGAGACCACGTTGGAATCACAACAGAGGCAGATATGGTTTTTGGTGAGTTTATTTACAGAAGGTGTGGGGATGGTGCACAGGATGGTGGGTGCTGTACATAGAATTATGAATCCAAAGTTCCCATGTGAATTGGAAGTCCTGGTAGATGAAATGTCCAGGGTATAGTCCACAGTCATCTGATGAATTTGTACAACTAGAGCTCCCCATGTCATGTGGGCGAGTTGGCTTGGCTTCGACAGGGCGTGCAGTTTGCACACAGAGGAAAAGTTCCAGAACAGGTGTTGGCTTCCTGGGGGATGTAGCTGGCCATGGGCCTCTCAGTTTGGCCTCCTCGGACGGCCCCTCTTCTTGGGGGGGACCCTCAGGTGCAGGCTGCCGCGGTGCAGGGTACTCTCCGCCAGAGTCCTCCTCCCTCCCTGTGGCAGTTGCGGATGTAGTGGCAACAGATGTTGTGGGCGCACAGGGAGGTGAGGCCATGTTGGTGCTGATCTGGCGGAGGCATGTCAGTATGTCCCTATGCACCGCTGTGAGTTCTTGCAATGTGTCCCACTTGGACTCCATGCGAGACATGTGTGTCTCGACCCGGGACATGTGGGAGTCCAAGCGGGCATGATGGGCAGCCTGCTGCTGTTGTATGTCCTTGAGGATCCCCACTAC
The DNA here is from genome assembly GCA_963921515.1 of Calotriton arnoldi. Lineage (NCBI taxonomy): Eukaryota > Metazoa > Chordata > Amphibia > Caudata > Salamandridae > Calotriton > Calotriton arnoldi. The sequence goes on from CAWUFW010014139.1 coordinate 260,005, forward strand.
CTGGGTTACCTCAACGGTGCTGGTCTGGTACGCAACTGCAATGCATGCCAGTTGTGGGTCATCACGCAGTCCCGACCCCTCTGCAAATAGCGACCTGTGTCTACCACCCCTCCCACCACACCTGGCAACAGGTGCAGGGCCTGCGGTGCCATGCACAGGTGACCGTGTGCCCACTTGGGTGTTGTTAGTGGGCTCGATGGCAGCGGCTCCAGTTTGGTCCTGGGTCCCTGCGCTGTTGTCACCTGTGGTCCTTGGTGTGTCCGTGTTGGCAGGGGTGGCCTGTGTGTTGGCAGTTGTTGGAGGGGTGGGTGCAGGGGGTGCAGATGTTGGTCCTGCTGGTGCTGCATGATGACTGGCACCGGAGGGTCCATCTTGTTGTTCGCCATACGAGGAGTGCAGAGGCTGATCCACACGAGTGAGCTCTGTGTCCCCCGGAGCCTGGGACAGGGACTCCTCCTCATCTGCTGCTGAGTCCCCATCTTCACCTGTTTTGGGGAGAGACACAGATTGTATGGTATGTTTCTACAGGCATCAATTGTTAAAACACCGGACAGTTGTGACTGTACCTCTGGATGCGGCCCTGGACATTGCATTCTACTCAGTTGTGACAGTCAGAGAGTGATATTGGTGTAGCACATTGTCCTGCCAACCTGTGGCATGTCAATGTGAATGTTGAGTGTGTGCCTGACCAGCATTGGTGGTATTTGGTTGCCATCCGGGCCGACTTCTCCCCCAGCCCAAATATCCCACCATGGAACATGCTTCCATTGCAGGGAGTGCAAGTTGTCTTTCAGGATGTCAGTCAGTGGTGTCCTGCTGTTGGTTGTTGCACAGTTGCCTGCAGGGCCTTGTGCTCCCCCAGCAGTACCCAGTGTCAGCCATCTTGTGAGTCCTTTTCCACTCCCTGTGATGTGAGCATGGTTCAGGGTGGTGTTGATGGGCCAATTGTGTGGCTGAGCACTATCTGTGACTACCACTCCCATCATGCTATTGCCTCCACCCCCTTCCCAGCATGCCCATCCTTCCTTCCTTTTGACTCTGCTTCTCTGTGGGGTGGGGTGCCTGTGCTGACGGGTTGGCTGAGAGTGTTCTCCTTGCAGTTGTTTGGCTACCAGTCCCAAGAGTGTCCCTGTGCTTCACACGGTATGAGCCCGGCTGGTTGGTCTTTGTGGGATCTTGAGTTAGAATGTGAGGCATTGCATTCTCCCAGGTGGGTTCTGTGGAGTTAGTGTTGGGGTGTGTGTGTGAGGGGAGGTGCTTGTAACTATGGTCAGTGCTGTGAGTCCTCCTTCCCACCCAGCCAGATATCCCACCATGGAACGTGCTTCCATTGCAGGGAGTGCAAGTTGTCTTTCAGGATGTCAGTCAGTGGTGTCCTGCTGTTGGTTGTTGCACAGTTGCCTGCAGGGCCTTGTGCTCCCCCAGCAGTACCCAGTGTCAGCCATCTTGTGAGTCCTTTTCCACTCCCTGTGATGTGAGCATGGTTCAGGGTGGTGTTGATGGGCCAATTGTGTGGCTGAGCACTATCTGTGACTACCACTCCCATCATGCTATTGCCTCCACCCCCTTCCCAGCATGCCCATCCTTCCTTCCTTTTGACTCTGCTTCTCTGTGGGGTGGGGTGCCTGTGCTGACGGGTTGGCTGAGAGTGTTCTCCTTGCAGTTGTTTGGCTACCAGTCCCAAAAGTGTCCCTGTGCTTCACACAGTATGAGCCCGGCTGGTTGGTCTTTGTGGGATCTTGAGTTAGAATGTGAGGCATTGCATTCTCCCAGGTGGGTTCTGTGGAGTTATTGTTGGGGTGTGTGTGTGAGGGGAGGTGCTTGTAACTATGGTCAGTGCTGTGAGTCCTCCTTCCCACCCAGCCAGATATCCCACCATGGAACGTGCTTCCATTGCAGGGAGTGCAAGTTGTCTTTCAGGATCTCAGGCAGTGGTGTCCTGCTGTTGGTTGTTGCACAGTTGCCTGCAGGGCCTTGTGCTCCCCCCAGCAGTACCCAGTGTCAGCCATCTTGTGAGTCCTTTTCCACTCCCTGTGATGTGAGCATGGTTCAGGGTGGTGTTGATGGGCCAATTGTGTGGCTGAGCACTATCTGTGACTACCACTCCCATCATGCTATTGCCTCCACCCCCCTTCCCAGCATGCCCATCCTTCCTTCCTTTTGACTCTGCTTCTCTGTGGGGTGGGGTGCCTGTGCTGACGGGTTGGCTGAGAGTGTTCTCCTTGCAGTTGTTTGGCTACCAGTCCCAAGAGTGTCCCTGTGCTTCACACAGTATGAGCCCGGCTGGTTGGTCTTTGTGGGATCTTGAGTTAGAATGTGAGGCATTGCATTCTCCCAGGTGGGTTCTGTGGAGTTAGTGTTGGGGTGTGTGTGTGAGGGGAGGTGCTTGTAACTATGGTCAGTGCTGTGAGTCCTCCTTCCCACCCAGCCAGATATCCCACCATGGAACGTGCTTCCATTGCAGGGAGTGCAAGTTGTCTTTCAGGATGTCAGGCAGTGGTGTCCTGCTGTTGGTTGTTGCACAGTTGCCTGCAGGGCCTTGTGCTCCCCAGCAGTACCCAGTGTCAGCCATCTTGTGAGTCCTTTTCCACTCCCTGTGATGTGGGCATGGTTCAGGGTGGTGTTGATGGGCCAATTGCGAGGCTGAGCAACATCTATGACTCCAACTCCCATGATGCTATTGGCTACACTGACTTTACCAGCATACACAGAATTCCTTCCTTTGAGTGATCTTCCCTGTGAGGTGGTGTTCTAGTGATGTCAAATTATCTGGGAGTGTTTGTTGGTTCTATTTGTGGCACTGCCTTGCTGTATTTGTTGTTAGGTTTGTACATGTCATGACACAGTTAGATGTCACTATGAGATGGCAGGTATTGTGTTTGTCTGACTGGCATTCACATCTTGGGGTGAGTATGTTTTGTTTGCTGTGTATTTGGTAAGGGTGCATGGTTTTCCTATCCCTTTGAGGGTGCTGTGTGTGTATTGTCACACCATATTGTGTATATAAGTTGTGTACTCACCAGGCTCTGGGATGTCTGTTAGTCCATATACGCTCACTGGTGGTAGGATGGCCCGCACCTTCTCCTCCCAGGGCCTGAGGTATATTGGTTTTGCAGGAGGGCCACTGCCGGTGCGCTGGCTGATGATGTAGTCCTTTTTCAAGAGGTCCCGGACCCTCCTGCGCACATCATACCACCTGTTCTGGATGTCTTCCTTTGTGCGCAAACATGGTGATTGTGCATTCACCCTGTCGACAATCCTCACCCACATCTTTGTTTTCTGCGACATGGGGGTCTGTTGTACCAATGTACCAAACAACTGTGGCTCTACCCTGAGTATCTCGTCTACCAGGACTTCCAATTCACAATCTAGGAACGTGTGGTTCTTCTTTGGGGGCATGGTGATGGGTGGTGGTGGTGATTGATGTGTGTGTGTGTGTGTGTGCAAGTGGGGGTGTGTGAGTGTAGGTTTAGCTGGGTGTGTGTGAGGGTGCTATTTGTAAGTGTGGTACTGGTGTGTGGCTTGTGTGATGTATGAGCTGTGAGTGTGTCTGTGGTTGCTGTGTGATGGTGTTGTTTGCTGGCAGGTCTGTGGAATTTGCAAAGGATCATGGTAGGGATTTGTGGCCTTTATGTAGGTGGGGTTGGGGGTGTGTCCTTGTTCCATTTTTCCCCCCACCCCCAGTATTTATTGGCTTTGTGGTAGCTTGTTTGCCCATTTTTTTGAATTTTTTCCATTGGTGCTTTGGGTGCATGTAGGAGTCGTTCTTGTGTCCGAGTCGGACGCTGCTGTTGTCTGGTGCGATGTTGTCCGAGTCGTTCCCGCTGTGTTTCAGGTTGGTTTCATGTGCGGCGTACGAGTCGGTCGCGGAGTATTGGGTTGAATCGGCTGGGTTTTGTGTGCGTGTAGGTCGTAGGGCTTGTGCTCCGTGCGATTCGGTCGTGTTTCTCATGCATAGCATCGTACTTCGCGGGTCAGAGTTCGCGGGTACGTTTCGTTCGGTCGCTCTCCGGGTGCGTGTCGGTCGGTTCGTTTCGAGTGTTTTTCCGGCCGGATGGCTTGTTTCCGTCCGGCTCGGTCGTTGGTTTTGTATTCCGTCCGAGTCGGTCGGGTTTCACATGCATTTCATCGTACTACCCGGCTCGGACGGCGCCGGTTCGTGTCGGTCGGAATAAATTCCCGCACCGAGTCGGTCGGCACGTTTTCCGGCCCGAATCGGAATCGACCCCACAGTGTTTTTCGTACTTGTAATAAAAACATTTTAGACATCATTTGGCCTAACATGGATGATGTTTACAAAAGGATATGCAAAACTGAAGACTGGTTCATAATTTTGGGATATTTTGTACCAGATATAAAAATATCAGAAACAGCTTTAACATATAGTTTCTTTCATTAAGGTAGTAATCAATCAGCATGCCACTATCAACAAATTTGCAGTGAGTCGAATCCACAGTATCCCATTTTTGTAATGATGTACTGTGAACATGTGGGTTTGATTTACAATCCATTGATTGTTTTTCCCCACTGTTTGATAATGATGCTTCACACAGACCACTGTTGAAAGTGAAGAAGTATGAAAGCTGAAACAGTTAAAAAAAACTGTAAAATCTTTTACTATGTTGTATTAAAATTTTGGAGAAAAAATATTGTATCTTTTTTGGTTACCTAATGTTGAAAATGAAATCCTAATATATTTTTCTTTGTTTATATTTTTCACAGTGGTTGCATATCAAGATATATTACATGTGCAAAGTCACTAATCTAGTGATGGATTCATCAAGTCACTAATCATATTCTCATCCCATCATCCAGAAAGTACGCCTTCACTCATGCAATAACCCAGGTAGAACCCACAAACTAAACCAGTCACACACACACTACATATACAATCATCCAATCACCCAGGCACTAACCATGTACTCATTCAATCACCCAGGCACTACTCATGCAGTGATCCAATCACCCAGGCATAACTCATGCAGTCATACAATTACCCAGGCACTACCTATGCACACACCCAATCACCCAGGTACTACTCAGGCCCTCATCCAATCACCCTGGCACCACCCATATACTCATGCAATTGCCCAGGCACTACTCATGCACTAATGCTATCATCCAAGCACTACTCCTGCACTCACACAATCACCAATGCACTACCCATGCCCTCATCCAGATACCCAGGCACTACCCATGTACTCATCCATTCACCCAGGTGGTACTCATACACTCATTCAATCACCAAGGCACTGCCTATGCAGTCATCCAATCACCTAAGTGCTACCCATGCGCTCATCCAATCATTCTGGCACTACCCATACACTTATTCAATCATCCAGGCAATACATATGCACTCATCCAATCACTCAGACACTGCCCATGAAGACATACAATTATCCAGGCACTATTCATGCAGTTAAACAATTACCCAGGCACTACCCGTGCACTCATCCAAACACCCAGGCACTACCGATTCACTCATCTAATCACCGAGGGATTACCCATACATTCATGCACTTACTCAAGCCTTACCCACACACTTATCCAATCAACTAGACACTATCCCTGCAGTCATCCAATCTCCCAGACACTATTAAGGCACTCACCCAGTCACTCAGGCGGTACCCATGGAGTCATCCCTTCACTCAGGCACTACCCATGCATTCATGGAATCACCACGGCACCACTACACTTGCACTCTTTTATTTATTCAGGCACTGCACTTGCACTCATCCATTTTTGATGGACAGTGGTGGGGGCACAATTAGTATTCTAACTTCACCAGGTTTTTGACGCAGGGAAAGTGCTGGTCATTGGTGGAGAGGCAAAATAACTATTCTAACTTCACCAGGTGATTGACTCAGGGAAGGTGCTGGACAGTGGTGGGGCAAAATTACTATTCTAACTCTGCCAAGTGATTGCCTCAGTGGAGGTGCTGGACAGTGGTGGGGGGGCTAAATTGCTACTCTAACTCTGCCAAGGGAATGCCTCCGGGAAGGTGCTGGACAGTGGTGGGGGCCTAAATTACTACGAAATAAAGGGCAGTGGTTTGGAGTATAGGAATAATGGCGCCACTCAGGAGAATACCATCCAGATCAGTAAGATTGTTTTGTATTAGTAACGGTGCTGAAAGGTGAGGAGCACCACTAGTCTCCCCAAGCTATCGGCCTGTGCCAATTGGTTAAACAAAGAAATGTCCCCAGCACACGTAAGGAGTAATGCAGAAATTTAAAATGCACGTTGTGAGCATAAAATATACACAAAAGTCTCAGTTTCGGTTTCTTGTGTATCAGATCTCAAGACGTCACTCAACGTGCCATTCCGAGTACAGGACTCGTGTCCTGTACTCGGAATGGCACGTTGAGCGACGTCTTGAGATCTGATACACAAGAAACCGAAACTGAGACTTTGGAGTTTGGGACGTAATTGGATCCCTCCGACGGATGAACTACAGAGTGAGACGTTGCAAGCTACTGAACCCCTTTTGTGGGTTGGAATTATCACCACAAAATAAAATTGACGACAACAGGAACATAGCCTTGATAAAGTCGCGGGATTATTACCCTGTTTGCGACGAAACACGTGTCGGCTGTCTGAAGAAATAGAGAATAAAGAAAGAAAACTACAAGAATCTACTTACTTGTGTATATTTTATGCTCACAACGTGCATTTTAAATTTCTGCATTACTCCTTACGTGTGCTGGGGACATTTCCTTGGCCTAAATTACTATTCTAACTCCACCAGGTTTTTGATGCAGGGAAAGTGCTGGTCATTGGTGGAGAGGCAAAATAACTATTCTAACTCCGCCAGCTGATTGCCTCAAAGAAGGTGCTGGATGGTGGTGGGGGGCAAAATTACTATTCAAACTCCGCTGAGTGATTGCCTCAGGGAAGGTGCTGGACAAAGGTAGGGGGTAAATTGCTATTCTAACTCCACCAAGGGATTTCCTTGGTGAAATTGTTGTACAGTGGTGGAGGGCTAAATTGCTATTCTAATTCCACCAAGTGATTGACTCAGGGAAGTTGCTGGACAGTGGTGGGGGCTAAATGAATATTCTAACGCCACCAAGTGATTGACTCAGGGAAGGTGCAGGACAGTGGTGGGGCAAAATTACTATTCTAACTCCGCCAAGTGATTGCTTCAGGGAAGGTGCTGGCCAGTGGTCGGGGCTAAATTACTATTCTATCTCCACCAGGTGATTGACTCAGGGAAAGTGCTGGACAGTGGTGGGGGGCAAAATTACTATTCTAACTCCGCCAAGTGATTGCTTCAGGGAAGGTGCTAGACAGTGGTAGGGGGCAAAATTACTATTCTAACATGTAAAGGTGCTTGACTTTTGGAAACCGTTGAGAAGTGATGATGTACAAAATGCAAGGTAATTGACATTTGCTTCTTTTTTATTCATTTTAAAGTTGAACATATAATCAATAAACTTTTTTTCACTGTTTTACTTATTCAGCAAAATCAACCATCCAAGAATAACCAGCAGCTGAACTTCAACCAAATCTCTCCAGCACTAACTGAAAAATCAAAAGGCCTTTCACAGGTAAATTATTTGGAAACCTTCACGAAACAGCCAAAACTAACTAGCCCAATTCGCATAAGTTTCCAAAAATAGAGTTAAACAAAAATCACTTTAAAAGCCAAATAACAAATTGCAAAAGCAGACTAACCAAAAATAAATTTTAAAAAACTCAGTAAATCTCATCTTTATCTTTCAGACAAACCAAACAACAACCAGAAATGAGAAAAACCAAATCAACCCAACCACCAGCAAAAAGTCCACAACCATCAAAAAGACAAGCAAATAAACAAGAAAAACCTTGGAAAGGTGAGTAAAATTACAAAAAAGACAATAAAAGCCTAATATTCTTTTTGCAGGACTCAACTACAAAGCAAAACCACGAAATCCTAGCATGCATAATAAAAGACAAACAATCTAATAAAAAGCATGTTATTTCAAAATTCGATAGGCAATTATTAAACAATTAACCTACATTTTTTCTTTCACAGGATGCTATCAATAAAAAATGTCAAAATTCTAACTTTTTTGAAATATTTTTTTTTAGACAAAAATCAAGATGGCAACTGGAAGACAAGCAACATACCTTAAATCCAACAGAGGCAATAGGTTATTAAAGTACAGTGGCTACGTTTATTGTAAGGAGAGATTAACTGAGCCCAGGTGTCATTGAAGGTGTGTGCAATATTACTCATCCCATTACACAGGCAAAGTGGTTACTCTTGGTGACACTGTTGAAAGGACCACAGAGCATAACTACTCTGCTTCTGCAATCAAGATTGAGGTTAGAGAAAACCTAAATCAAATGAAAGAACTTGCATCCAATTCCATTGAACCCTGTGGCTCAGTTTTGAGGGAGGTATCCCAAAACATTCCTATGCATGTAGCAAGTTCTATGCCCACAATCCCAAACATACGTAGAATTATACAACGTAAAAAACAGGCAAGTAACCCCCTACATGTAACACCTCAAACATACTCTGATATTAACATTCCTCCTGAACTGTCACTGTTACTAATGAAACCTTTCTTTTGCATGATAACAAAAAGCCTCAGAAAAGAATACTAATATATAGCACAACCCGTAACCTCGTGAAATTAGAGACTAGTGATATTTGGATGATGGATGGCACTTTTAAATCTACACCCCATCCACTCACCCAAATATACACTATTCACACCTACATTAATAACACAGTAGTATCTTTAGTGTACAGTTTACTCCCTGATAAGCAAACCTTAACATACACTGAATTTTTATCAGTAGTAAAAGCTAAAACCTTGAACAAAAGTCCTAGAAAAGTGTTAATTGACTTTGAATTACCCATGATTAACACCATCACCAAAATGTATCCAGAAACCCAAATTCAAGGATGTTTTTTTCAATTTTCACAGGCATATTGGAGAAAAATTAAAAAAACATCCTTAGTTGAGGATCACATACCAGACAGTAAACTCCAATTTGAGTAAAAAAAATCTAACAGCCCTTTGCTTTGTTCCTCCAGACTGTGTAGATGAATGCTACACATCTATCACCGAATCTGAATATTTTACTACAAACGATGAACAATTGGCACCCCTTCTGAATTATTTTGAGGATACATGGATTGGCCATCTAAGCAGGTCAGGTTGCAGGAGGAAGCCACGATTTCATGTGGAGTGTTGGAACTGCTACACGACCTGCTTAGAGGGAGGAGCAAAAACAAAAAATGCCATAGAGGGATGACATAACTCCTTCAACAAATCTATTGGAAAACCTCATCCAAACTTGTATCATTTTTGGGAAATTTTAAGAAGGAGCAAAGTTTCCAAGAAATGAGAATAATGCAATCATTGACTTGTAGTCTAAACCCACAAGTTTAAAAAAGAACAAAAGAAATGTCTGAGCGACTATTGGGTCAAATTCAACAATTTTCGTTGATGGTGGCTTCAGACTACATAGACAATATTGCACACATTCTACATTTCTAATCTACACTAACCCCTATTCAACCTTACTTGCCTGTTTTGAAAATCATGTTTACAAATTCAATTGGCATTTTTCAAAAATACCTTTTAAATTGAAAATAAAATGTCCGGTTTCCTACCTTAAGTTGTCTTGTTTCTTAGGCTCTTGGACTTAGGTAAAATCCCACATTTCACCAAGAGTCTTGTGCAGTCCATAAATCCAGAGAAAGTAATCCAAAAACCATGTTGAAATTGAAAACCTGAGTTAAACTTTCGAAAAAAGACCACAGTTTGGCATAGCCATATTGTACAGCTAAATTAGTGCTGCAAACAATACTGTGTCTACCTAAAAAAAACTCACCCCCCCCAAAAATCCCTAAAAATTAAAGTTTTTGGGCACAATTCGCAACAAGTAATCCATTGATGCAATCCTCTATCCACAGTAATTGATCATAATGCAAAAATCCATTCAGCAAATCTTTTAAAATGTCAAAAATATCGATACTGCCATCCATGCCATCACTGTTCCTGAACCTTTCATCTAGATTAAAAACGCGACTACGCAATACTTTTTTAGAAAAATCTGACGCTTTAAAAATATTTTCAAAAGATTGATTTCTTTACACTTTGTTTAAAAAAAAAAAAAAAAAGCTTTCTTTAAAAAAAAAATCTTAGACCAAAAGCAATCAACCCGAATTGGGCCTGCAACTGCTACCTGCGTAGGAATGAAAATGGGGGTTAAAACATTCAAAACATACAAACAACTACTATCCTAGTTCTAACTACCTCCTTCCTCTCTCCTTACAATAAACAAAGCCACGTACAAACTATTTTTTAATATTGTAAATTGCCTTACCTGAGTGCAGCTCTTCCTTCCATCCGATCTTGATCGTGAGGCTCCACCAGCTGTAAAAAAGTTACGTACAACCGGCAACATCATCTATATGAGTAAAAATGAAAAAAGGACATTTTCTCCCATTGATTTCAATGGGAAACCATGGGAAAACCTACAAAGAAATTAAAAAAAATATGGTAGAGCACATTACAGTTGCAATGTGTTTTTAAAAAAAATAATATATATTTTTTAAACATTTAATTTAAATACCTTATCTAGTTATCTGTATCATTTAATATCTATATTTTATATGTATAATAATCTTAAATAATTAACTACATTTACTCTGACTTAAGCATGTTTACATATTATTAATTATTTTATTAACTATTGTATTGATTTTAATTCTTTAAATATTATATTAAAAATGTATTATAAATTAATACCCAAGTAGTAAAATAAATACATGGGTATTAATACACTCCCCCACCCAAATCCCCTTATTCCCTTGCATCCCTTCCCGTCCCTTCTATTTTTTTTATTATATTAGAAATTACTTTTAAAAAAACATAGCAGTAAAAATTAATACTCCGGTATTAATATAAATACCTGGGTATTAATACCCTACCCTACCCAAACCCCATGTTTCCCTTGCACCCCATCCCAGGGGTTAATTGTCAAAACCACATCAAAAATAATTAACATAATATTTTAAAATATGTATTTTATATTTTATTTATTTATTATATTATTTAATTTTTAAATTACTCAAGTATTAATATAAATTAATAAACAAGTATTAAAATTAATACCTGGGTATTAATACACTACCCCACCCATAACCCCTGACACCCAAGCATCCCGCCCCAGGAGATAAGAGTCAACCCCTTTGTTTTTTTATTTTTTAATTCATAAAAAAAGTACAAATTCATTTTGTTTAAATCTATTTTCAGTAAAATGTAATACTCAAGTATTAAAATTAATACCTGAGTATTAATACACTAACCCACCCAAAACCCCTGTTTCCCAAGCATCCCGTCCCAGGGGATGGGTGTCAATCCCAATTATATTTAATTTTACATTAAAAAAAAATTAAAACGTACAAATAAGTCTAAAAAGTTCTAATATTAATAAAAAGTAATACATAATTATTAAATTTAATACCTGGGTATTAAACACTACCCCACCCAAAACCCCTGTTACCTTAGCATCCCGTCCCAGGGGATGGGTGTCAACCCCTCTTAAAAATAAATTAAAATATTTTAAATAAGAAATATATTTTTTTTTAACTCAATTATTTTTTTTAATTAAGAACTGAGTATTAAAACACCACCCAAACCAAAAATTAAAGACTTCTCAAAAATTATATTTATAAAAATAAAAAACTTACCTTAAAAATGCATTCTAATGGCATGCGATGTAAAGGCAGATGCGTTGTAATGGCATGTGTTGCAAAAGAATGCGTTGTAATGGCACTTACGATGTAATGCCTGCGTTGTAAAGGCATTACGATGTAATGCCTGCGTTGTAATGGATGTTCCCCCAAGAACTGCACTTGTAGTCATCTATTCACCCACAAAGTACACTTGCACTCACTAAGTCACCCAAGCAATACAGAAACACTCATCCAATCATCCTTGAAGAACACATGCATTTATCCAATCACCCAGGCATTGGACTTGCACTGATCCATTCACCCCAGAACTACACTTCCACTCATCCAGTTACCCAGACTCTACCTATGCATTCTTCCTTTAACGCAGGCACTGCAGTTGCACTCATCCATTCACCTAGCCACTGTACTTGCAGTCAACCAATCACCGAGGCACTTGCACTCATCTATTCACCCCAGCACTAAACCTGCTCTCATCCAATCACCCAGACTGTACTCATACACTCATCCATGGTCAACTCATGCACTCATTCAGTCATCCATGCACTTCTCATGCAGGCATTCAATCATCCGTGCACCACTCATGCAGTCATTCATTCATCCATGCACCACTCAAGCAGTCATTCAATCATCTGTGCACCACTCATACACTCATTCAAATATCCATGCACCAGCCATTCACTCAATCAATCATCCATACACCAGTCATACACCCATTCCAATATGCATGCATACTTTATCTTTTTTAACTGTGAAAGGTGGTTCCAGCAGGAACCTTTTTTGATTTTTAAATTGTTTTTTTCCTTTTTATAATTTAAAATGTTTTTTTATACAAACAAAAATGGCAACTGGGACAAGAGAAATTAAAACAATATGCACTGAGTAATGTGCAAAAACTATAAAAGGGGAAAAAATTAGCACTTGTGATTTTTCACAACATTGCGAATAGCAGCAACAGACTGCTCACCAGCAGTTATAACAGCCCTACAGTCCATACAATATGTGCCCATTCTAGATAACTCTGAAGCCATATCAGCACTTTCTGTCCAGGAAGTTTTGCTGCTTGAATTGATGTTGACGGTCCTCTGCTTTCTCTTTGCTTTATTGCAAGTTGGAGACGTTTTTTATGGTAGGTCTTGAGGTGGTATAACATGGACGTCGTCCCAAATTAATACTTTTTATTTGTCCCTCTAGAGAGGGTCTTGTCACAGATGGTACATTGCACTATCTTCGCCACTGTTTTAGATTCCCCAGATGGGATTCTGAATAAGTCCCATGCTACACTGGCTCTTTTTTGTGGAGACTCCTCTTCTTCCAAATCTTTAGTCTCCACCTCTTCTACATCCTGGTCCTGCTGAGCCCCAACTCCTTTCTGTGTTGCCATGGTAGTAAGCAAAAAAAGGCCCAAAACTCTGCACACCAAGATAGATCCTGCTGCTCAGAATAAAGGGGCTCATTACGATGGCGGAACGATCGCCACCGCCGTGCCAGCGGTGAGGTCCGCTGGCCATGCGGACCGCGATTCTCTGACCGCCATATTACGATGGCGGTGGGATCCAGACCGCGACCACGGTGGAGGCAAAGCCTGTCCACCACGGAACTGCCACAGGCAATCGTTACGATTGCCTGGCGGAGCGTTCTGCATGCTTACAATGGTAGCAGAGCCTAGCAGGCTCTGTCCGCAGAATTATGATGCTGGCGGTAGCCAGCCTTTCCGTGGCGGTTAAACCGCCATTGAAAGGCTGGCGGGGAATGTTTTCGGGGGCTCGTTGTGGGCCCCCCTTGTGTTGGGGGGAGGTGTGAGTGCACTGAGGGGGTTCCAATGGTACCCCCTGCATTTCACTGCACCATGTGGCAGGCACAGTGTAGTGCCTGCCACGTAGTGCAGTGAAATGCACAACATGCTCTTTTCGACATTGCGGCGGTGCTGCTGTCAGCAGCCACCGCCGCAATGTTAACGGTGCGGAATCTGACCGCAGCGGTGGTGGTCCCATCCTAATCAGGTATGCGGGACCGCCGGATGCATGGCGGATGGTCCCAAACACCGCTACGATGGCGGGCGGACCAAGTCCGCCCACCATCGTAATCAGCCCCAAAGTTCTATGAAAGAAGATTCAAGAAGTAGAAGTGGGTGTGTACTTCCTATTCATTTTGCTGAAAAGTATATTATCCAATGATAATCCTTGCTTTCCCGGTCATGTGATATTCGCGGTGACCAACATTTTTGTGGTTACCATGCGGAAGTGCTAATTCAAAATAGAAGTTCAAAGTAGTTTTCTTTAAAATTAGAAACAAAACCACAACTTATATTAGTATGATAGTGAACAGCTATGCTAAAACTTGCTTATAATATCTGTACATATGTGTTTCTGAGTTTATAACAAGTGCGCGGTATTCGCAATTAGCAACATCACAAACACTTCTGGTGGGGCCGCGAAAACAGGAAACACTAAGCAAAAGTGGTTTTGTACAAAAATTATTATAAAAAGAGAACTTTAAAGAGAACATCACTAAACAACTAGTGTCAAACAACAATTAAAATATGTGTAACACCGCGAAAAACGTAAATGTTAAGTAAAAGGGATTCTGTTAAAAAATTACTATAGACAGACACATTTAAAGAAGTCAGCAATAAACAACTAGTGTCAAACATCAATTATAATAGGTGTATATATGTGTTTTAGAGTTTCTATAAAACACGCGGTATCCGCAAATAGGGATGTCACCGCGATCACTGAAATCACAGCGAATACAGAAAAACACTAAGGGGCCGATTCCGATCTCGGTCGGAGGCGCACCCAATACCATTCGGTCGGGAAAAAAGCCATGCGAAAGCCTGTTTCCCGACCGAACCGTACTGCGGGTCCGGCCGAGCGAGTACGATGCGAATTCACCGACCGACTCGTCCGGGCGTCCCGACTGCTCCGACCGACTCGCTCGGACTCGAACCGCTCCGACCGACTCGCTCGGACCCGATTCGCACCGCGCAATGGAGACGTTTTCCGGCCGGGTAAGTACGATGCGCACCTCGACCGCTCCGACCGACTCGCGCCGTCCGACTCGAACTCGCTGTCGGAGCCGTACTTTGGGGGTCCGTGTCGGACCCCCTGTACGCGTACCCGTGCGAGGCGCACACAGGGGGACCCAAGGGTCCCCCTACCTGTGCGTGTACGCCGCGAAGCGCTTCGCGGCGTACTCGCTGTAGGAGGCGCCCTTGTCCGCCTCGCACCCATTGAGGCAATGGGAGCCCGCGTACGCGTTGTACGACCGGCTCCCATTGAGTTCAATGGGAGTCCGACCGACTCGTGTCCGATAACATACGGACGCATCGTACTCGTTCGGTCGGACTGCACGGGTCCGATTCGGTCGGAAATCTCTCCGGGTCCGGCTCGGTCGGAGAGATTTCCGGCCCGAATCGGAATCGGCCCCTAAGTAAAAGTGGTTCTGCACAGAAAACATTATAGACAGACAATTTTAAACAGAAGATCACTAACCAACTACTCTCAATGATGAAAAATAGTTAGAATTTAATCAAACTAAGTAACAACTAAACAGATGTTATAGTGAAGAAATGTATTTGACAAAATGTTGGAAATTCACTGAATAAATGAAACGTTACAGGGACATTATAGTTAGCAAATAGGATTAGAAAAACCTAGGATGTTCTCGGAAAAAAACGAACATTACAGGGAAGTTATAGTTAGAAAATAGCATTTAAAAAACCTTACAAGTTCACTTAAAAAAAAGAAACGTTACAGGGATGTTATAGTTGCAAATTTAATTTTAAAAAAAATTAAATTCACTAAAAAAGACAAAGGGTACAGGTATGTTATAGTTAGGAATTAGCATATATAAACCTTAGAAATTCACTGGAAAAAACAAAGGTTACAGGGATGTTATAGTTAGGAATTAGCATATAAAAAACCTTAGAAATTCACTGAAAAAACCAAAGGTTACAGGGATGTTATAGTTAGGCTCAGGTTTCACTTATATAAAACCGGGAAATTCATCAGGTATAATTTGCCCTTTCGCAATCCACTGCTTATGACCTCACACTCATAACATGGTCAGTAACATCACTGATGGTTTCTCAAATGACATCACTGATATATATATAAAGGAATTCAGACTCTTAGCTTTTTTGGACTGTATTGTGTTCCACAATATTTTTGACACAATATTTTTGTAGTTGATGTACAAAGTATGTGAGTGCACAAAAAGTAAGCCCGTCTGTACCTGTCCGTGACCCGACCAGTGCTGCGACCCTGGATCTCCGACCACACTCCACTACAACTCAGCTGCCCTCCTCGCACTCAACCCTGGGAGGAACAACAACTGCCAGCTGTCCAAGCCGAACACCACCCACGGCCAGTTCTCCTGCCATCACTGCTGCCAGACCTTCACTACCCTCCGCAACACCACGGTCTCCGCCCCCACGTCGAACTCCAACACCAACGAAGCCCTGAAGTACACCCTCCTCGTGTGCTCCCTGCACAGACACACCATAGAGATCTGGGACCTCCTCAACACCCTCCCACCAGACGTCGCCTTCTAAACAGAAACCTGGAGCAACGCCTCCTCCGCCCCCGACATCGCCACTGCCATTGCAGACGGATACAAGATCCAGAGGAAGGATCACCCCCAACTGCCCAGGAGGAGGACTCGCCTTTGCACACAAGAGCTCCTTCCGACTCTCCACCTCCACCACGAGCGACTCCTCTTCCACCTCCAAACAACTTCACTTCCAGATCCATACCAGCCCCAGAACCTCACTTCGCAGCACCCTCACCTACAGACCCCCCAGACTTCGCACTTTATTTGCCATGCCATCGCTGAACTCATCACACCCCATGCCATCATCTCCACAGACTACATACTCATTGGAGACCTGAACTTCCACCTCAACAACCCCAGTAACCCCAATTCTGCCACCCGCCTGAACAACCTCGCCATAATCGAACTGAAACAGCTCATCACCGCCAATACCCACAAGGCAGGATACACCCTTCACCCCATCTTCGCAGGTGGGAACAACATCCGCTTCAGCCAGATCACGCAACCCCAATGGACCGACCACCACTGCGCACACTTTCTTGTCAACAAACCCACGCCGCCCAAACCTGCACCCCGCCCTTCACAAAGAAACTGGAGCAAGGTCACCGAGGAGCAGCTCAACTTCACCCTCAACGCGATGCCCCCACCACCTCGATCGATGCCAACTGCGCAGCCAATGAAACCTACAGATGGATCACCAATTGCGCAGACGAGCTTGCATCCCTACGTAACCCCGATAGACAGCACCCCGGAAAGGCCACCTGGTTCACCACCGACCTCCAAGAAGCCAGACGCACCTGCAGATGTCTTGAGAAGAACTGGAGAAACAGCAAATCCGTGGAAGACTGCACCACGTACAAGAACGCCATGACGGAATACCACCAACACATCAAATCCATCAAAAGGACATTCATCCAGAACAAGATCTTCGCCGACTCCAGCAACCCCAAGGAACTCTTCAGCTCATCCAGGAATTCACCAAAACCCCCAGCAAAACCACAGACATCACACCCTCCCAGGACCTCTGCAACAAGCTTGGCTCCTACTTCCATTTGAAAATCAAGGGCCTCTATGACAACTTCAATGACCAGACGCCTGACTCCGAAACCACTCCCTCCTCCAACAATGCCAGCCAGCCCACCATCTCCTCCTGGACCCCAGTCACCACCGAAGACACTGCCCTGACCATGAAAAACATCCACTTAGGAGCCCCCACTTACCCCTGCCCCGCACATCTTCCACAGAACTGCACCATCAACGTCACCTTCGAAACCAGCATCTTTCCGGACAACTGGAAATGTGCAGAAGTCAGACCCCTACTAAAGAAGCCCTCAGCAGACACCACAGACCTCAAGAACTACTGACCCATCTCCCTCCACCCCTTCACGGCCAAGGTCACCGAGAAGACCGTCAATATCCAACTAACAAAATTCATCGAAGAAAACACCCCCTCCCAATGTGGATTCCGCAGCAACCACAGCACTGAGACCTCTCTACTCGCCGCCACAGATGACATCCGCACCCTCCTCGACCAAGGACACACCGCAGACCTAATCCTACTCGACCTCTCTGCAGCCTTCGACACCGTCTCCCACCACACACTCACCGCCAGACTCTACTATGCCAGCATGCAGGGAACTGCCCTCAACTGGCTCTGCTCCTTCCTCACCGGCAGAAACCAAAGAATCAGACTACCACCCTTCCTCTCCGAACCCACGGAATCAACTGTGGAGTACCCCAAGGATCGTCACTTAGCCCCACGCTCTTCAACATCTACATGGCCAACCTCGCTGCCATCATCTGACAGCATGGACTCAGCATAGTATCCTACGCCGATGACACCAAGCTCATCCTCTCCCTCACCAAGGACCCCATCACCACCAGACTCAACTTCCAGGAAGGACTGAAGGATGTCGCATCCTGGATGAGCAGCAGCTGCCTGAAGCTCAACTCGGAGAAGAAGGCGGTCCTCGTCCTCGGACCCTCCCCCTCTGCATGGGACAAGACCTGGTGGCCCACTGCCCTCGGCAGCCCCCCCCACCCCCACAGACCAGACCCAGAACCTCGGCATCGTACTCGACTCCTCCCTTTCCATGACCTGACAGGTCAACGCCGTCTCCTCCACCTGCTTCAACACCCTCCGCATCCTCCGAAAGACCTTCAAATGGATCCCCTGAATCAAGGAAGACCATCACCCACACACCCATAACCAGCAGACTGGACTACAGAAATGCCCTCTACGCCAGGATCATCAAGTCTCTGCTCCGCAAACTGCAGACCATCCAGAACACCGAAGCCAGACTTGTCCTCGGCATCCCTCAACACGAACACGTCACCCAATACCTGCGCAACCTCCACTGGCTCCCTGTTGAGAAGAGAGTAACTTTCAAGATATTCACCCACGCCTACAAATGCCTCCACAACACCAGACCCCAATATCTCAATGACAGAATCTCATTCCACGTACCCAAGAGGAACCTCCGATCGGCCGATCTCATCTTCGCCGAACTCCAGTGCATCCACAGAGCAAGAACGGGTAGCAGAACCTTCTGCTACATTGCAGCCAAGACCTGGTACGAGCTCCCGATTGACATCAGACGCGCCCCCACCCTGCACATCTTCAGGAAGATCCTCAACACCTGGCTCTTCAACTGACCAGAGCTGCCCCCAGTACCTTGAGAACCTCACAGGTGAGTAGCAGGCTTAAAATAATCCCTGATTAATTGATTGATTGATTGATTGATTGAAGTATGTCAATCCAATATTTTTTTAGAGGATATGTTTGACATGATATTCTTGTCATTTGATATTGTAGTTGTCAATATTCTGCGATACAACCGGAGTTAAGTGTTGATAAATGTGATTAACAGTGTCATGAAAGGGGAAACATTCTAGCTGCTGGTTAGATTTGTTAAATGTATGAAAGGTTTAGAAAGTATTATTCAATAATTACTGATTAAACCAGTGGTATTGCAACAAGGAATATAAACCTAGTGTAGAACCCATTTGTGACTATATCATTTTAGTACCTGTTGCTGGGGCCAAGGCTTTATCCGGTCATGGGAATAGAGTGAAGATATTCACATAAACAGATGTCTTACATGTTTTACATGAATTAGATAGTTTTGTAATAGTTCTAATAACTATTTGAATATACTGTATATAAAATGAAATGATTGGGCAAATAGCGTAAGTTCCCATTGTGAAGCCAGTAGCCTCACTTGAATATTGTTCATGAGGGAGGCAATTTAGAGGGTCGACTAATCTCAAGTCGATACAGGGAGATCTTTGGTAAATACGTTTTAATATAAACCTATATGTTATTTTGCAAGAGGAGAGATGGATCCCTGATAAGCGCTAAGATAATTTAATCCTTCTAAACCATCAGCATTAAAAAAAAAGTTGACACTTACTTTGAATGTCTGGGTAGAGCATCATGTACAGCAGCCCAAAGCGTAGAGTTGTAGCAGTGGTCTCTGTGCCTGCTGTGAACAGGTCAGTCACTGTCAAGAGGAGATTGAGTTCACAGAAGGAGCTATTAGGGTCACCTTTCACCTAAAAGGGTGTTAACAAAGATAGGGTTTCAATAAAATGTAGTATTGTTCTAAATATTATACAGAGATGACAGAGAGAATCAGTAACAGTTAGCACAATATTGTAAATGATGTACTAATGTTAGCTGAGCCAGTAATTTTGGATGATGCTGACAATTAGTGCACAACAGAGGTCCTGGTAAAATGCAAACAGGGGTGTATGCCCTGCCCACTCCATGTACTTCATATACTTTCAAGCAAGTCTAAAGACCTTGACCCCTTGATGGTCACACTGCAAACACAGGCACTTTTATACCCTTGGCTTATCACTCAAGACAGTCAGACAACTGCTGGAGTCTGCTCTTCAGCAAACTGTGCTACTCACTACAAAGCCAAAAGAATCTCTGCTACCAGAGCCACTGGTACCTTGTGAAAGAAGGTAGGCTGGGAACTCTGCTACCCAGATTACCCATCCTAAATGTTATTTATTGCTTCATGTGGTTTTCAGATTTCTCCTTCTGTCCTTACCCTTTACTCTCAAATTCACCTCTTAAGCACCCTTCCTATGATCCAAGGGAGGGTGCTGCAAGCAGTCAACATTATACAAAATACCATCTGAAAAACTAAGGAACCCACTAAAGCAAATAAAGGAGACACTTCCATTTAGCAATACATGGTGTTGTAAGTTCCTTTATCCAGATCGGGTGTATGTCAGTAGGGAGATGATGTGGTTCTGGGTATACAGAAAGAAGTCTATCTAATCCAAGGCATTTTTGTGACTATCAACATTCAGAGAACAGTGGCATTGGGTGATAGACTGTTATAAATGCAAGAGAGGAGTGCAAAGGGAATAAAGTGATTGCTCCATTTGATTTGAACGTGTTCTTTGCTCATCCATAACAGAGATTTTGGTTCTCTCCAAAGGCTGAAACTAGTCTGTTCATCTTGAAGCGTGTTGCTATTTGCAGTAAATCCCAACCTCAATATATCTGGTTTGCTTTGAAAAATAGGTCTCTGGAGGCTGTATGATGCTCAGGGTCAGAGAGATGGGCAGCCAATGGTGATTGCTTCTGATCCTATGTAGGACCTTCATATCATTTACTTAGTGCCATACTTTGAAGTTAATTAAGGCATTGCTGATGGGTTGCACTTTTCTCCTCTATGAATTGTGTTTGAAGCTATTTGGTTGGATCTGGTGTGATTGTTGAGTGTGATCAGGGGGTTGTAGTCATTATGAATATCGATAAGGACTTTGCCATTTTCAAATATTATTTGCTGCAGGTTCTTTTCAAGCTCCCGTGTAATGATGGATGAGGCCGCTAAGGTAAATAGGATACATGTAACTAATCCTCCCTTTGGCCTCCCTTTTTATTACTTTTGGTTGCTGGTGTGTGGAGGGACATTAAACGATCCATCAGCATGTCTTCTATGGCCCGGTCCCCTGAAAGAAGCGTATATCATAATTGCTGTATCTGGTTAGTAATTTAATGATCGACTGTGGTGGCTGGTGGTGTGATACTTGATTCAAAGGTCTCTACCTGCTAGTCCTTTCATGTGCTGGTAATTTCTAGTAATCTCTACCAGTGTCATTTACTAGGGCTGTGGCTTGCTAGTTCAGTCACCATATGCCGATAGTTTTTGTCTCCTAATGCTCCAGAGACCATTTCATTCTGCTATTTATGGCCTGGACTTTTACCTTTAGATTAAAAGCCTCTTCTTTTGAAATGGATTTTGCAGAGGAGGAGCTAATTAGGGTCCTGAATATATGCTTGGTCTATATTTTCACTTTTCTCAGACCCAGGCTCATTTGGTATAAATTGTGCCAATATAGGTGAAACAGCATTTATAGTGTTTTATCTAGTAGTCTGAAATTTCTATTCTGATTGAGACTGTACTTTTTTCAGGGATATCTTTATGATCAGTAGAGTGTGCAGTTCTTTGGCCTTTCCTGAGAAATGAGAGATCAGAGCATTCCTGAGTGTTTATGAGAGAGCCATTTCATCTCTTCATGCTGTCCAGTACCACTGTAAGACCTCAAGATGTGCAGTTGGCAGGTGTATTGGGTCTTGTCTTGTCGGGTCAGCTCATTATATTAACACAATATCTTCAGCCCCGTCAGTAAATCTACCTAACCCATATTCGCCCCTCCAATCAGGGACTGGAGGAGCCATCGATCAGTTCCCAAGTTTCCTCAGAAAATACTGTGGATATCAGTCCTTCTCCCTCTTCACCACTATTGGATGTAGTCCTATTGAGGCAGAAGACCCTGCAAGGGATTCTGGAGACTTTGGTCATGATGAACTCTGACCAGTTGTTGCAAACTAACTATATGAAGGAAGTCAAGTTAGAACCTCACAAAGTGAACATATGTCTGCCTTCACTTACTAGGCAAAGCAAACACAAGGAGATGATGTACGGAGCACTGAAACTTTTCAGACACTCACCCCCAGTCACAGATCTGGGTTGAATCCATCATCGTTCTATAGCTCACTTCGCCACCTCAGTTCAGACCCAGCTATATGCAAACCAGTCTTGACCCTGTGCCTCATGGGAACATTCTAGCCCGAACTGCCAAGCCACTGGAGTCAAGCTATCCTGGCTGATGAGGGGTGAAACCTCGAAACCGATCCTAGGATGCTTGTTTCCAGTCCAGGGAGGACCTGGCCTGGCAGTTCGGGATGGACTGTTCCCATTGGGCGCAGGGCCAAGACTAATTCGCATATGGCTGGGTACAAACTGGAATTGCATGGTGAGCAAAAAAACGATGGATTTAGGCCCAGATCTCTGTACTGGGGCGAATGTATGAAATTGTTCTGCATTCTGTCCATCAATAGTTCTTTTTGCATTTACTTACAAGGCAGCAGAGGAAATCACAGCTTCTGTTCATTTTGAAAGTCAGGGAATCTAGGACTCAAATATTCAGCATCCCTCATTTCCAGAGACTTCTAAGGGTTCAGAGATTGTCCCTAGTGTACCATAATATACTGTTAATATCTTCAGACAGCCTATGTTAATTAAAAAAGTTTTTTTAAAATATGGCTATAGGAAATCCACCCTAAATTATAGGATTCCTCCACCTCACAGACGGGGAAAACATATAAATAGTAAAAAAAAAGTATAAAAGGGTAAAAGCTACATAGGCCAGCCAGAGGTCTTCCCTTAACCAGGACAAGTACCTCAAGGGAAATTGTCCCTGGAGGAGGACAACCTGATTTATCAACCAAACCCCACCAAGGGACAAGCCCTTTATGTAATAATACTCAGATGCCTAAAACAAAAATAGCAAAAATTGGTCTAAGGGTGGGTGAGGGTGGTGTCATGGAGAAGGTCCAACCTAAATCCATCAGTTCGATCAAAGAAAAGTGTAAGACAATATCTCCCACTTCTAAGGTGAACCCCATTTCTCAGGGGGAGATAAGGGGCTCCCCCATTTCATCGCTTTCTGAGATTGGTACCCCTCATCCCTTGGGCCAGTTTATTTTTTTTATATAGAACGTAAGGGGAAGAAAGCAAAAAACATTATGTCAGTTGAATAGATTAAAACTGCTCCATAGCTTTAAGCAGATACCCTCACTCCAAGAAAAAGTATCTGCAGACCTTGCACATGCAGGCTTCCTGATGGGCAAAGGGGGTCGAGAGCTAACAAGGGTGGACTTAATGTCCTCCCTAATAGCCAGTTTTGTGTGCAGGGCTAAGGCAGATCTTTTAGGTCTAGGTCTGCGGGTAGCAACTGAAGCAGAAGTGTCTATAGAAGATTTGCTAGTAAAGAGAGAAAACGTAATGCCAGTGTTGAATCACCATGAAGGCCTATCTTCTAGTCAGAGATATCCCACTCAGCAACTAAAGTAGGCTACCCGAGTTTCAACCAGGTGTCTGGAAATTCACCCAAGCATTATAATAATAATTTAAGGATTGTTATTTCAAATGGTATGTCTCCCCACTGTGCAGGTTGTGGCCAAGGATGGGAATCTTTGAATCGCTACGCCCCCTTCATGAGCCATCAAGTTAATCATGATTTGCGGAAGTAAGGGAACGAAGCATAGATCATTGAGTTCTCCCAAAATCTCTTATTGGTAATTTGTATCATACACTGCTTTACACTCCTAACGAAAAGTGGTTATGTGGATGAATCATCAAATTGTGCTTTCAGAAGAAACATGGTTCTGGGAGAACACTAACGTTGAGGGTTTTGTAACTATTACTAGACTGGGGTATGATCGAGGCAGAGGTAGATTATCAGTTAGGCTAATGATGACCATTATCTCCACTAGAAACTAGAAAGTTTGGGGTGATTCACTAAGCGGGCTGAGACAAAGGGGTCCCAAAACATATTTTCCATATTAATTTTTCCATAGGAACTTTAGACACAGCTACAGCCCAAACGGCTGACCAGATTTACACTAAATTCGGCAGAAAGCTAGATCTTGGCCCAGAAAGAGGGATTTTGTCTTTTGATGTAAATCCATTCAGTAGTGTGGGAGAAATTAAAGACTAAAAAAGGTATATTTCACACTGTGGATCCTTTGCGGATCGTTGGCAATGGATCCGCAAATGTGTGAGCCACACCTTGCATTGGGATTGGCTGGCTGTAACTTGAAAAGCAAGTTTTGGCCACCATCTTACAACTTGGCCCCCTTCTCCATAATAAAACATTTTTAAAAAGTAGAAAGGGGTAGGATAGAGGTACTATGACCTCCTGGATCGTTTGTGGGTGTTGTGAAGAGACCCTCTGTGTAGTTGAACCTAATGATGAACTTACTTTTTGATTGTACTGTGGATTTGCGGGTGCTTCCCGTTGCTCAGTGTGACCCCCTAGCCATTGGCAGTAGATCCAAAAATATACACTGTTTAAAAATTGAACATACAAAAACACATGCATGCACATCAACACGTAGACACACATACACACACTCCCACACACTTAGACAATCTCACACATACATACTCACTCACACAACTCTGTTCAAGCATCCCCCACACACAGAGTGAGACCCAGCTTCGCAATTATATAGATACAGTCAAACTCACACTTATGTAAGCTCTCATGCTCATATACAGACACACACATACAGAATCACATGCATACAAAGGGCCTGATTTAGATCTAGTTGGATGGATTACTCCATCACAACGATGACGGATAGCCTGTCCGCCTAAATATAAATCCCATAGGACATAATAGGAAATATATGTTGGTGGATGGGATATCCATTGCCGTTGTGACGGAGTTACTTGTCCGCTGAGATCTAAATCAGGTCGATAGTTACTTGTACACTTTCGGTAACTGTCACAAAAACACAGAGTAACATACTCAACTATATACACACACTTAGATACACATGCACATAACCTCAGACTGACAGATACACTTAACCCCTTCCTTAGGAGATGCAAACACGCTCTATATATAAAGTTATATGCACTGTATATCCTATGCACAAAATTAAACCCACAGACACATAATTCCATGTACTGATGTAGACAGAGACACATGTACACAACCTCACAGACACATTCTCAACTACACAATCAGACAGAATCACCGCCTCACACAGAGTAACACCCACACACACAATGCACAACAGAGTCACACACACAATTACTTAACCTCACATACTGAATGCTAATGACACATGCATGTAAATAATTATACACCACTTTTAGACCTGGCATTTCTTGGCGGGATTACCCCTGACTTTTTGCCTCTACCTCCTCTATTTTTGACTGACTTAGATGCTTTGGGCACTTTGCCACTGCTGATCAGTGTCAAAGTGCAAGTGCTCCCAGTATAAAGTATAATGGTAATAGGTTGTCCATGATTGGTATGTTTGCCTTACTAGTAAAGTCCCTAGTAAAGTGCACTATGTGTGCCAGGGCTGGTAATGCAAATGCTACTTGTGGGCCTGCAGCACTAATTGTGCCACCCACACCAGTAGCTTTAAAAAGGGAACTCAGGCCTGCCATTGCAGTGCCTGCACGCAGTTTGTTAAACTGCCATGTTGTTCTGGCAAGTGTACCCACTTGCCAGACCTTACTTTTCCCTTTCTATGCACATCAGACACCCCTATGGTAGGTCCAAGGTACCCCATGGGCAGGGTGCAGTGCATGTGAAAGGTAGGACATGTACTAAGGTGTGCCATGTCCTGACAGTGAAATAATCTCCATTTCGTTTTTCAATGTTGAAAGGCCATCTTGCCCATAGGACAGAATGGGGAGGCTGTGTTATAGGTTTTCCAGCCTATCTTCCCAAAGGCTTAAGATGGAGAGGCGAAGTTTAGTATGCCTGAACTCACAATGTAATAACACATCTTTTTATGAAGGTGGTTTTTGCATTGTGTGTTTAGAAGCCACTCTTTTAGAAGTGGCTGGGTTTTTGTGCTCTAACATTTCTGTGTGTCTCTGCCTGGTTGTGGATTGACTGTCTGGATTTGAAAGCGACAGGATCTGGGGAATGTCTTGACCCAGGGGAGGAGGTGAGACAGCAACAGGCTGACCTGCATCTGGAGTGTAGGGGGAGGAGTTGCCCCTCGAGGTGAAGAGGCCTTGGTTGCTGCCATAAAACAATTGTCCCATCTCCTGCTGAGTGATTGAGAATCCAGACCCCCACTAATCAAAGGAAGAAGGTGTCACTGGCAGGGAGGCACCCAGAACTGGTTTGAACAGGGGTCAGTGCCCCCTTGAACACAAAGACTTCAAAGCCATTGAGGGGTATAACTATGAGAGCTGAAGCCCCTGAACTTTGGAGAATGGCTTGATCAAGATTGAACAAGACTGGAGCTACTTCATGGTCAAGAGGAACCTTTGCCAAGGAAGAAACAACTGAAGAGACTGAAGGAAAGGACTGACCCTTGCTGTGCGTTCTGGGGCTGGCCTGCAGTTTGCTGTTTTAACCAAGGAAAGGCTAAAGGGACTTTACTGTGTGCTGTGTCCCCCTGCTTGAAAGGACTTTGCTGTGCTGTGTCCTGAAGTAACTTATCCCTAAGGGCCCGAGGTAAGCTGGCTCCCTGTTGCGGAAACTCAGGAACACAAAAGTTTCCAGGAGAGTCTCAGCGATGCTGTGTGCGTGTGCTTTTTGCAGCCTGAGACCCTCGTAAGGAGTGCCCTGTGATCGTGGGCACCTGGAGTCCAAGCGAATCTCAGCGACGCTGTGTGCGTGTGCTTTTTGCAGCCTGAGCCCTTCGTGAGGATCGTCCTGTTATCGTGTGCACCGGAATCCAAGTGAGTCTCAGCGACGCTGTGTGCGTGTGCTTGGTGCAGCCTGAGACCTTCGTGAGGATTGCCTTGTTATCGTGCACCCGGAATCGAAGTGAGTCTCAGCGACGCTGTGTGCGTGTGCTTTGTGCAGCCTGAGACCTTCGTGAGGATTGCCTGGTTATCGTGCACCCAGAATCCAAGTGAGTCTCAGCGACGCTGTGTGCATGTGCTTTGTGCAGCCTGAGACCTTCGTGAGGATTGCCTTGTTATCGTGCACCCGGAGTCCAAGTGAGTCTCAGTGACGCTGTGTGCGTGTTCTTCGTGCAGCCTGAGACCTTCGTGAGGAGTGCCCGGTGATCGTGCACCCGAAGCTCAAGGGAGTCTCAGCGACGCTGTGTGCGTGTGCCCTGTGGCAGCCTGAGATCTTCGTAGCAGTAGCGGCCCGGACTGGCAGCCCCGGAGGAGCTGAGCCGCCGGCCCAAGCCCGCCGTTGCCAATTCACAAAGATTGCATCGGAGGCCCAAGTCACTGGAAGAGGAGAGGAGAGTGAGGTCACACCCCCCAGGTAACGTGTGTCGACGCCTGGGGTGGGGTGCGGGCTCGGAGGGAGACGCTCTCTGCCTCTCTCTCAGTCCGGCAGTGCGAGCATCTGCTTCGGCTCGTATCGTAGTCCATACTGGCCAAGGGAGTGGCAGTACTGGGGCCGGAGTGCGGAGCTGCACTTTTTGTTATACCATTCCCGTGTTGGGGGCAACTGTTGACAGAGGCTGACTTCGAGTCATCACGAGTGGCGGAGAGACCGCCTAAGGCACCGTGATCGGTGCTGGAGTGTATTACGCATTACCTTATTTCTGCATAACGGAGTACCTGATTGTCGTATTACACATTGCATCATTTCTGCATAACGAACTACCTGATTAGTGTATTACGCATTGCATTATTCCTGCATAACAAACTACCTGATTAGTGTACTACGCATGGCATTATTTCTGCATAACGAACTACCTGATTGTCGTATGACCCATTGCATTTTTTCTGCATAGTGAACTACCTGATTAGTGTATTACGCATTGCATTATTCCTGCATAACGAACTACCTGATTAGTGTATTACGCATTGCATTATTTCTGCATAGCAAAGTACCTGGTTATTGCGTTACGCATTGCATTATTTTTACATTGCACAGTGCCTGATTGTTGCGTTACGCATTGCATTACTTTTCCATTGCAAAGTGCCTGATTCTAGCATTACGAACTGCATAACATTGTATTAGGACTACAGTGGAATGTTTAGAAGTGCTCATTAATATCGCCAGAACTTACAAGGGCTGGCTGGCCTAACAACCAGCCAGGAGGAATATTACACATACTCCTATGCTGGATTTATATCGTGTATATCTTTTTATGTAAAATTTATACTCGTTTTTATAAAACTCGTGTGGAGTCCATTTGTGGTGTCATTATTGGGTTGCTGTGAGCGTGGTTGCAAATACTTTACACCTTTGCCTTGAAGATAAGCCTGGCTGCTCGTGCCAAGCTACCAAGGGGGTGAGCGGGGAATATCTCAGAAGGTGTCCTTCCTTTCCCTGATGTGGAAACGCGGGTCCCTATTTGGCCTAAGGTACCTACCTCAGCCAACCAGGGATCCCGGGTCTAACATTTGGTGGTCAGCAGAGTAGGATTTGAATGTGTATTTGCAAATTCACTCACAGTAATTGGTGTACATCACAAGTTTAGCGCAGACCATGACGCAACCACATATTGTGTTCTTGATTTGTTGGTTTTATTTTTGAGCGACCTTTAAGCCACACAACATGTCTCAGAGGAGTCAAGTGGCCAGTGAGGCTGCAGAATTAGAGTTCGACATTGAGGCATTGCTTACCTACAAAGTTTATCAATTGAGGCAATTCTGCAGAGCTTTGGGATGTCCCATGAAAAGTAGCGCCAAGAAGGAGGAGCTGCAAATGGGCTTGAGGGCCTGGTGGGAAGCCAAAGGGGCTCAGGAGGCGGGTGATGTTGAGGTGGATGAGGATGACCCAGGGAATGGATTTGGTCCACAGGATTTGCCAGTGGAGGGACCATCCTCAGGGGCTGGTAGTAGCCATTCAGGGAGGAGTTTTTCACCAGAGGAGCAGGAGGAATACCAAAGGGTTAGAGAGCATGAGTTGGAGGTTTTAAGACTTAAAACTCAAGCAGAAGAGAAGAAGCTGCTCATTGAAAGTGAAAAGCAAGCAGAGGAGAGCAGGAACGCTCTTGCCTTGGAAGAGAAAAAGATTCTCTTAGCTCATGAGTTAAGCATGGGGGAACTGGAAATGAAGGTTAAACAGGCCGAGTCCAGTTCAAAGGGTGGCAGCACACCACCAGTGCCAGTGGGGAAGGTGTACATTCCCAAAGACTTAGTGCGAGATTACCAGAGGGGTGATGATATATATGCGTGGTTCACGGCATATGAGATCGCACTGAGGATGAATGAGGTGCCTGAGAAGCATTGGGGGGCGGGCCTATGGAAACACTTTGAGGCTTCTGGGAGGGATGTTTTACCCCCTTTAGAGAGGGCGGGAAGCCTGACCTACGCCAATATGAAGGAGGCTTTATGCCTCAGGTATGGGCTCACTCCTGAATAGTACAGGCAGAAATTCAGGAACTTCAAGAAACTGGAATCCAGTACTTGGGTTGAGTGTGTGAATGCATACACGCGTGCACTGGATGGTTGGATGAAGGGCAGCAAGGCAACTGATTTTAAGAGCTTATGCGATTTAATTAGTTGGGAGCACTTGAGTAGTCTGTGTGTTCCAGAGCTGTACCAGCATCTTTTGGACAGTAAGCTGACTGATCCCAGTAAGCTTGCTGAAGAGGCGGACCGCTGGACCAGTACCCGGGTCCACAAGGGGATTGGAGGTACCACTACCAAAAGTGTACAGAGTCCCCCGCAGAAGGTGGGGGAGGACAAGGGTAACCACAAGGGGTTCACTAAAGGGCCCCAAAGTAGTTCCCAGGTGAAAGGGTCCCAGTCCCCTAAGGCTAAGAGGTCCTGGCCCTATAAGGGCAAGCGGGACAACCGAGGTCCTCCTACTTGTTACTACTGTAAAGAAGTGGGTTATATTTCCCCTAGATTCCCCATGAAGTCATCTGCACCCACTGGTGCTCCAACACCAGGATTACTGAGTGTAACGTTGGGGGAGGCATTGAGTCCTTGGAATGGGGAGGAGCAAGCAGTCATGACCCTGGTCTCATTAGGAAATTGAGAGATGGTCCAGGAAATCTCTCTGCCTGAGAATACTAAGAAATAGAGGCAGTGGGTGACCATCAATGGAAGGAGGGTGGAGGCTCGGAGGGACACCGGAGCCAGTTTGACATCTGTCAGGTGTCAGTGGGTGTCTGAAGAGCAGGTAATTCCTGATGTGCTTCACCCTGTAGTTGCAGCAGACAACTCAGTGCGCCTCTGCAAGGTGGCGCTGGTTCCCTTTGAGTGGGGGGGGGTCTCAATTTCCTTGAAGGTCGTTGTAAATCTGTCCATGCCTGTAGACTGTCTGCTAGGGAATGACCTGGAGAGTTCCCCCTGGAAGGAAGTGGAGCGCCAGGCGCATTTGGAGATGTTGGGTCTGCCTGAGTGGGCTTGTGTGACCACTCGGTTAATGGCAGCCAGTAAAGGTGTTCAAGAGGACCTGGAGCCTGAAACAGTGGCCCAGGTGCCTGCCGAAAGAGAAGAGGCAGGGGGCACGGGAAACCGGCCCCCACAGTTCCCACGGTCCAGGATGAGGCACCCTTTGAGGGGGATGCCCTGAAGCCTACGGGGGAGCAAGTGGCTGAACTGGGGGACCTACCGGGGCTGACCGAATGGCAGCAGGAAGGAGGACCCTCGAGGGAGGAATTCTGTGAGGAGCAGAAGAAGTGCCCTTCTCTTGTAGGTTTGCGGCAACAGGCAGCAAACCAGGCA
Source organism: Calotriton arnoldi (assembly GCA_963921515.1). NCBI lineage: Eukaryota > Metazoa > Chordata > Amphibia > Caudata > Salamandridae > Calotriton > Calotriton arnoldi. The sequence goes on from CAWUFW010014139.1 coordinate 290,923, forward strand.
GCAGGTGATCAGTCTGGATCATACTTGATTTACTGGGAGAATGATCTCCTGTTTAGTGAGCCTAAGGTTGCTGAGCCTGGGTCAGCCCGTGCGCTGGTGTTACCCCAGCGCTTCAGAGCCTTCCTATTGGGGTTGGCTCGTGATGTACCTTTAGCAGGACATTTGGGGCAGGACAAGACCTTTGAGAGGCTTGCCACCCACTTCTACTGGCCTCAAATGCGCAAGAGTTCTGATACTCATTGCAGGACCTGTCAGACTTGCCAGGCAAGTGGTAAGAGTGGAAGGAAGTGCAAGGCTCCCCTCCAACCTTTCCCTGTAGTCAGCACCCCCTTTGAGAGGGTGGGCATTGACATCGTGGGGCCTCTGGATCCCAAGACAGCCATGGGCAACAGGTTCATCCTGGTCTTGGTGGACCATGCCACCCGGTACCCGGAAGCCATCCCTCTCCGGACGGTGACAGCCCCGTGGTGGGCTGTGCACTGATGGGGATTTTCTCCCACGTGGGGTTCCCCAGAGAGGTGGTGTCCGACAGGGATACTAATTTCATATCTAGGTATATGAAATCTCTGTGGAAGGAGTGTGGTGTAACCTATAAGTTCACCACACCTTACCACCCCCAGGGTAATGGTCTGGTTGATAGATTTAACCGGACCTTAAAGGGCATGATTATGGGTCTTGAGGAACCCATGAGGTGTAAGTGGGACGTCCTCTTACCATGCCTGCTGTTTGCTTACAGAGAGGTACCACAGAAGTCCTTAAGGTTCAGTCCCTTTGAGCTCCTGTATGGGCACCCTGTAGGAGGACCCTTGAGTTTGGTGAAGGAGGGCTGGGACAAGGCTCCCAGTAAACCCCCCAGGATGTATACAGCTACATGCTGGCCTTCAGAAACCAAACTAGGCGTTTCAGGCAACTCGCTCAGGTGAACCTGGAAGCCAGCCAGGAAGACATGAAATGGTGGTACGACCAGAATGCCACTCTGGTCGAGTTTCAACCTGGACAGAAAGTGTGGGTGATGGCGCCAGTGGAGCCTTGCGCGCTCCGGGACAAGTGGACTGGGCTATATGAGGTGGTGGAGCGCAGGAGCGAAGTGACCTACTTGGTTGACTTACGGTCTCCTAGGAACACTTTGAGGGTCCTCCATGTGAACCGCCTCAAACTACACTTCGAGAGGTCTGAGGTGACCATGCTCTTGGCTACAGATGATGGGGCGGAAGAGGAGAATGAACCTCTTCCTGACCTCCTGTCAGCCAAGGAGAAGGATGGGTCAGTGGATGGAGTGAACCTCTCGCCGACCCTGGAACAGCAGAGGGACTGTCGCCAGGTATTGGGTCAGTTCGCCTCCCTGTTCTCCCTGACCCCAGAAGTCACCCATTGGTGTGTCCATGATGTGGACACTGGAGACAGCCTGCCTGTAAAACAGAAATTCTACAGGGTAGCTGATAAGGTCAGGGCCAGCATCAAGGAGGAGGTTTCCAAGATGCTGGCGCTAGGGGTGATTGAGCCATCCAGCAGCCCCTGGGCTAGCCCAGTGGTCCTTGTGCCAAAAGCTGCTGCACCAGGTGCCATCCTAGAACTCCGGTTCTGTGTGGATTACCGTGGGCTCAATGCGGTCACTAAGACTGATGCTCACCCCATCCCCAGAGCTGATGAACTCATGGATCGGCTGGGAGCTGCCCGGTACCTCAGGACATTTGACGTGACATCGGGGTACTGGCAGATTGCCTTGACCGATGGGGCAAAGGAGATGTCAGCGTTCTCAACGCCGGAGGGGCACTACCAGTTCAGGGTTATGCCCTTTGGGTTAAAGAACGCCCCTGCCACCTTCCAGAGACTGGTTAACCAGGTGCTAAGTGGGCTAGAGGAATTCAGCGCCTCCTACCTGGACATTGCTGTGTTCAGCTCCAGTTGGGAGGAGCATTTGCAACACCTCTGTGAAGTGTTGAAGGCCTTGCAGAGGGCGGGCCTAACTATCAAGGCAAGTAAGTGCCAGATAGGGCAGGGTTCTGTGGTGTACTCAGGACACCAGGTAGGGAGCGGCCAGGTGGTGCCCCTACAGGCAAAGATTGATACCATTCTGGCTTGGGAACCCCCAAGACCCAGACAGGAGTGAGGGCCTTTCTAGGACTCACTGGGTGTTACAGACGGTTTGTGAAGGGGTATGGCACCATTGTTGCCCCCTTGACAGAACTGACATCAAAGAAACAGCCCAAGAAGGTGATCTGGACTGATGCCTGCCAGACTGCTTTTGATGCCCTGAAAACTCCCATGTGCACGGCGCCCGTGCTCAAGGTGCCTCATTTCTCCAAGGAATTTGTAGTGCACACAGATGCTTCAGAGCATGGTGTGGGAGCGGTACTCTCACAAATGAATGACGAGGGCTTGGACCAACCAGTAGCCTTCATTAGCCGGAGGCTACATCCCAGGGAACAGAGGTGGAGTGCAATTGAAAGGGAAGCTTTTGCTGTGGTCAAGGCGCTGAAGAAGCTGAGGCCCTACTTGTTTGGGACTCACTTCCTGGTTCAGACCGACCACAGGCCCCTCAGATGGTTGATGCAGATGAGGGGTGAGAACCCAAAACTGTTGAGGTGGTCCATCTCCCTACAGGGAATGGACTTCACGGTGGAAAACCGCCCTGGAACAGAACACGCCAATGCTGACGGTCTGTCCAGATTTTTCCGCCTTTGTGATGAGAACTCCCATGAGGGTGGGTAGTTCCCCCCACTTTTCGGCTGGGGGGGACACGTGTTAGACCTGGCATTTCTTGGCATAATTACCCCTGACTTTTTGCCTCTACCTCCTCTATTTTTGACTGACTTAGATGCTTTCGGCACTTTGCCACTGCTGATCAGTGTCAAAGTTCAAGTGCTCCCTGTATAAAGTATAATGGTAATTGGTTGTCCATGATTGGTATGTTTGCCTTACTAGTAAAGTCCCTAGTAAAGTGCACTATGTGTGCCAGGGCTGGTAATGCAAATGCTACTAGTGGGCCTGCAGCACTAATTGTGCCACCCACACCAGTAGCCTTAAAAAGGGAACTCAGGCCTGCCATTGCAGTGCCTGCGCGCAGTTTGTTAAACTGCCATGTTGTTCTGACAAGTGCACCCACTTGCCAGACCTTACCCTTCCCTTTCTATGCACATCAGACACCCCTATGGTAGGTCCAAGGTACCCCCTGGGCAAGGTGCAGAGCATGTGAAAGGTAGGACATGTACTAAGGTGTGTACCATGTCCTGACAGTGAAATAATCTCCATTTCGTTTTTCTCTGTTGAAAGGTCATCTTGCCCATAGGACAGAATGGGGAGGTTGTGTAATATGTTTTCCAGCCTATCTTCCCAAAGGCTTAAGATGGAGAGGTGAAGTTTAGTATGCCTGAACTCACAATGTAATAACACATCTTTTTATGAAGGTGGTTTTTGCATTGTGTGTTTAGAAGCCACTCTTTTAGAAGTGGCTGGGTTTTTGTGCTCTAACATTTCAGTGTGTCTCTGCCTGGTTGTGGATTGACTGTCTGGATTTGAAAGCGATAGGATCTGGGGAATATCTTGACCCAGGGGAGGAGGTGAGACAGCAACAGGCTGACCTGCATCTGGAGTGTAGGGGGAGGAGTAGCCCCTCGAGGTGAAGAGGCCTGGGTTGCTGCCATAAAACAATTGTCCCATCTCCTGCTGAGTGATTGAGAATCCAGACCCCCACTAATCAAAGGAAGAAGGTGTCACTGGAAGGGAGGCACCCAGAATTGGTTTGAACAGGGGTCAGTGCCCCCCTGAACACAAAGACTTCAAAGCCATTGAGGGGTATAACTATGAAAGCTGAAGCCCCTGAACTTTGGAGAATGGCTTGATCAAGATTGAACAAGATTGGAGCTACTTCGTGGTCAAGAGGAACCTTTGCCAAGGAAGAAACAACTGAAGAGACTGAAGGAAAGGACTGACCCTTGCTGTGTGTTCTGGGGCTGGCCTGCAGTTTGCTGTTTTAACCAAGGAAAGGCTAAAGGGACTTTGCTGTGTGCTGTGTCCCCCTGCTTGAAAGGACTTTGCTGTACTGTGTCCTGAAGTAACGTATCCCCAAGGGCCCGAGGTGAGCTGGCTCCCTGTTGCGGAAACTCAGGAACACAAAAGGTTCCAGGAAAGTCTCAGCGACGCTGTGTGCGTGTGCTTTTTGCAGCCTGAGACCCTCGTAAGGAGTGCCTTGTGATTGTGGGCACCTGGAGTCCAAGCGAGTCTCAGCGATGCTGTGTGCGTGTGCTTTTTGCAGCCTGAGCCCTTCGTGAGGGTCGTCCTGTTATCGTGTGCACCGGAATCCAAGTGAGTCTCAGCGACGCTGTGTGTGTGTGCTTGGTGCAGCCTGAGACCTTCGTGAGGATTGCCTTGTTATCGTACACCCAGAATCCAAGTGAGTCTCAGCGACGCTGTGTGCGTGTGCTTTGTGCAGCCTGAGACCTTCATGAGTATTGCCTTGTTATTGTGCACCCGGAATCCAAGTGAGTCTCAGCGACGCTGTGTGCGTGTGCTTTGTGCAGCCTGAGACCTTCGTGAGGATTGCCTTGTTATCGAGTACTCCGAGTCCAAGTGAGTCTCAGCGACGCTGTGTGCGTGTGCTTTGTGCAGCCTGAGACCTTCATGAGGATTGCCTTGTTATCTTGCACCCGGAGTTAAAGTGAGCCTCAGTGACACTGTGTGCGTGTTATTTGTGCAGCCTGAGACCTTCGTGAGGAGTGCCCGGTGATCGTGCACCCGAAGCTCAAGGAAGTCTCAGCGACGCTGTGTGCGTGTGCCCTGTGGCAGCCTGAGATCTTCGTAGCAGTAGCGGCCCAGACCGGCAGCCCCGGAGGAGCTGAGCCGCCGGCCCGAGGCCGCCGTTGTCAATTCACAAAGATTGCATCGGAGGCTCAAGTCATTGGAAGAGGAGAGGAGAGTGAGGTCGCACCCCCCAGGTAACGTGTGTCGACGCCTGGGGTGGGGTGCGGGCTCGGAGGGAGACGCTCTCGGCCTATATATATATATATATATATATATATATATATATATATATATATATATATATTTAAAGGCAATGTGAGGATATGGAGCCATCCATTGTCTCAATGTCTCATTCATTTGGATTTCTAGTCCAGCCCCTGTGGTTGTTCATAGATTGTTGCCACCACAATACACAATCATGAGGTCTGGGTGCTCGCAATCCAAAATGCTCTCAAGCATAGACAACAATTGACGCTACTTCATACCTCTAGCCGATCCAAGTGATGTCCACTTGGGAAAGTCCAAGATCTTTGTCAATGCCACAATTTCTTGCACACACTGTAGCCCAAAATACAAAGCTGTGTCCCACAATCCACACTCTCACCATGATGCTGGTTTGGAGGAACTGGATACCGGTGGAATCAGTAGCAGATTGACAAATTTCAATATTGAAGTGGAGAGTTGTGCGAAATAGGAAAAAAAATAGCAAAATTGTGATTGGTTGAAGGTTTACTATAGCATAGTAAGTTAGGTAGTGAATAACTGTCATCTGAATTTTTTTACTGTGATTGGGAGATAGTAAAAAGTTTCTGTCCTACTTACTGTAATAGGTTGACATTTTTTCCATGTAAACAGTGATATTAAATGATATTGTTTTTCAGGCTTACAGAGCAACCTATCCTTTATGAACGTTTCACCTGAAGTTTGTTTCTAGGGGTTTTGAAACAGGTTGCTATGGAAACTGGGCTTGTGGAAAAGTGTATGGGGGAAGGATGTAATAGAGAGTTCACACACTGGGAGTAAAAAATGAAGTGGCATGCCCAACCTCTGAGTAGATTATATATGCATTTTTACTGCGTGCAAGTTACTCTACTTTGAGAACTTTCTATACTAGTTTAAACAATGTTTTTACCGGTACATTTTTTAATAGCTGTTGATCAAGTAATATGCAGTTAAGACATTTCTCTTATTTGTTTCCATATTGTCTCTGCCTATGATGTGTTGATCAATTTCCATTAGATGAAATATTTAGGTATGTCTTTAAAGAAGCAAATTTAGTGTTCGAAAAGGTTAGTAGCTACTCTCTTATAATGCTAGGTAAACTTACATGTGCTACATGAAACTTAGTAACACTATTTGAAAGTAATTGTTTGAAGGAAAAATATGTGGAAATTTGGGCGGAGGAGGGAGTGCAAACATATCTTTGAAGGACGAAATGATAATATGTGTTAATCTCTGTAATGAAATGAGTGTAATGAAATGTAGAAGTGTGTTGGTCATTTACCAGGTAAATCAAATGGAGTTGAACTATACTATTCTTAAATAGGAGTGTTCTAGGGGGAAAATATATGTAATAGAGCTTTGGAAAATACTTTCTGCTGTTGTACACATTGCTGTATGATGAGCTATGTTCAGGGTATCTTCTGTATGTGGAAGAGGGTGGGTGGAGTGTCCTGTGGGGGACTCCAGTTCTTATGATAACCTATGTAGACGATGAAACAAATAGTTAAAGTTTGCTTGGATAATCATAGGTTATGTATTTTATGGTACAATGGTGTGTCAGTGAGCAGTGATCTTCATGTGTGAAATTGTTAATTATAGTGCCTTACATAAGATCCAGTTTGTAATTGTTCAGGGGTACTGTTCTGTCTCTAAAGGCTTCAATTTAGAGTCAGAGGTTTACATCGAACACCCATGTCAAGTCAGAAAGTTTGTTCTATTGTGTAATAGCCACCTAATTTTTAACATTGAAATTTACACTAACTTTTATTTTGTTTTGGATTTTCTGTATATATTTCTCTCACTTACTAAAAGATAGGTTGAAGGGGCTAGTGTCTCAATATATATATTTACTGTTTCCGTTAAATACATCTGTGTCTTCTTGGAGCAGAACTGAGGATAAATAGTTTAGCTGCAGCTCATACATGCCATGTACTGGTAGGTGAGGCCACTTCTACACATGTCTCTCACTGTAAACAAAGATTTGCATCAAAAGGCCAGTCCCTAAATACAAACATCACCTAATACTAGGCCTAGATGCTTCTACGTATTGGTGTCCCTCTATGGAAAACTCAGAATCAAGTGTGTACTCTCCAATTAGACAAGTTATACTATATGGCAAGAGCTTCTTTAATATACTCATTTCTCTCTGGCCAGACCTGTGCATTAAGAGTCCAATCCCCTAGCACACATACCATGTAGTAGCAAGAGAAGGCACTTCTATAGACAGCTACCTAAACAAAGCTTACATCAACACACCAGTACTCCACTATATACATCACCTAATTCAAGCCTAACCACTTCTGCATACAACTGTCTCCGTAAGCAAAGCTGAGAATGAAGCGTTTACTCCTGTAGTACACATATTAGGAGTTTAATGGATTGAGCTTCTTTAATATACAAGTTTCTCTGTTACTAAACGTGAGCATGATGAGTCCAGTCTCCTACCACACATAATATGCAGTGGTAGGTGAAGTCACCCATACAGAATGTTTTCCATCAAAAGGGAAGTCCCTCAATACACACATCACCTAATACTAGGCCTAGCTACTTCTACATATAGGTATCCTCTCACGGAAAACTCAGAACCAAGTGTGTACTCTCTAACTAGAGACATTATGTGTTCAATGGCGAGAGCCTCTTTAATGGACACATTTCTGCCTGACCAGACCTAAACATGAAGAGTCCAGTCCCCTAACACACATACCATGTAATGGCAACAAAAAACACTTCTACACACAACTCTGTCCCTACCTAAACAAAGCTCTGCATCAAAACGCTATTCCATCACTGTACACATCACCTAATTTCAGGCTTAACCACTTATGCATACATAGGTTCCCCTGAAGCAAAGCTCAAAACTAAGGGGTCGATTCCGATCTCGGCCGGTAGGGCACCGAATTGATTCGGCTTAACCAGATCCGATTCGGAGCCCTCTTTCCCGACCGATTCGTACTTGCGTCCGGGCGAGCGAGTACGATGCGAGCGCATGCGAATTTGCCGACCGACTCGTACGCCCGTCCCAACCGCACCGACCGACTCGCACGGATGCGCCTCGCACCGCGCAATGGAGACGTTCCCCGGCCGGGCAAGTACGATGCGCGCCGCGAGCAGTCCGACCGACTCGCGCCGTCCGGCTCGAAGAAGCAGTCGGAGCCGTACTTCGGGGGTCCGTGTCGGACCCCCCTGTACGCGTAGCCGCGTGAGTCGCACACAGGGGGGACCCATGGGTCCCCCCTACCTGTGCGTGTACGGCGCGAGTCGCTTCACCGCGTACATGCTGTAGGGGGCGCCCTTGTTCGCCTCGCACCCATTGAGTCAATGGGAGCCCGCGAACGCGTTGTACGACAGGCTCCCATTGACTTCAATGGGAGTCCGACCGAATCGAGTCCGATAGCATGCGTACGCATCGTACTCGTTCGATCGGGCTGCTAGGGTCTGATTTGGTCGGAAATCTCTCCGGGTCCGGCTCGGTCGGAGAGATCTCCGGCCCAAATCGGAATCGGCCCCTAAGTGTCTAGCCCTCTAGTACACACATTAGGTGTAAAAGGCCTAACCTCAGCATGAAGACTCCACGCCCCTAAAACACATACAATGTAGTGACAAGAGAAGCCACTTTTACACACAGCTCTCTCCCTACCTAAACAAAGCTCTGCATTAACATGCCAGCCCAGCACTGCACACCTCACCTAATTACAGACCTAACCACTTCTGCATACAACTGTCCCCCTAAGCAAAGCTCAAAACTAATTGTCTAGCCCTCTAATATGCACGTTAGGTGTTAAAAGGTCCCAGCCTCTTTAATATACAATATTCTTTATGATCAAACCTCAGCATGAAGACTCCAGGACCCTACCACAAATAATATGTACTGGTAGATGAAGGGACTCAGAACCCCAGCTGACTGCCTAAACAAACCTTTCCTCAAAAGGCCAGTCCCTCAATACACACATCACCTAACACTAGGCATAGTCACTTCCTCAAATAGGTCTTCTTATTTGAAAAACTCAGAACCAATTGTTCACTATCCAACTGCACACATTATGTGTTAAATGGCATGAGCCTCCTTAAGACACACATTTCTCTCTGACAAGATCCAAGGATGAAAATCCAGTTCCCTAACACACATACCGTGTACTGGCAAGTGAAGCCACTTCTGCACACACCTCTGCCCCTACCCAAACAAAGCTCTGCATCAAAACAACAAATCACCACTGTACACATCACATAATACAAGGTCCTGTCACTTCTGCATACAATTGTCCCCCTAACCAAAGCTTAGAACTGTGGGCCCGATTCACAAAGATAGACTTAAAAGTTTGGTTTAACTTAGACCATACATCCAAGTTTACGACTGTGGGAATTCACAGAGGGCATTTACGAGTAGTATCTTTATGTCCACCCCAAGTGCGGACATGAAGATACTACTCAGTAAATGCCCATTGTGAATTCCCAAAGTCGTAAACTTAGACATTTGGTCTAAGTTTAGACCAAACGTCTAAGTTTACCTTTGTGAATCAAGCCCAAAGTGTCTAGTCCACTACTAAACTCATTAGTGTTAAAACATCTGAGCCTCTTTAATATACAAGTTTCTCCATGAGCAAACTTCAGCATGAAGAGTCCAGTAACGTACCACACATAACATGTCCTGGTAGGTGAAGGCACTCGTACACACAGCTGACTGCCTAAAGAAGGTTTTGCATCAAAAGGCCAGACCCTCACTACACACATCACCTAACACTAAGCCTAGCCACTTGTACATATAGCTGTCTACCTACAGAAAAGTCTGAACCAATTGCATACTCTCCAACTAGACACATTATTTGTTCAATGGCATGAGCATCTTTAATACATACATTTCTCTCTGACCAGACCTGAGCCTAAAGAGTTAGTCCCCTAACAGACATACCATTTTGTGGCAGGTGAAGACACTTCTATAAACAGGTCTCTCCCTACCTAAACAAAGCAATGCATCAATAGGCCATTCCCCCACTTCACACATCACCTAATTCCAGGCCTAACAACTTCTGCATACAACCATTCCCCTTAGCAAATCTCAGAACTAAGGGCTTGCTTAGCAAAGGTAAATTTACACTTTTGTGTCAGTTTACGATTGTTTGCTATTCACAAAGGGATTTATGAGTATTATCTTTACGAGTTTAGAGTCTCCTCATATAAAAGACCTATCTTTTTATGTGAAGAGACTCTGCACTCTTAAAGATACTACTCATGAATCCCTTTGTGAATCACAAACAATTGTAAACTTACACGAAAGTGTAAGTTTACCTTTGTGAATCAGGCCCAAATGTGTTTAACCCTCTAGCACACATGTTTGATGTTTAAGGGTTCGAACCTTTATAATATACAAGTTTCTCCATGAGCAAACCTCCGCATGAAGGGTCCAGTCCCATGCCACACATAACGTGTACTGGTAGAGGAAGGTATTTGTACGCCCAGCCAACTGCCTAAAGAAAGCTTTGCATCAAGGGGTCTTTCCCTCAATAAACACATCATCAAATACTGGGCCTACCTGCTTCTACATATAGGTGCCCCTCTATGGAAAACAACTAGACACATATACACATTTCTGCCTGACCAGACCTGAGCATGAAGAGTCCACTCCCCTAGCACACATACCATGTAGTGACAGGAGAAGGCACTTCAACAGACAGCTGTCTCCCTACCAAAACAAAGCTCTATATTAACAGACCAGTACTCAACTACACGCATACCCTAATTCTAGGCCTAACCACTTCTGCATACAACTGTCCCTCAAAGTAAAGCACAGGAGTATTCATTGCTCTACTGCAGACAGTATGTATTAAACGGTATGCCAGTCAGTCAAAGAAGTTTTATTCGACTATGCAAGTCATAAAAGCATTACAGATAAAAAGTTAAAAACAGTACAAAAGTTAAAATCTAAGTTAAAACATTTGTGCAAAAAATGGCAAGAATGGCAATCAGAGCTATCGCTATATGAAACATTACATGGCATAAAAAGATTAAAAAACATAAAATACAGGCAGTCTCATAAGCCTTTACAGCCGTGTTGGGCCCCACAAGTCACATTATGCCCACATGCACCTACACGATGTTAAAGGATTTTATCATGATCGTTTTCCAGCCATAATTTGTTTAGACAAATGTGCCACATCCACCTCAAGAATTTTGCCACCGGTATTGCGTACCTAGGTGATGGATCAGAGCAAAGAATTTGCAGGGCTATGCTGTGTGATCTTGTGCCCATATTCTTACAGAGCTGCACCAGCCAAACTTTACGCAGGCCGGCGTAGGCAGGGCAGGCAAAAAGCACATGGGAATATGGTTCAATATATTTGGCACATATATGACATTTGTTGTCCCCGGTGGAAGACCATTTGGAAGAAAAACACTTCAGGGTCAAAGATCCTGATCTAAATTAGAAGTAAAGTTTTTGGTCCAAAGGCATTTTGAAGATATCCCAATAGGGCTCGAGGCTCGATCATGATTTTATCTGAAGAAAGAGCCCTGAGAGTGAAGTGGGGTCATGGTGCCTAAGCTCTTCATGTGCAACCATTTTCCAGTAGGTTTTTTTTAGGCTGTTTTTTGACGGGAACATTGAGGTAGAAGGGGAATCCCACAGGCGTGATAAGTCTATTTTATTAATCAGACTTCTCAGATCTCGCAACTAGCTGATATTGTGGAAACAATCTAAATTGATGATATCCCTTAAGCCCTCTGTATATGCTGCCAATTCCGGCGTACACTATATTCTACACCAGTATAGAATTGGCCGTATGCACCTCTTTTACATACAACTTTCTTTCTGAACAGAGCTGAGCAACAACACTCCAGTCACTACCATATACACCATATACTGGTAGGTGAAGCCACTTATGCGTACAATTCTCAATAAAGTTGTGCATGAAAAGGCTACTGCTCAAGTGCACACATCACCTACTACCATGCCTACCTGCATCTGCATACTACTGTCCACCTAGGGAAAACTCATTTTAAAGTGACTGTCCCCCTACTACACATATTTTCTGTTAAATGATAGAACCTCTTCTTATGCTAATTTGATAATGTTTAGAGATTAGTCCAAGAACTAGTATCCCACACCATAGATACCATGGGGCTGATTACGATGGCGGAAGGCCTGCCACCGCCAGCGATGCAGTGGCGAGCCCTCCGCCATCGAACATGGATTCTCCGCCTTGCAGATTAGGATGGCAGGCGGATCCAGACTGCGACCGTGGCGGGCGCAAAGACCGCCCACCACGGAACCACCACAGGCAATCGTTCCGATTAACCCTGGGCGTAGTTTGCATAGTAGCACTACACATAGCTACGCAAAGTACATTTTGAACTACACATAGCTATGCAAATCGCGTAGTGCGTAGCTGTGTGCTTGACTGCACTGTACAATAATTGCCAAAGACATCTTGCACAGTGCAAGTTATGATAAAATAAATATTTCTGTCTTTATATGCTAAAAATGCATATAGTCATTTCACAAAAGTGAAAACGATAAATTAACAAGCAGTGAGAGAGGTGATGATTTTGGGATCCTCCCTAACCTAGGGAGAGAACCAAGCAGATGCCTTGAAAACAAAAAGCACATCTTTTGAACGATTCGGTGGTGGTCCCATCCTCTTAGGACCACCCCAAGCACAGTTATTGGCAAAAATACAATCCCAACCAAAGGCCCTGCAAAGCATTATGGGACGAGAATAGCAGTGGGCAGTGAATATTATAGTATCCAATATCAAAATAATTCTACAAAGAGCTGCAGTTCCACTAGTCGTTACTAGATGTCCCTCACGAGTCAAATGCAAAAGCTTCATGAAAGGGTTTCAATGCTTTTGCATTTGACTCGTGAGGGACATCTAGTAACGACTAGTGGAACTGCAGCTTGATGTATTAATAATTTCAATGCTTTTGCATTTGACTCGTGAGAGACATCTAGTAACGACTAGTTGAACTGCAGCTCTTTGTAGAATTATTTTGATATTGGACACTATAATATTCACTGCCCACTGCTAATCTTGTCCCATAATGCTTTGCAGGGCCTTTGGTTGGGATTGTATTTTTGCCCATAACTGTGCTTGGGGTGGTCCTAGGAGGAAGGGACCACCACTGAATCGTTCACATTATATGCTTTTTGTGTTCAAGGCATCTGCTTGGTCCTCCCCCTATGTTAGGGGGGACCCCAAAATCATCACCTCTCTCATTGCTTGATATTTTATTGTCAAAGTTCACTTTTGTGAATTGGTTATATGCTTTTTAACATAGAAAATTGCTTTATCAAAGCATTTGTAGGTGTTTATTATACTGCTGCTGTGCTATGTCAATTAGCACAGTTTTTCACTTTGCTACGTGCAATTTGCGTAGTGCGTAGTAGCGCAAACTTTGCATGCTCCGTGAGCGTAGCAAAGTATTACGCCCAGGGTTAGTTCCGATTGCCTGGCGGAGTGGTCTGCACCTCTAAAATGGTGGCGATGCCCAGCAGGCACTATCCGCCAAATTAGGATGCTGGCTTCAGACAGCCTTTCCATGGTGGCGAAACTGCCAGGGAAAGCCTGGCGAGGATTAGTTTTGGGGCCCCGTTGCGGGCCCCCCTTGTGTTGGGGGGAGGTGTTGGTGCACTGGGGGGTACCCATGGTACCCCCCTACATTTCACTGCACTACGTGGCAGGCACTGTGTGGTGCCTGCCACGTAGTGCAGTGAAATGCACCACATGCATTTTTAACATCGCGGCAGGTGCTGCAGTCAGGAGTGCCCGCTGCAATGTTAAATTGCAAGATGCGACTGCCATGGTGGTGGTCGCATCCTAGTTTAGAGTACGGGACCGCCACATGCATGGCGGGCGGTCCCGATCCCCACTACGACTCGAGTCCGCCAGCCATCGTAATCGGCCCCCATGTTCTCATATACTGAGCCATGCTACAAACAATTATCCCTCAAACGAAATTGTGGCTATAGAGACTAGGCCTTAACCCCTTCCCTGCTCATGACGAGCTCAGCTCGTCATGCCTCACGGTCGGGCTGTGCGCATGACGAGCTGAGCTCGTCATGACCCCGCCCGCGATTGGAATGTCCAGCACCTGGCTGGAATTCCTCTCGCAGCGAAGGCGTTAACTACACACATCATCTACTACTATAGTGAGTGTTTTTTTTTACATACAATTTTTTCTGTCATCAAAGCTGAGCATCAACGTTGTACTCCTCTATAACAAGTAATATATGGTGATAAACTAAGCTACTTCTACATACTGGTGTCTCCTTAAAGAAAGGTATGCATTAAGAGCTGAGTCCTCCAGTATACTCATCGCGTAATGGTATACCTACCACTTAAAGTTGAGAATGAAGATGCTTTGAAGTTGTATTTCATGAATAAAATGACAAACTTCTAAACAATTATTGAATTTTGATAATACATTTATTTTCCAAATTTACAATATTGTTTAAAATGTATGTTTTTCCATTGTGCCATCCTTCTTCTTTAGGTATTTTACATCTTTCACAATGCCTACTAAGCAGCAGAAATAGAAGGAGATGAAATGTGCCTACTACTGGAAAAGAAGTGAGATTACAACTAAACAGAATGTAGGAGAAAGGTAGCAGATTAAACACAATTTTGGTAAGAGTAAGCAAAGATTTCTTAGAAACATCATTAGGAAAAGCCTACTTTCAAAGAAGAATGCAAAGAAAAAGAAGGCAGTGCGACAATAAAATCACTTGTAAATTAAGAATGTAAAGTGGAGACTATTGTGAGGAAGAAGTGTGACCACTCTAATGGAAGGAAGAATAAATTAAAGGAGCTTAAAGAAAAGTTTTTTTGTAAAAGAATAATAAATAATATTCTTAAATTTATGAAGCCAGGGAAGAGGAGAGGAAGTTGAAAACGTCAAAAAGACTTGATAGTATTGTATTTTGCAATCAAAAGATAGTTATTTATTTTGATCCTGAACTGAATGAAAACTTTAGATAGATTAGTGTCTTGTCTAAAAAAAGAAGTGCCAACAAAAGGTACAGATTACTAGGACCAACCTTTGAAGCATTTCTGATGGCGAGTAAGACCGGGCCTAAAACTCTACTCCGTTCGTGGAGTTTGCAGAATTTGGCAACTCCGCATTCCGCGGAGAATGCAGAGTTACCATTAAACTCTGCAACGGAGTGCAGGAATTTTGGGATTAGCACACTCGAAATGTCCTTTCGCCTGCACAAGAGGATCTTGCCGGGCGCTTGTGATTGCCCACGAGATTTCCAGGCCTGTTCGAAGGTGCCACGAGATTTGCTAGACAGCCGCATGCTCCAGCAAGATTTAGCAGTTGCCAACACATCATTCGGGTGCACCAGTGACTTCCGGCAGATGTTCTCTGCTGTACGCGATCCCGAACATGTAGGTTCTACCGCGGCTGCAATCTGGGGATGATTCTCTCCTCGACAAGCATCAAAATCTTTCCAAAATGACGACTGAGAGATAAAAGCCTCCTCGAATTGGCATTTGGCATTGGTTTCTTGGGCTTTTTTTCCAACTGGAAGGAGGTGTCCCAGAGTCTCCGAACTCCTGTTTCTATCCAGCAGGCTCCTCCCAGGGCTTTGTCCATCTCCTGTTCACTTTTCATTTGGATTTGGAGCTGGAAGGCTCACCCTTTGTGTCTGCTGCATATCCCATTGGATTTAATTACTTAGGGGCCTATTACGATGGTGGTCGGATGTCCACCGCCGGGCCGGCCGCCAGTCAAATTAGGATGGCGGTGGTGACCGCGGCGGTGGAAAACTCCGACCGCCGCTTTTCCGTCGGTTGCCATCCGCACTCCTGCCTGGCAGACGGAGCAGGACCGGGATAATGGTGGCGGTGCAGAGCAGGCTCTGCCGGCAGGATTATGATGCCGGCGGTAGCCAGCCTTTCCTCAGCGGTCAGACCGCCATGGAAAGGCATGCGGTGATTGTCTTCTGGGGGCCCATTGCGGGCCCCCAATGTTTTGTGGGGGGTGTGGGTACACTGGGGGGTACCCATGGTCCCCCCTACATTTCCCTGTACCAGGTGGCAGGCACTGTGCAGTGCCTGCCACACAGTGCAGGGAAATGCAGGATATGCTCATTTTGACATCGCTGCGGGGCTGCGTGCAGCAGTGACCGCCGCAATGTTAAAGACCGCGATCCGACCACCGTGGTCGGATTTCAACAGCGGACCATCGTAATGCGACCAGCGGTTGAGTCGCAGGCCATGCGGGCGGTCTTTTCCCACTACCATGGCGGTCGGGGAGGTTTTCCGACCACCATCGTAATATGCCCCTTAGTATTTGAGATTTCACAAGTAAGTTGAAAAACTGGTGTTGTTTATTTGATTGGGACCATGCACCTGGATTTATTTGTACATTTAATGGATTTTTTAAATTTATTGTGGTGGGTGGCCTGTTGTTTCAGTAGGGGCCTAGTGATATCTTTGCATTTCATTTTTCCTCTTTTGTAAAGAAAAGTGTTGCAGTTTACTCAATTTTTTTTAATACATTTGCAATATTGATTTAATTCACTATGTGGCCTCGTCTACCAATTGGCTTTTCAGCCAGTAGGCCCAGTGCTAGTCATGGGTGCATGAAACAACTGTTTCTGTGGTGTCTGTTGAATCTGAAACATCATTTAGGCCATTGATGGATTTGGACAGAAATACAATATGTGTTTTTTTTTGTTGTATTTCATGTTCCCCCTCCTGCACGCAGTGTATAGGACTAGGTGGGGTAATGCCTTTGAAGAATGTGTGTTGAGGTAAACATTTTTTGTTTTAGCCCTATTAATTTTAGTTTTTGGCATTGCTGAATTAATGCTGTGTTCTCTGTTGTACCATGCCTCCTTTGTCTGGCCAGTGTGTGTATGTGTGTTTGCCATAGCAAACCATTTGCCTTTGTTCCACATGCCATTTGGCTACTGGCCAGGGGCTATTTTGTATAGTCAGTGGACTATCCCTAGGCCTGCATGTGATCTTTGTTTTACAGGCCTCCTACCTCGTGTTGTGACCATGTGGCTGGCAGCCTTTGTGTGTATCCAGACAGTGTGCTTTTGTCATAGGCCTGCATGTCTTCTTTGTTGTGGCCATGCCTTCTTGCTGGTTGTTGTTGTTGTGACAATGTTGCTGGCGGCCATTTTGTGTAGGCAGCCAGTGTGCTTTTTGCCATAAGCCTGCATGCGTTCTTTGTTTTCTAGGCCTCCTGCTTCTTGTCTGACCATTTGGCTGGCAGGCATTTTGGCATTGTTGAATTAAAGCTGTTTTCTCTGTTTTACCATGCCTCTTTTGGGCTGTGTATGTGTGCGTGTGTGTGTGTGTATGTTTGCCATAGGCCACCGTTTGCCTTTGTTCTACATGGCATGTGACATGGGGCCATTTTTTATATAGTCATTGTCCATGGGCCTGAATGTGTTCTTTGTTTTACTGGCCTCGCCCTCCTGCCTCTTGATGTTGTGACCAAATGACTGGCAGCCATTTTATGTTAATTACCACTAGCCAGCCAGTGTGCCTTCCCCATAGACCTGCATGCGTTCTCTTGTGACCATGTGGTCAGTGGCCATCTTGTGTGTGTAGGCAGCCAGTGTACTTTCCCCATAGACCTGAATGGCTTCTCTTTGTTCTCTAAGCCTTCCTGCTCAGTGTTGTTGTTGATGACAATGTGGCACTGGTTGGCAGCCATTTTGTACATTCAGCCAGTGTGGCCTTTTGCCATAGGCTGCCAGGATGGTTGAGCAATGATATAGCAGTTAAACAACTTATTAATATATGTTTGAGGATAACTTCACTTGTTTAGTTTTTTTTATTTTATTTTTTTCCATTTTTTTATAATTAATAAATTATATTTTTAATTGTTTTTTAATTTAATTTTAAAATGTTTTTGTTTTGTTTTTTGTTCATCCCATTTTCTACTACATTTGGCATCAATCAACCCCATGTCTGCTATAAGTGCACAACAGCATTGATTGTCCAGGGATTATTCCTTCCATTGTCATTTGTCAGCTGCACCTCCCTGAGTACCACATCACAGGTGAGTGACATCACGTGACATACATAAAGCAAACAGTTTCATCTGTATGTTGTCATTTTTGCTCTATCTTATCCTTCCTGAGTGTACAGTCAGTCACCATGAAAGTTTATGTTGGTCTGGTTTACCGTTTTAGGAATAGATACACTGTATTGTTAATTATTTATAATAAGAGTAACCAGTGACCACATTAAATTATATTGTGTTTGTTTGTACTACTAATTGACTGCCACAATGCCACATTCCACTGACATTTGTCTTGCTTCTAAGTTCACAACAGACAACATCACCCACACTACTGCCAGAAAGAAAGGCTGTGCACAGCTTGATGCATTAATGACCCACATATCACAGACATCTCTTCAACTTGTGAAGCGAAGTGCCAGTGGTAACTGACAGCTACAAGCTGACCCTCAAGAAAGGTGCTACCAAGAAAGTGGCCAATGAGAAGAAGAAGGAGCTTACCCCCACCACTGGTATGTCACTCCAGATCTTTTTTGGAAGAAAAAAACTGTTTCTATCGCACCAGCCTCTGGGGGGCAAGCAGGGAGCAGCACCCCCACATCAGTAGACCCACCCCAATCTGGGCCCAAGCCCATGTCTGTCAAAGTGGCAGCCAGTCTAAAGAAGGCAATGCCAACGAACAGAGATGTTGTAATTGACTTATCACAAAGTAGTACCCAATCGTTGGAGAAAACTCAGAGAAGTGGACAACAACAGCAACAGCCACAACAGCCAATAGTAGTTCCTACCGAAGTAGGAGCAGTTAAAGAGATTGAGCTTCTTGCTGAGGAAGTAGAGCAATCTGCTCTTTCATAAGATCCATTGTCTTCCAGATCTCCAGCTAGAAAAGGAGGGTAAGTGGTGCATCATCTTCTTCTTCAAGCCTCCCTTCTGATGATCTAGACACCACTTGAATCCTGCCTCACTCTGAGAGTGAGACACGCCACTAGATGAGGATAGGGAAAAGGAAGGTTTCAGAAAGCCTTAGAGTTATGGAGGCAGATGTAGAAGAGGAGGATTATCGCAATCCAGTAATCATGGATGTTGGCCCAGCCCCAGTGCAGCCCGATTTTACCCCATCCCAACTTCTTGTAGCAGAGGCACCACAGATCCAACCACCGCCAGCTACCATATTTGCAAAGTCCCTGCAGTGACCTACATCCACAATCACCTCAGTAGAAGTAGGTACTGCAGAGATTCAAACATCAAAATGCCCACCTACTGCCAGTGCATTCGATATTGGAAGTGGCACCAACGTCAAAAAGTTGAGCTCCCCAGTTTGGGACTTATTTTCAGTTAGCCAGAAGGAGATAAACATTGCCATATGCTCCCTGTGCAGAGCAAGTGTTAGCAGAGGTAAGCTTGGCAAAAACTATGGTACCGGGGGCCAAACAACCTATTTGAGAAAGCACCATACGATCTGTTGGGAATGTTGTTGGTGAAGGGGGTGAAAGCCGGCTAAGCAGGGAATCCGAATACGATCCGATCACGGTGGAATGTGAAGAAGAGGAAGACATCTTTGTTACGCAAAGCAGCCCTCTCCCCAGCAGTGCAGTAGTATTGCCCACATCAGCAATGGCACAAGACTCAGGTTGATAGTTGAGAAAAAACCTAGGCAAGTAACATTGTACACATATGTGCAGGCATAATATATACACAACAGACAATTGAATTCCAATATATCAAATAACATACATTACTACTTATGTTGTTATTATCAAAATATTTTTTTATTATTATACATTATCACACTTAAAGAAATAATTTTTTCTGAATAGTTTTCTGCATAAAAAACTCAATAATGTTATCCAATGTCCTAAATTGTAATGAATACACTAAATAATGAACGTTTTGTTATACATTAATTAACATTGTTTTCCTTTTTTTCTTTTCTATGTGTTTAAATATGCATTTCATTAGTTGATTGGACCATAACACAGTAGAAAGAAGATACACAGTGCGAATGGCTGAAATGGTATGGCTGGGGGTATGTTGACACACTACACGCGTTTCGGCAGAGATGCCTTCATCAGGAAGCCATCACTATATTCACTACGTATCTGCTCTTTTTAGTTAATATATTTGGCCTTTGTTAGGCACTTACATTATTGTTTCGTTAACACAAATCTGGATGTTATATCTTTCATTCTGTCTGGTGTGTTAAGGATATTTGATTGTATTTGTACTTAACGGTTTCTTGATCACTAAACAAACCAAAGTAAGGTCACGTGGGGTTTGCCCTACTTACTATATAAAACTTTTTAAGCCAATTACGATCTTTTAACAAGACGTTATAAAAACACAATATTTGCGGGCACATGAATTCAGTGTTTTTGCATCTCTTTTGTGTCATACGTAGTGAATATTGTGACGGCTTCCTGACGAGGGCATCTCTGCCGAAACGCTCGTAGTGTGTCAACATACCACCAGCCAACCATCTCAGCCATTTCTACTGTGTTATGGTCCGATCAACTAATGTAATGCATATTTAAACTCAAAGAAAAGAAAAAAAGGAAAACAATGTTAATTAATGTATAACAAAACATGCATCATTTAGTGTATTCATTACAATTTAGGACATTGGATAACATTATTGAGTTTTTTATGCAGAAAACTATTCAGAAATTGTTTTCTTTTAAGTGTGATAATTTATAATAATAAAAAATATTTTGATAATAACAACATAAGTAGTAATGTATATTATTTGATATATTGGAATTCAATTGTCTGTTGTGTATATATTATGCCTGCACATATGTGTACAATATTACTTGCCTAGGTTTTTTCTCAACTATTAGTATTTTCCTTGCGGTTGGCAAGTTCATCTTGTTTTTAGGGGCCCCATTTTTTCCAAATACAAGACTCAGGTCGAGAAACACGAAGGCAACAGAGGATGGTGACTGCCCCACTGAAAAGCACATTGAGCCCACAACCACCTGCTCTCAAGAAGTATCCTGCATCAGTGGCAACAGGAAAGAAAAAAATTCAGGCTACTATTCCTGCTATGTTTAGGCCGCAGGGGCAGTATGAACGCAACAACCCAACGGCACGTTTTGCACATGCAAAGCTGGCTAAAATGTTAACGCTGGACCTCCTCCCTTTATCTTTAGTGGAAGGGGTGGCTTTTCTTAAATTTATGGCAGCCATCTGCCCAAAATGGAAGGTTCCCAGCCGGTCCTATTTTGCCAGAGTTGCTGTTCCAGTGCTACATCATGATGTGCTGAAATTGCTTGGACAAGCTTTGCAGCAGAGTGCGGTCCACAGTATCCACCTGACAACATACATGTGGAACATTTGCCAAGCCACTGATTACATGTGCATCGCTGCACACTGGATCTCTTTCATGGTGGCTACAGAAAAAATATCTGCAGGTGTTGACACTGCTGAGATTTTTAATGCTGCTCGGAAGCATGCAGCAGTAGCCATGTTCGCCATGGAGAAATCCTATACAGCTGCAAACAGTTTGGAAGACATTAACAACAAGGCCTCTGAATGGCTGCGACCAAGAGGACTTAAGATTGGATTTGCTGCCACGCATAATGGCAGTAATACTGTTAAGGCCATGGCAAATGATGGCTATTTCAGGGTCCTGTGTTTGTTGCACTGCATCAACATATTTGTACAGGACTTTCTCAAGAAAGAAGACCAAGTAAACAACTTACTGTCCACCTGCAGAAGAATCTGCACTCATTACAGCCATTCATTTTAAGCCCAGAAACAGCTGAGGGTCATTCAGTGTGATAATAGAATGGTAGTTAAATCATTCATACAGGAGGTGCAAACACATTGGAACTCGACTTATTACAAGCTTGAAAGCCTGTTTGAGCATTACAGACCTATCAATGAATATGTCATGCTAAGAAGTGATGCAACTGTGAAGGGCATGGTCCTTGAGATGGACCAATGAGGCCTAGTCAAATGCCTGACAGAGATGCTTTCTTTAGAGGTGTTCACATGGAAAGTCAGCAAAGAGGACAGTACCATCGGCCAAGCTATCCTGTTGTTGCACATGCTACAGGAACAGCTAAAGGAGGTGTCTACAATGTACATAGATGTGGAGGGAAAAAATGATGCGTATGACTTGGTGGAGAGCTTAATCATTTGCTTGTCTGCTAATACAATGGTTCAAGGAGACATTGTGTCCTCCAGACATTACATCTGTGCCACAGTTCTTGATCAATGGTACAAACCATTACTGTCCACTTTCTCCTTTTTCAGATAGGGATGTTAGAAAATGCAAAACATGAATAACTGAGCAAGGCAGTGAGCTAGAAAAAGAATAGCAATGAATTAGAGGGCCACCTCTCCAGGGCACAAGTCCTGTGGGGCAGCCTTCAAATTCAGAGCCTGAGGGCAGTGCTCTTGGCTCACAGCAACCAAAACCAATAAAAAGAACACCATCAACAAGACCAGGAGTATCAGCCCCAAAATCTGCAAACTGAGTGATTTCTACTGGCAGGGCTTAAGTCCAGTGCAGAACACCAGCAATGAACATTGACCAAATGGTCCAGGCCTATCTGGATGACGCAACAGAGGTCTACCCTGATCAAAACCCATTGGTGTATTGGTATGGGAAGAGGCGTCAATGGCCAGTGCTCAGCAGTCTGGCAATAAACTACCTGGCTTGCTGGGTGGCCAGTGTCTCAGCTGAGCATGTTTTCAGTGCTGCTGGTGCCATTGTCACAGTGAGAAGGACCAGGCTCTCACCCCAAAACATGGAGAGATTAACCATGATCAAAATGAATACGCACTTCAAACCACCAGATTACTCCATACCTGAAGTACCACAGGAGGAAGATGAGGGAGACTCAGGTCATGGAAGTAGTGTGTCTGGGCAGACCACCAGAGTTTGAGGATGAGCTCTACTTCCCTGACTGACTAGTACTAGGCCTGGGCCAACAACCATATAACTTTCTTTCTCAGTCTGTAGTCTATCGCTGATCTTCTTTGACGCCCAAAAATAAATATATATATATTTATATATATTTTATATATATTTATTATTTTTTACTTGACTTTGTTTGTGTCTGGTTGATTAATTCATCCCCACCGTCTTACTCTTAGACATATTTTATTGCTGGATTGGAGTTGTAAAAGTGTGCAGTGAAGAGCTCCCAACTTCCCCCCACCCCCACGCCCATTTCCCTCAAGGGCATTGGATGGAGAATACGAACAAATGTGTGCCTGCCTCCAACCCTGGGCCTGATTATCTATTCTTTCCTACCCTAAATGGACTTTCCCACATATGACATTATAATTCGATTTACACTGGCCACTCTCTGCTTTGTGAACAAGTGTGGCAAGCTGAAAGAACAGGTAATTGGCATGCATTGCACCCTGAGTGATTGTTGTTTGTTGTGAACTTGTGATGTGTGTTGAGAGATGATTCATGTGGTAGCAGGCAGTGTGGCACTGGGTGTTTTTTTATCTGGAACTATTACGCTAAAATGTGTTTGTGATGATTTACAATGTTGGTGGCCTACCAATAGCTGATCAATTTTCCCCAGAAGGTTATTTTTTTTCCTTCACCTTTGAGAGGTGGCGAGATTCTCTCACTGGGGCCACTCCACAGTGCACACTGCTTTGTTTTATTTTTTTGTGCTTAATTCTCCTCAAAGAGTCAGACCCAACCAGCTCCTTAGATAACGCAAACACAAATCTAGTCGACAAAAAAAATGACTCAATGTTTCTCTTCTTGTTGTGCAACTACAAAATTTTACTACAGGCCGATCTATTGCATTTCAATTGGGACTCGGGACACAGTTGGTATGGAGTTCGACACCAAACTCGGAGTCAGACTCAGGAGGATCAGAGATGATGGAATGACACAGGGCGTGGGTGTGACTACTTCGAGAACTGTAACCAGAAGAAGATGGAAGTTTTCAAATTCACTGAAACCAACCAATTTGGTGATGACTTTGAAGTGGTCTAAAGGTAAAGAACAGACCTACAGAATTCTGTGTAGTGGTGGTGAGTATTGAGTGACAGCGGTGTGTTGATTTTACTTGATTGGGAAAATGCTATATTGCTGTGTGTGTCTGTGTAGTCAGTGCTGTCTGGCTCAAATTCAAAGCTAAGTGGTAATTGGGTGGGGGGGCCTGTTATTGAAGGTAACTGGAAACAGACATTTAGCCATGCTGCCTCTGAGTCTTCTCGGTGCACTCCTTATGCAGTTTAACTTTTTTCTCCTTGATTCTTCAATATCATTTTTGTTTTTCAATCTACTGTCCCTCTTACCCTGCGCCATACTGGAAAAACAATATAACATACTACGTCTCCGCCAGGCACCCAAGATTGAGGGACAGTCCAAGAGGAAAGCAGATGCAACTACCAATTTGGCAATACAGTATACATTTTCTATTTAATCATTCAAACTGTTTGTGTTGTTTATGTTTACTTGACTCCTACAGATATATTAATTTTATATATTTGCTATCTTTCAAAGCTGGGTACCACAGAACATAAAGTAACTTGGATCTCTCTGGGGGCATATGGACAATTCGATTTGGTTTACCTGTACTATCCATCATTTCTCCATTTCCTTTTCTTCCCAGAATAGATTTATGATGGTAGGCTGCCAAGATGAATGTTGTCCTTATTTAGTATTTGTCGTTGTCAAACCTTTCCCTCAAATCCCCCTTATCATCCATTCATCAAACCCCTAAACCTCTTCCCCCGGACTGTGTGATTTATTGAGGTGTGACTAAATTAAATTTACACCATTAATTGATCACACACTTGGTGGCCCGGATGTGGTGAAAGCAACACCAACTCAGTGCAGGGTGAGGATCTTCTTGAGCTCTAAGTATAGCAAACACTGGCAATATTATATTTATATTAGCCACCCACACACAGTATTCAATATTTTTTCAGAGGAACATAATTGCCAGCATCATCTTTCAGGCACTGTATTATGTCAAAGGTTACTCTTGTCCACTTCGTAGCTCAAGTCGACTTCATTTTGTAACACTTACTAGCACACCAGTCTGATTATTTTAATTTAGCATTGCTTATCATAGTTTCTCTATTGTCTCTCTTCCACTTGTGTACTAGTAGTCTAGTCTCTGGTGAAAGCATAATTTTTGTTGTAAAGCATGCATATAATAAAAGCAGTTTGATTTCGGCTAAGAGGGAGTGGTACCTCGCTTCTAGATCTGATGCTTTCGCTGTTCGACTAGTGCACTAGGATGCTTCTACTACTATCACCGCAATGGCACCTTGGGAAACCATGCAGTCATCGCTTCATCTAAACAGGTAAGAGAAGAACTATGAGTGATTCATTGTTGAGCTGCAATAATCTACATACAATGGAAATTCACACACACACCCCCTCTGAGTCCTTAGGGGTCAATATAGTTGCACACTGCAGAGACTAGGAGGACAGAGTAGTAGGACAAGTAAGGGTATTGCATAACTATTTTGTTGTTGTTACACTATCAGCATATTTTAAAAACTGGCTGCGGGACTGCAGCAAAGGCAGCAGTGCGAAAATAAACAGTAACCCCCTAAAAAAAAGATTTAAATCATAATGTACAACTATAAAAATATATTTCCCTAACAAATATAAATAAACTAGTAAACCCACAACTGGCCCACCTCTCTCCCTAACCCCAACCAATGTCCAAAGTAAAAGTCCAATAAGGAAATTGTCCATAAAGAAATATAAAAATCCCCCAAATTCCCCAACTTCCACATTCTCACCCTCTCTCCAACTAGTTCCACCCACCAAAAAAAGATCTAAAAAGGTGCAAAAGATTCCTAGCCGTGGGCTAAGAGCTTCCTAAAGTGCCTCTCCAATGTGTAAAGACGCTCCTCCAGGCTGGCTTCCAGGCGTGCCAGCCTCAGCAGAATGCGGCACTGAAATGCTCTAAAATAGGGGGGAGCAGCAGTGGTGGAATGGCAGCGGGCGGCTGCCTTGTGACCACTGCAACAGACTACCGGATGTACTGGGGCCTGGCTGGGGCACGGGACATTTGCAGCTACAGCATCCTCCTTGGCCACCAGCCGCTGATATTCGACCCTGATGGCCTCCACTTCCTCTCCCGGGTCCTGGCTGCTACCTCCTGCCTGTTAGGTTGTGTCGGATTGACAGGAGTAGCTATATCAAGAAAGAAAAAAGACAAATTGCAAACAATACTCTTAGCAAAACATAAAATTATATAGTGGCACAGCAGCAGTACATTTGCTGGTATACTCGGGCCATTTGATTTTGATGTGGTTAGAGTTTCAGGCATTACGCCCTATGAAGTATACAAGTATTCTTCTCTCCCTTGTTGAGCTAAATTAATGACGGCATGCCATCTCAGCTTACGCCCTAGACAGACATACTTGTGTCGCATTACATTGCTACTGTCCACAGGTAGGACAGCTGTACTAGACAATTATCTCTTTTCACCCTGGCTACAAGGGAGATGAATAGTTACTATGAATGATATACATCACGTGAGGTACTACTAACTAATTATAAAAAGACAATTATGCAGACAGACATCCTCTTGTCTGCCCAGGGGCAAAGCAATGCACTACAGTACAGGGAAAGGATTAAGGAACATTGTATTTGGCACGTTGATTCACAGACTATCCCATCCACAAAAAGCAAAGTCACCTACTCTTAGTTCTACTTTATCCCTGGCCTCACCCTCCATCACCACATTTGATATTACTTGTTTACAAAAAAATAGATTTGCTTAGCGGTGAGGGAAATATTTATTAGCTTAGATTACTGAAGGTAAGTTAGAGGGAATAGGCCGGATAGGTAGACGTTTCACTGACCATCAATTTCATCATCAAGTGCCTAAGCTTTTGCTAGTAGTGAGTCGCTTTGTTCGGCAATTGTTGAAAGGGGAACATTTGAATTGACTTAATTCATTATAGAAGCAATCATAAAATATATCACTTGGCCAGAGGAAAGTGGCGCATGCAAATATTGTTTTTTTTCAAATTTTATGGAAGGCTGGGACAGAACAAGGAAGTTAGGAAAGGAGTTACCTATGTACTAGGAAGTAAATGAGTGGGCACTGGCGGCGAAGGAAAACACAACTATTTATTTTTCACATTGCCATGACATTTGTAAAGGGGCCTACACATTAACAGAGGCAGACGCTCATTGCACAGCCAGAAATGCAGTGCCGCCGATGTAACAATGCAGCCGATAGGTCACCCATGGCTGTTACTAGCGAAATGCCATGGGTAGTGACTTGGAGGGAGGTGATTGATGATGATGGGTGGGTACTAGGGAGGATACATAATTTACGTTGTGTGTGAAAACTGCTGTGAGTCAAGAGAGTAGTCTGAAATACTACCTCAAGCCTTTGACTCTAAAACCTTGTTAAAAAAAACATTCCAAGCAGCTAAAGGTGAGAAGAACGCCACTAGAGAGGAGCACCCTAGTCCCTTGCTTACTCTTCTTCCCAGGGATATTTCCATTCATCATTGCATTATTCTTCTAGTATTTTTATTCTTCATCCTTGGCTATGCTACTCAGCCACCGGTTATGTTTTACATTCTCTCCATCCAGTCTTCACCTATGAATACATCCATCAATCCATCCATATATTCCTCCATCCAAACATAGCTCCCATTCTAAATGAACATTTCACCAACATACATTTGCCATTCAACCACCCATGCGTCCTTTGACCCATCAAACCCACTTGAGGATTCGTTTTTCACCCATACACTTTCACCCACAAAGGCAGGCATCCTTTCACATTTCATCCATCCTTCACCCACCCATTCATCCTATCAGCCACCTAAAGTATATGCATCCTTTCACCCACGCATCCTTATCTTCCAGTCATATTACATTTTACCCATCCTTCCTCCTTCCATCCTTCTTTCTCTTTTCCATCAGCCCATCAAGGCCTGAATCTTCATGAAACTTTCTCTGCTGAGTTGAAGATAGAAGAGGCCATTAGTTCCTCAACTCCTGCTGTATATGCTAAGTAAAGAGGGGTGTGTTCAACATGTTCACAAGCCTCAACAGTACACCCTTGCAGTGAGTATGTAATGAATTGTGAATACGCAAGCAATATGACTTACCACTGCCCGCCACTGCCGCTGGCTTACCCCTTACTGCTACCTCATCCGCTACCTGGCTGGCGCCGCCGTCACCGCTGGCCCAGGCACTGGTGGTCGGTGTGGCTAGAAAAAACATTTCACATGTTTTAAATGCCAGATACGCCTCCTCCTATTTATTCTTTTCTAGCAAAATTGAAAATATACCACACATATCACTACAATTCGGATACAGCAGTATCTTCTATCAAAAATATCAGGCTAAGCATTTTGTTGGTGGCAATTTTTGAAAAGCCTCTCAAGAAGACAACCTGTAAAGGACTGGAGTGGCCAGAGCTATTGATGAATCTGATTTTTTGTAAAGAAATAAGAGTGGACGACTGGACATATGGTCTTGGTTGGCAAATGCAATGGGGCCTTCTTCCTCATACTTCCTTCCAGCCATGGTGCACGGTAATCAGTTCACCACCTAATAATGCTGCTAAAAATACTAGGCCTAGCTAAAATGAAGAAGACACAACTTTGGGGTGCTCAACATGACCATGGCCGCTCTCTCGTTTTACTGGTTGAGCATGAGAAAGTAAAAGAAAGCCTTCTCATCTCAACAAACATGCATAGAATACCTTACTTGGGCATGCAATCTGCACAGCAGAGTAGTAGTACTAGTAGCAGTATGTGACCATGACCAATGGGTTCTCTGAGTCTTACAGTGCCACCACTAGGCAGTCCACAAAATATATAAGGGGAGAGGGAAAGCTAACTGACAAAGCAGAATAAATGAAGCTACAGACAGACTAGTGCAGAGACAGTTTGAGGTAAAATACAGACAATATGAATAGAGAAAATAAGTAAATACGATAATGCAGGAATAACAAGAATTTGGAAACAGATAGATCGAAGACGATTTGGGAAAAAATAAAATTAGGAAACAGGTAGCAAAAAATAATAATTAAAAATAAAGGTCGGTTAAAGTTAGGTAAATATATATTAGTATTAACAACAGGAGGACTTACTGGGGCCAGTAGAGCCATCAGCCGAGGAACATTCTTCGCACAGAGAGGCACTTCCAGCTCCCTCACCCACCTAGGATGACATCTTGCCCTTGGATGTTGATATAAGACATAAAGAGACAAAAAATGATTGATGGTAAATAAATCATCTCTCCCTAAAGATTTTTTGACAGGAAAAGGCAATTGCAATAATACGGAACTTTCCTAAATCAGATTGACTAGTAGTGGACCAGTATCGCGGACTGTCCTATCTATTTATTCCACATTTCCTAAACCTACCTAGCCCCCCTATTCCAAAGACTTTGGAATTACTAATAAATTGCAACAAATTATGTTTACTTTGCTTCTAAGTTCCAATCTCATTTGCAATCATTCTCAACTCCCTTTGATGGCCCAATTCACCATGTCTGCATTTTGTCTTTAAATGCATAGATGGGCCCATGCCTACACCAAATTGTTTGGTTGTTTGTCACTGTACAAGCTATGAAAAAGGTTCTAAAAACTGAAGTGTGAGGACTCATGATGCTAAATTACTAATACTAACTACCACTATCTTAGTGAGAGGACAAAGGAGTCTCTAGTCTGTATTACTTAAGTTCCTACATAATTAGCCCAAGCAAGCACAAACAAGTATGATTATGTAGAGCCAAGCACTTGTCTAGAATAACGATCACATAATATAGAATTTGTACCTGTAACTTACCTGCATGTGAGCAGCATGCTTACTATTTGGGAAAACAATATTAGCAATAACACAGAACACACAAGTAATAATAATAATAGCAATTAGCTACTCACCAATTCCTGCGACATCAATGCCTTGCAAGTCCAGCAGGTCCTGCTCTCGGTCCAGGATGTCAGACCTCTGGTGCGCCAGCTGATTATGGGTGTGCCGGATCCCAGAGCAGTGATACACTGCCCAGCGTACCCTTGCCCAGTGCTGATGGTGCTCCAGGAGTCCGGATCCGGATCCAGGCCTGCCCTCTAGTGCCAGGGTGGAGGGAGGTGGCGTTGGGCAAAAAACCCAGCACTGCCACTTCCACCTCAGAAAACAAGGTCCGGAGCTGCACCCCTTCCAGGCGCCGCCTCCCGCAAGGAAGGTGGCCCTTGTTGCCGCCTTTTTGGGAAACCCTTCTTGGGGGGAGCGGAAGAGAGAAAATTTAGAAAGTATCAAAAAAGGAATGAGAGGGATAAGTAAAGAAATTTAGGAAGGAAGTAAAGAGAAGAAATAAAGTACAAAACTCACCAAAAACACACAAAAAAGTAGAAAAAAACAAAATATACACTTAGAAAGACAATAGGTAAGATGATAAATAATAAAGATTGGAAAAAAAGTTTTAGAAAGCAAAGACTGAAAAGATTAATAAAGGATCAAAAAATGGGCCCCAGCACCATAAACAGAGTAAAAAACCAAGATGGCCATGCCCATGTGTGACCAGATGGTGCAGTTTGCGGGATATTTCCACCTGAACACGCAATCTGCTTTGCCATATGGCGGAAATGTCACACGAACGGGCAGGACAAGGAATTCTGTCTGCTCACAGAACTCTGCGTAGGGTGGCAGAGTTTTTTTGCGGCTTCGCAGAGTTCTGCGTAGAGCTGCTACATGAACTCCGCCCACCCTTAGCTTTATGGTGAGTGGAAAGATGTTTCAAATAGTAAGGCTTACTTTAATGAAGAAAGTTATTTTCAAAGCAATAGCTTTTTGTTGCCTGTTGACAGAGATAGTTCATCTTATGAGGAAAAAGAGGGTACAGCCAAACAAAAGAATACAATTGTAGCTAGAAATACAGATGAAGTAATCAGGAACAAAATTTTATTGCATGTCCACTAGCTCCATTGTATGAGTGGCAGTGCAGCAGATTCTGTAACATAAGGCAAGACTAAATTGACAAGCTTAGATTATTCCTGGGAAAGTTTCATAGAGGAACTTTGAAACAAAAAAATCAGGATTTTGCAAACTCTTGATCCATGAAGAGTGAGAATAATTTCAAAACT
This sequence comes from Calotriton arnoldi, assembly GCA_963921515.1. Lineage (NCBI taxonomy): Eukaryota > Metazoa > Chordata > Amphibia > Caudata > Salamandridae > Calotriton > Calotriton arnoldi. The sequence goes on from CAWUFW010014139.1 coordinate 321,927, forward strand.
ACAAAGTCATTCATTGGCTTGCCTATCCAAAGACAAATGTGATAGTACTTTTCATCACTTTCGAATGTTGTCTGTCCATCATCCAAAAATGTGCAATTTAGTTAGAAGTTTGTATTTTGTCAAAAGTTCAGCTCTCTATTTAGAAGCTTTTAAATCAAATCAAATCAAATCAACAGGATTTATAAAGTGCAGCTAGTCACCAGCGAGGGTATCCAGGCACTGAGAGCCAAGCTGCATGGTCAGCCTCAGTTGAATAGTCAGGTCTTGAGTCAGTTTCTGAATTCTTGGAGGGAGGGTGAGGTCCAAAATGGAGGGGGAGGCTGTTTCAGGACTTTGCAGTGAGGTAGGAGAAGTAGTGTCCTTCACTGTTGCTTTGGCGGATGTGGGGGGGTGAGCGATGGAGAGGGAGGTGGAGCATGGGGTCTGCAAGGTTGGTGAAAGCTCAGGAGGTGGTTGATATAAGCTGGTACTTGGTTGTGCAGTGCTTTGTAGGCATAGGTCACAATCTTGAATTGGCATCTCTTGTGGACAGGGAGCCAGTGGAATTTCTTCAGGTGAGGGGTGATGTGGGTCCATCTAAGAAGGCTGTGGATGAGTTTGGCTGCTGAGTTATGAATAGTCTACAGTCTCTTCAGGAGGTGTGTGGTAATTCCTGCTCAGAGTACGTTGCTGTAGTCCAAGCAGATGGTGACAAGGGTTTGAGTGACGGTGCATCTGGTGGAGATTTTGAGCCATTTGAAAATCCTTTGTAGCATGTGCAGGGTGAGGAAGCAGGCAGAGGAGTCTGCGATGATTAGGTTCTTCATGGTGAGTTTGCTGTTCAGGATGATACCGAGGTTCTGGGCATGGTCCATAAGCATGGGAGAGGGTCCCAGTTCAGCAGGCCACCAGGAGTCATTCCACAGGGAGGTGTTGTTCCCAAAGATCAGTACTTCTGTCTGGTCTGTGTTGAGCTTGAGGCAGTTGTTTTGAATCCAGTCGGCGATACTGGTCAGGCAGAGGTAGAAGTTGGCACTCATGGTGGATGGGTTTTCAGAAAGAGAGGATGAGCTGGGTACAGTCTGCGTAGGAGATGATGTTCAGTCCATTGTTGCTGATGATGTTGGCCAGGGAGGTCATATATGAGTTGAACAGAATTCGGGCTGAGGGTTGAGCCTTGAGGGACACTGCAAATTATGTTCTTGTGCTCCGAGGTGAATGGTGGAAGGCATATTCTCTTGTTCTTCCAGTGAGGAGGCATGCAATTAATTTCTCTGAAGATATACAAAAATTTTACATTGGACCAGAAAGTTAAACAGAAGTACATGAAGTAGTAGTACCATCTACATCAGACAGTTTCAGTACTGGTATTAAATTAGACAACTGCAGGAAAGATATAAGTCAATTTGGTTGTACATCTGCTGAGATCCTAAACAAGATATGTACACATAAAGCACAAACTAGAAAAATAGATATCTGTGCAAAAAGTGAAGAGGAAGATCTGCTTCAGTGGTTCAAACTTGCCCTATATTAAATTACAGAGGCACAGTTTCATTCATGTGTTAATCAAGTATTCCTCAAAAACTGCATACATAAACTTGATGTTAATAAAATGCCTACAAGGGGTATTCACAATATTTTAGAAAATATTCCAATTCCTCCAGAACTGAAAGAGCTAGATGTCTATGAGAGTATTTTAATTCAAACTGTGCACCCTTTTCAATAGTTGGAATGCAGGCAAAAAGTGCAAAATTAAATTACCTCAAAGTGAGTTAGTGAAAGGTCTTAAAGGAAAAGTTGTTTATCTACCACTAGATTTTAAGTGAAATTTTGAGAATCTTGTCATAGATCGAGAAGTAGAGGAACAATTAGTACTTTAAGTAAATTGGTTACTATGGAAAAAGAAATTAAAGGCATAGATTATCTCAAAAGAGAAACATTTTTTATATAAAGAATGTAGATCACCATGTGACTTTACTGGGGACACCAACTTCAAAGTCTACTGGGAGTGGGTAGTTAGAAAAAGTAGACTTTGCTAAAGCTGAACAGATATATGAGCACTACAGTATTCCTTCTCTTGATTCAAAGGATGTACTAAATAATGCTTTGGAATTAAAATAAATGAAACAAGCTACAGGTGAACTTGTTAGTCTGTTTGAAAACTGAATTATCTGTTTTGTCACAAGCTGTTGCACATGTTATGAAAACAAGAGCATATTTTCAAACTATGAGTGCAAGAGAGTTTGTTGAAAAGGTTCATGGAAAAAATGAGAATCTTGAGTGTAACCTCATGAATCTCATGGCATGCCAACGTGGTACCAATGAGTACAGGTTTCATCTGCATAGTCAACTCAGGTGCATGCTACGAAACTTAGGTGGACCTACCTAGTTTCTAAATCTAACTTTTGCAGAATATGCATGGGATGATTTGCATGAGTTTCTTGGAGAAGCTAACTTCAACATTTTAGGAATTAATTAAAAAAACACCATATGAATTTTGCTCAATGGATTCCGCAAATGTATGCAGGTACTTTAATCATAGATTTCAAGACACACTTCACTTTATCTGCAGTAAAAGAAATCCTCCTCTTGGTGAGGTGACTGATTACTTTTGGAGGAAAGAATACCTAGCTAGGGGTGGTCCACACATTCATATGTTGCTGTGGGTTAAAGGTGTACCAATTTTGAAGAGAATGCCAAATGATTCAGTACTACCATTCATTGAGCAGTATATAACATGTGAGATTCCCAATGACAGTGTCAACAAAAGTCTTAGCAAGTGCTGAGATTTCAGTCACACAGATGTGGGAAATACTGTTGTTACAAATACAGAAATAAGGGTAACTACTACACCAAATGCTGCTTTGGTTTTTCACGGCCTGTTATCACTAAATGAAGAGTGAACAGTTTTATGTCTGCTGTCAGACAGTAACAGGCAAATCTGCTAAGAACACATACAACATAAGAAAAAGTGAGGCTTCTGAACTCATCAATGACTACAACCCTATCATTATGTCTATATAGAATGCAAACATGGACATTCAGGGGCATATGTACAATAAGATGTTGGAGAGTGGAGCTGCCCCAAATTTGGAAGAACCGCAATCTGGCATTTCCAAAACACAGGTACATGCCATATTTACAACAATACAGCAAACCCCTGTGTTTTCCCTAACGATGGCGCTAAAAATTAGCTGTCTAGCGCCAGCACAGGCACCCCTTCACCATAGTGCAAGGGTGCCTGTGTTACAGGGAAAGGTTGTTTATGTGCAGGAAGGGGTCCAATAATAGTGATTTGTTACTTCTATGTGTGCTGCAGAATGCAGCACACATAGAAGTAGCAAATCGTCATCATTTAATGATTGTTTATGTGCAGGAGGGGATACCTTCCTGCACATAAACAATTATTCATGGCATTTTGCTTGTACTATGTGTGCTGTAGAATGCAGCACACATAGAAAAAGCAAAAACGAGGAGAAATAGAAGTATTTCTCCCCGTTTTGCCATTCTAATGCCTGCTCTTGCATGGTGTTAGGTTTTGATGCTGCCTCAGATTTACATCTCCTTGTAAATCTGGGGCAGCATAAAAAAAGCAATGGGTGTTGCAGTGGAACACTCACAGCAACATCCAGTGCACACCCCTTTCATGCAGAGTAATTTGTGAAAGGGGCCCATATTTACAAAGCGGCATTAAGCCACAAAATGTGGCTCAACAGCAATTTGTAAATATGGAGCAGGGCATTGTGCCACAGCAATGTTGTTAAAAGTGATGTTCCTGCGGCGCAATGCACTTGTAAATATGCCCCATGTCAGACATTTCCATTGCTGTTGTATGCTATGCTACCTTTTGCATTACAAAGTCTGAAAAGACAGAAATGAAAGAGGTGTGGGAAGAAATTCCTGTAGAAACGTCTTTCACAAAGAATTTTATTCCTTCAGTTTAATGATGCTTTCTCACAGAGAGGTTAGTTCTTATGAAGTATGTGACAGATTAAGCTTCTCTAGTTTACGTGGAAAATCTAAATCCATCATCTGGATTAGTTTAGGTCTTGCTTCTACTCATAACAGACTATTAAAGTCTTTTTTTTTAAAGTCTTTTGATGAGATTGAGTACCTTGCACACTCAGATCCTGTTAGTACAGAAATTGTGAAAAATAATATTCCGTTCACTTATTACCCAAATCGAATTGTCCATTTAGAAAATCTCTATCTGTATGAAGTAGTTCAGTTCTACACATACACAAACAATGTGGAAGACAACATTGAAAGTGGCGAATTCTCTGTGACTGGGTGCAATGGTTGTTTAGTTAGACACAATAAAGAAAGTCTGTTTTGCCAAAGTGCTGATAAATGAGAGTTCTTTTATTTGTCTCTTCTTCAGCTGTTTCAAGCTTGGTACCATGAACAATAACTGTTAGGTAATTATGACTGCTATGAATATGCCTTCAATGCAGTTAAAGACCAGACTGAATGTTCAGTATTTCCAATTTATTTGACAATGTTGAATGAAGAGATTAAACAAGACGAAACTGTAGCAGTTGAGGTTGCAAAGTATAGTTCACAAAGAAGCCAGAGTTCAGGATCTCATAGTCAAGATCCACTTGGGCAGCCCATTATGGAGAATGAGGCAGACATTGCAATGAATGAGGTGCACAATGTTATGGACCAGGTCAAGATTCAAACTATAGACTCGGATGAGTTGGCAGGTCAACTAAATGAAGAGCAACTATAAATATACCAGGTGATAACTGCAAAACAGGACCATGGAATTCAGCATCAAATTTGTGAACGTACATGCACCAAATTTAAGCCTACACTTCTGTATGTTAGTGGACAAGCAGGGACTGGGAAAGGTTTCCTGATAAACGTGATTACTGCATTCATTCACAAAAAAACTGGTTGCAACCTTTCTTGTGTTGTAACAGCACCCACCGGACTTGCTGCTCATAATATAAAAGGAATTCCTTTCATCGACTTCTGATGTTATCAGCAAAGCATGTTAACAAACTGGTGTGCCATAAGTTAAGTGGTGATACTTTTCATGGAGTATTAAGAGTTCTGAAAACGTTCAAGGTCCTTATTATAGACGAGGTGAGCATGGTGTAAAACTTAATGCTTGCCTTTGTTCACCTGAGAATGCAAGAAGTTCTTAGGACAGACTATGATATTTTGTTTGGTGGTAAACACTTTATAGTGTTTGGGGATCTACTTCAGCTTACCCCTGTGAAAGGTCAGCAGGTGTTCAATAAAGTACTCCATAAGCAAACTCGAAATTCATTAGACAGTATTGGAAATGTTCATATTTGGCTGAATTTTCAATATGGAGAGTCAATTAAGAATATGAGAAAGTCTGCAGATGTGGAGTATGGGTATATTTTGAAAGACATTAAAATTGGAATACTTTCCCAAAAACAAAATGGCTCTTCAGAGTCGAACTTTCACTACTCTGTTATCAAACCAGTAGTCAGCAGCAACTGTAATGGAAGATCTTCAAAAAACGTACAAACAAATTATATATTTAATGTCAAGTTTAGACGAGTATGCGTAGTTTAATACAGCTACGCTAGAGTTAGAGAACAAGGACATTATTGCCCTTCCATGCAAAGACAAGATGGGATATCAAGCTATGAATTTACCACTGTGTCAGTCAGTGGTTAAGACGTTGGAGGGACTAGAGAAATCAATGTCTCGAACAGCAGCTTTAGAGAAAAATCTAAGCCTCTGCAGAAAATGTAGAATCATTTTGCGTCGAAATTTGAATGCTGAGGCACGTTTAGTGAATGGTGCTATGGAAAATGTGCTAGACTTTATCACATATCCCAATAAAAGTGAGTTTGAGCACATTCTCATACAATTTGACATTATACTTGAACCAAAACAAATAGGTAGGCATAGTGCTAGCTTTGTCTTAGTAAAAGTTTTGCATGTACATAGGGAACAGTTTCCTCTATGTTTGGCCTATGCAGTTATGATTCATAAATCTCAAGGATTAAGTCTAGATGCAGCACTTCTAAATGTAGGGTAAAACGTATTCAAGAAGGAAGGTGTTTTGCTGCACTGTCACATGTTAGGTTAATGACTGGGCTATACCTTGTAGATTTTGATAAGAGCAAAATAACTGCAGACAGCTCATGTATCTCATTTTCCTTCAACCCAAGCTATAGAAGATGTAGTAATGATTCAAATAAAGAAATATTTTTCAAATAGTTCTGAGTATCTTCTAGATATAAGTTGTCATGCAGCCTCCCAAGGGTGACCACTACTTTAGGCTTTTTGTTCTTCAACAAAGTGTTGGATCTGTTCTGCTTTTATATTAGTAACACACATTGTGAGGAAATGGAGTGTGAAAATAGTTTGTGACTGCTAGTGGTGTGAAATATCTGCTCTTAATAAATTGTAGTCTGGCATGCACAGTCTTCATGATTTTTTTACATCAATATACATTTTTTACCCTATAGTTCAAGCATGAAAAACATCTGTATGAAATGTTGCCAGTGCTGTGCACATATGGGTTCTTGTATTGAAATAGAGAAACCACTTGCTGTGACTTCGCTGTCAAAACTCTTAACTATTTGATGTAAATTTACATTAATTTGTGTTTTCCCACAAGTGATCTTAAAAAGTGCTCTGTATTACTTGTTGATTATACGTATTTTTAAATAACTTATTTATTTGAATCTAAAGATGCTGTGTTCAGTCTTATTACCCAACACCTCGTGTATATATGTCACCCTTCCCATGAATATCTCCATAAACACCTCAATGAACCACTATGTACATTCAAAATTATTAGAAACCAGAGGTTAAAATCTTTAGTCCTTCACTATATTTATTATCTATTGTTAGGCCTAAGATTCCAATTGCCCACACCACACACAACAACTTATAGTACTCAAGCCATTATGTTTGTATACTTGTGTTAGTAAACACACCTCTTCTGCAATACACATATGGCTTATTGATTTTGGTCACCCTCATCTAAATATAAATTTCTCCCTGTATATACATCAATCTGAACAGGCAATTTTGGATCATATATATCATGTACTGGTTTGCCATTTTAGTTCTTTATAGAGTGAGTGGCCAATTAAAAGTTGGCATGAAAATGTCTGTCTCAAACTACATTTTATTTATTTGAAAAGTTTTATATAGCGCTGGCTAGACCAGGAGGTATCAGAGCGCTTTACATGAGGATCAGCGAGTTACAGGTTACATAGTTAACATCAATTAAATCAAATAATAACAGAGGGAAGAGGAGGGGGAGGGAAGGAAACACAACGGGGAAACGAGGAAAACAATGTCAGATGACCGGCTGGGTAGGTGACGGCCGAGGGGGTGAAACCAAGGACAGACTCCTCTATAGCTGCATATGACAGCTCCACCGGTCATCGGCCAAGGTTGCTCGTGCACCGAGGTAAGTACAAACAGTTTTGGTATCCGCCCAGAGTTACAGGTTACATAGTTACATCAATTAAATCAAAGAATCACGGAGGGAGGAGGAGGGGGAAGGAAGGAAACACAACGGGGAAACGAGGAAAACAATGTCAGATGACCGGCTGGGTAGGTGACGGCCGAGGGGGTGAAACCAAGGACAGACTCCTCTATAGCTGCATATGACAGCTCCACCGGTCATCGGCCAAGGTTGCTCGTGCACCGAGGTAAGTACAAACAGTTTTGGTATCCGCCCAGAGTTACAGGTTACATAGTTACATCAATTAAATCAAAGAATCACGGAGGGAGGAGGAGGGGGAAGGAAGGAAACACAACGGGGAAACGAGGAAAACAATGTCAGATGACCGGCTGGGTAGGTGACGGCCGATGGGGTGAAACCAGGGCCAGACTCCTCTATAGCTGCATATGACAGCTCCACCGGGCATCGGCCAAGGTTGCTCGTGCACCGAGGTAAGTACAAACAGTTTTGGTATACGCCCAGGGGGCATCGTCAAAGGTCCATCGAAAGTTCCATCAAAGTTCCACCGGGCATGGGCCATGTTGATCCGGCTCCGTGGTGTGTACAATGTTCAAGGTTTCAGTCCGGGGGGCATCGTCATAGATCAATTGGCAGCACCCATCCCGGAGTTACTGGGAAGCTAAGACTTACTGTAGGGTTGATATGCACTCGATAGCAATGCTTCCAGGGGACAGGCCACGACAGTCATCGTAAGGTCAGGCATATAGAATGTGTAGGCCCGGGGTTGTAGGGCACTCAGCTGTTGCCCCAAGCAATTCTCTCGGTGTGAGTGAGGCTGTCGTAGGACTAAGTGTAGAAAACAGTCCCATTGCTAGTCTTTTGCGCTGTGGTGACCCTGATGTGAGCAACGGGGATAGGGGATGAACTTGATCTGATCAGTAATGAAGGGGTTCTGAGGAACAGTTCAGTTAAAATAAGATAAATTCTCACTATCACAATTGTCTTCATGTAGCTTCACTGAGAATTGTTTTCTGTCATATTTATGGGCAGGGTGCAAGACTTGGTTTAGAAATGTTTGTCTGGCAGATGTATAAAAAAGGGCCAGAAGATGGCGCTGATGCTTCATTTTTCTATTCTTGCTTTCCTTTTCAACAGTGAGCACTGTTTTCGAAGCGATGGGAGCCAGAGTTTGTTTGATGTCGGATTAACAGATGAAATTACAAAGGATGACAATTGGCAGACCAGCCGTTTAGAAAATGCCCGGTGTATTAGTTTCTTCGAAGCAGGGTAGACAATTAGTATTGCACTATGCAGCTCCCACGTAGTCTACCATGTTGGAAGAGGTGTGCCACTGTTAGTTTTTGTAGAGTTGCCCTAAGCTTAAAGATTTTAGTTTATTATTGAAGAGTTTCTATTTGTTTTGTTTAAAAGAAGACAATGGTGATTGCAGAAAAATGAACTGCAGCCGCAGAGTTGTAGTCCTCTTTACTCCTGCCGCACTTAGCAGTTTTCCCTCTGAGATCGGCTCCAGGCTGTCTCTTTTAACGATGGACCTCGCTGTGTCCGCTACTCTGTCAGGGGCCGGTCAATCTAAAATGTTCTCCCAATATGGCCACCGTTCTGGGTGCTCGCTACAACCCAGCCTTCATGTGTGTGCAGGGGGGCCGTTGGGGGAGCTTGATTTAGCCTCACAGAATTTGGCTAAGGCTGCTTACTTTGAAATCTTCGGCTGCCATTTTAAGGTCAGGCAGGCCGTGTAGCTGCTTCCCGACGAGTCTCTATTGGGCGTGGGGGGGTTCTGCTGGTCTCCTGGGATAAGTTTGCTGAGGGCTGCTCCCGTTGCTGTCGCTGCGCCCCTGCCTCTTTAAGTCGCGTGGGTGGTGTTTCACATTTAGGCTACGCCGGCCACCATTTTGGGATCAGGGAGGCCGCGTGTCAGTGTCCCGGTGAGTCTTTGCTTAGCGTGGGCGGGGGGCACTCCACCGTTCCCTCCCGGTGCAGGGCTGGCCGATACCTGTCCTTTTAGTTTCACCCCGCGTTGGCATTACGAGCGGCTCTTTGTCCCGCCGTTTCTGTGTCTCCCCCCGCAGCTCACCTTGTGGCACGCACCGGTCTACGGATTTCCCCCGCCAGAAACGCTTTGCCGCTGGGGGCCACTGCTGTGCGCCGGGTTGCCATTTCTCAGGTCTCGTTAGTGCCGGCCCCTCACCCCAGTCCGCGTCGATGTCGTCACCACCAGGCCCTTCCACATTGTTCCGTCTCCCGGTGTTGTTTCTCCCCCCAAGTTGAGATGGGGGAAGCTACGGGTTTGCAGTGTTCAGCGCTGTGTCGGACCTCGGTATATTTGGGCTATTTCGCCTACATATCTCCGATTAATCTCTCGGTGGCAGCGGAGCCGAGATGGACTACGTCCTCTCCGCCATCTTGGATGGGGCCTCTACATGCACCTCCTTTTAGTATTTCAACTGTTGCTAATATGCAGTTATTCTTTTAAGGAAAGGTATATATCAAGCAGATAGTTCTCTTCTAAACACATTATATAATAGAACCCTAGTTCTAATCTAAATGCAACTTTTCTGCAGAAAAATGCCTAGAATATTTTTATTTCTGTTGCTTACTAATAATAGCAGATAGTACTCAAAACATTTGGACATACCATGTCTATCTGACAAGTTAAACCTGGTTATATATGTATTCTAACATTTGTTACAAATTTTGCTGGGAAGTTACTATTACTTATACTGTACCAAGGAAAGTAATACAGATGAAATGTATTCTACAGACAAGTTGTTCTTACATGTTTAACACATATGTCATAGTTTTCTAGTTCTGGCAATGGTTTCTATATCTGTATTCTACAGATACATCAACCACATGAACAATGGAACAGATAGGAGTGTTCTGAGAATTTCTTTTACTTTTTACACAAATGTGAGGTTTTTAAATAAGCTATTCAGTAATTTGTAACTTTCTTATATCCTTTCTCCTTTCTACCAAACACCAAGAAGAAAAGTCGAAATAAGAGGATAAACAATGGGGTGTGAAAGTGGTTTAAGAAATAGTGATACTTTTATTGATTATTATGTGCTACTTACATTTAAATTTGAAGGCTGTATTTTAAATTACTCTTTATATGTGTATACTGAAGACAGATACACTGGTACAGTGTGTATTAAAAGTAAGATATGCATACTGTTGGATGTGGTATCACATACATACATTTTTTTACACATATTCTATGACACACAATGTATTACAGATATCCCAAACTACATACATATACTTATACATCACCATAGGTACACTTTCTCTCACACATATAGTTGACTATGTAGTCAACTATACTTCTACACATATGCTCTCAAGAACTCAATCAAACCTAGGCACATACCTTTCAAATATGGAGCTACAGATATAGAAGCATAGACAAGTACACACTGGGAGAGACATACACACTAATATCCACTTACTCATCAAAGCATAGACATACATATATACTGATACTCAGACTTCCACACATACACATTGAACCTCATACACTGTTTTATTAACATACAGTCAAGCTGAACCACAGACTTTAACCTAGAAACACTGAGCTTCACACTTATTCATGCAACCTCAGTCATGCATTTATAATCACTAATCATGATGCAGAAGTCCGCTAAGGCATATACATCCTCTCTAAGTTATGCAAACAAATGCTAACAAATGCAGTCACACAATTGCTTATTCATACACACACATACGCATGCACACAAAAACACACACATATACAAATGACTGTCACACATTCAGCCACACATTTACTTGAAGAACCCTTTGTATTCAGTTACAGACATTCGTATCTGCAACCACAGAACAAAACCAGATGCATAACTTGACTCATTCTGTCAAACACATGCACTACATTTCTGAAAACCCTCAATCACACACTTGTATAATCATACACATCCAGTGTCTCGCTTGCACTTACATAAATATGCATGTACACATATAATAAGATTTGTCTATGTGCACTAAGTCAGACAGATGCACAACTACAGCTACACTTATATATGCAGACTCGGTCAGTTAATCACATATATTTACACTTCGTACACACTAACTCAGTCATATACACATACTCACAGCCAACATTAACTTTCTCAGTCATAATCAGAGACATGACAGCAGTGTTTCTGTAACAGCAACACAGACAAGCATGTACACACTTTATCACCCTTATACAATCACATTGAATCACATACATACACAAAATCACTCACATATTTATGCACTCATATATTCACACTAACAAATGCACTCTTGGTCTGTACTCACTCACTCATACGCACCACACTCAACTACTAACTGTGTTACACCTACACTACCATGCATGTACAGACATGCCCACATTAACTGTATAGTTTCCAACAAAGTATGAAGGCTGCAGGTAGTATGATCTTTAGCACCTTCAGACCTTGGTTATTTTAATTGAATAGTGTATTTTTGCCAAGTGCTGCATACAGTGTGGTAAACTCTCTCTCCATAGAGTGAACACTGTTTACTGTACTCACTTTTCTACTCATACCAATTTCATTTCTCAATGTAGGTTTGGTGACTGGCAGGAATTTGATACAGATAAAAGCTGTCCATCGTAGGGCATTCATTTTCAAACAGAGGTTGAATATTTTGAGGAACTTGGCTCTCTCCGAACATTTTTATACATATTGAATATCCGTGTGCAATGAGGGTTTCCCATATTTCTGTGGTTGATTGTTAATATGAACTAGGCTACCCGTGAATTGTATGGTACAGCGTCAATGTTGCACATAACACATGCTTGCTATACCTAAGGGAGTTGTATCTGTGAGGGCATTAATGATGCTTCGTGTGAGCTATTTTGCGGTTACTTTCATAGCTCTAACACCATATCTGTTTATGGAGCAATGTGTGCAAAAGAAGTTTGGATGATGTAATCAATGGTGTAATTTGAGATGTCATCAGTGATGCCATAAATGATGTCATAGAACATGTCATGAGTGATGTAATATGTGAGGTCTTGAACAGCGCATGGCGGGGCACAAGTTATAGCTAGTCCTGCTAACTATAACTGGTAAATATCTAAAAATCGAAATCCAGTATTTGTAAAGCGCAAACTACTCACTGCTAAGAGTCTCAGGGTGTTGGGGGCCGTTGAGGAGATTAAGTGAGCTATTGTCCAGAGTCACATGGTGCTGAGCTGAGCTGATGCTGGGGATCGACCGTGAGCCCTGCTCTCCGGAGTCAGCCACCCTGGCCGCAGCGCCACACCTCTCCCATATCTTTGTTTTTTTAAGTTCAAAATGGTAATGTTATCACTGACATATTCACCTAAAGTAACATTTTATAACAATACGTAAAGCCAGGCCCTGCATCCAATTCCACACAGGCAGCCACCAGGAGGCAACCAACACAATGCCGCACAAGGCCTTTGGCCGTGAATGGTGTGGTTAGCTGCATGGCCTGTCTTGCAGCCAGGTCCTGTTTCCAACTCCCCACAGGCAGCCAACCCCATGCTGGACACAGCCTTTAGCCGTGCACAGTGGCATGTTGGCCATAGGGCTTGGCCGGCTGCCATACACTATGGCCAAACCCTCTAGGCTATGAACCCATACCACGCACATCCTTTGGTGTACCCAGCTTAGGAATGGCCTTCGGGCCCCAGGGACCCCATACCTTGGGGCAAAACAAATATATTAATGGGAGGGAGTCATACAGCCCTCCAACCCTTCATTGGCCCTGGGAGCCCCATCCCTAGGGCCAGTCCCAATAAAAAGGGTAGGTGGGCCGCTTGACAGCCCTCACCAAATCTTTTTAGAACCCTGGGGACCACATCCCCAGGGCCAAAATCTATGGGGAGGGGGCGTGCAGTCCACTCCCTAAGCCTTCTTAGTCCCTGGGGATCATATCCTCCAGGGCAATACCAATAAAAAAGGAGAGGGAGGCCGTGTGCCCCACAACCCTGAGTCTCATTAGGCCCTGGGGACCCCATCCCTCAGGGTCTTAAGTATTCTAAAGGGGGCACATGCTACCCCACTCCAAGCCTTATTAGGCCCTGGGGACCACGTCTCACAGGGCCACTTTTTTTTAAAGGAGGGGGGGCCATGTAGCTACCTTCCTCGAGCCTCATTAAGCCCTGTGGACCACGTTTCCCAGGGCCAATGTTTTCTAAAGGGCAGGGGGCTCCATGGATCCCTTCACAGAGCCTTATTAGGCTCAGGGAACCCCATCCCTCAGGGCCTTATCGATGTCAAAGGGGAGGGGGCACGCTGTTCCCCTCCCCGAGCATCATTACGCCATGGGAACTCCATCCCAAGGGCCTTTTTTTATATAAAGGGGACCCAACCCCTTATTAGGCCCTGAGGATCCCATCTCCCAGGGCTCTAAGTATTTTGAAGGGGAGGATTGCCACATGGCCCTCCTCATTGAGCCTCACTAGGCCCTGGGGACCTCACCCCCAGGGTCAAATTTTTTTTAGAGGGGAGGGGGCCACCCTCCCGAGCCTCAGTCGGTCCTGAGGACCCCATGGGCTTCTTTTTAAGAAAGGGGAGGGACGGCCTGGCCCCCCTCTCTGAGCGTTATTAGGCCCTGGGCAACCCAATCCCACGGGATATTTTTTTTTAAAGGGGAGGGGCAAAAAGGCCACCTCCCTGAGCCTTGAAAAAGCCCTAGGGACCCCATCCCCCAAGGCCACTAATTAAGTAAAAGAGAGGGGGCTGCATGGAGTGGGAATAGTACATTTTACCCCTCTAAAGTCCAATACTTTCCTTACTGTTACACTGATTGGAGTGGGGATAGTAAATTTCACCCCTACAAAATCCAACACTTTCCCTACTGTTGCAGAGACTGGAGTGGGATTAGCAAATTTTACCCCTCTGAAGTCCAACACATTCCCTACTGTTGCACTGACTGGACTGGGAATAGTAAATTTTACCCATATGAAAGCCAACGCTTTCCCTACTGTTGCGCAGACTGGGTGGAAATAGTAAATTATGCCCCTCCGAAGTCTAACACTTTCCCGTCTGTTGCGCTGGCTAGAGTGGGAATAGTAAATGCTAACCCTCCAAAACCCAATGTTTTCCGTACTGTAGCCCTGTTCTGGAGTGAAACAGTAAATGTAACCCCTCCAAAAGTTCAACACTTTCCCTACTGTTGTGTCATTTGAAGTGGGGATAATAAATTCCACCCCTCTAAAGTCCATTGCTTTCCCTGCTGTTTCACAGATTGGAATGGGAGTAGTAAATGTTAGCCCTCCGAAGTCCAATCATTTCCCTACTGTTGTGTAGTTTGGAGTGTAAATAGTAAATGTTACCCCTCTGAAATCCAACTCTTTCCCTACTGTTGTGAAGGCTGGAGGAGGAATAATACATTTCACCCCTTTGAAGTCCAATGCTTTCCCTATTGGGAATAGTACCTTTACCTCTCTGAAGCCCAGCACTTTTCATACTGTTGCAAAGACTAAAGCAGGAGTGGTAAACCTAACTCCTCCGAAGTCTGACACTTTCCCTATAATTGCGGTGATTGGAGTAGGAGAAGTAAATCTAATCCCTCTGAAGTCCAGCACTTTCCCCACAGGTGCATAAACTCGAGTGGGAATAGTACATTTAATATTCTGAATAGTTTTCATAATTAGATTTTTTAGCATTAACTGTTTCATTTTTTATATTTTATAATATTTGTTTTTATTTAAACATTTATTTTAAATCATTTATTTTAATGTTTATAGTGTTTTTGGTAAATGTGGTTTATGGATTCTCATGTTGTATTTATTGTCTACAATAATTATTATATTTTTTCCTATTCAATTGTTTATATCTTTCATGGTTTTATTGTGTATGTGTATATGTATATATATATATATATATATATATATATATATATATATATATATATATATATATATATATATATATATATATATATATTACACCGAAGAAGGCACGAAGCCGAAATGAGTTTGTTGTGTTGCTATTAAATCTTGTAGCAACTACCCCCGTGAGTGCTGGTTTTCTTTGAAAAATCGAAGGAATAAAGGAGCTGTGATTAATTTCACAGGCGCGCCCCTGCGACAAAAGCACCCGCCCGAGAGTGCTCCGTTGTGGTGTTCTGGAGCGTGTATATATATATATATATATATATATATCACCCAACTCCTCATACAAAGGAACAGGATTGCTCTCCGCAATGCCGAATATCAAGATTTATTTGCTTAGGTTTCAAACAACAAAGTTCATGATCAACGTTTCGGTCTCCTCACGAGACCTTGCTCACGATCAGTTTACACCCCCCAGTGTTCACAAATATATTACTTTTTTCATGTCATTTCCTGTTAAACAGGTTCAACCATTCTCAGTATTCTGGGATTTGTAGTCCTGTTCCTCCACAAGATATAGTACATACTGAGACCAAAAAATCAATTAACAAGTGCTGTGTGCATAATACAAAATAATTATATACAAATTGTGAGAATTGTGAACTAAGGAAAAATAAAAGATAAAAATGAGTTCATTTATAACTTATATCCAAAAATGCAATCCCAAACAGTCTTTTTCAATAGTCTTATTTTCATTTGATTTTTAGTTGTTTTGCAGTTTGGAATTGTTCCAACCGCTCTGTTCTTGGAATTACTATCCCTCTAGTGGGAAGACACAGTTGTATTTGTGAGATGTAATCGGGGATTGCACTTTCGTGTTTTCAGTTTGACATGGAGAATGGCACGCGATCCTGAGTTTAATGTTCTTTTCTTTACATATGGTTCTATTAAAGATGGCTGTACAGTTCCTCACTCTGGGGAAGGCCATAAGGTGTCAATGTTCTTAGATTGATAATATGGCGTGATTCCTTCTGGCGTAGTATTTTCTCTCTATTGCCGCCCCTGTTGTTGAGTGGGACTGTTTCAAAACCATAAAACTTCAAGAGTTTC
This sequence comes from Calotriton arnoldi, assembly GCA_963921515.1. Lineage (NCBI taxonomy): Eukaryota > Metazoa > Chordata > Amphibia > Caudata > Salamandridae > Calotriton > Calotriton arnoldi. The sequence goes on from CAWUFW010014139.1 coordinate 338,261, forward strand.
CAATTGCTCATATGTACTTGTTCCATATGTTTCGCTACAGCGTTTGTTTTATCTTTGTTTGATGTGGCCCTAACATGTTCTAGTATACGTTTCTTTAGCTCACAGATTGTACTGCCAACATATTTGAGGTGGCATGGGCACTCTATTACATATACTGTAAATTGGCTTTTGCATGATATCAATTCTTTGATTTTCCAACTTTTGTTGTTAGCTAGTTTGACTTCAGTCGTTGGTTTTGCGATTTGACACACCTTACAGTTATGACATTTTATGAAACCCCTTGTGTTGAGCCATTGGTTGTTTTGTTTTCCTTTATAATGACTATGGATTAGTTGATCTTTTAAATTTCTGGCTCTTCGGTATGTAATCACTGGATGTTTTCCTATGGTTTTGCCTACAGTTTCATCCATTTGTACAATTTTCCAGTTTTTCCTTATGATTTTTTGTATCTGTTTGCAGTCTTTTGAATAATCCATGATCATTCTTATGGGTTCCGATTTGTCAGCTTCACTTTTTGGCTTTGGGATTAGACAATCTTCTCTTGATCTTTCATTTGCTCTTTTCCAGCATCTTTTTACTATGCTTTTGTTGTATTGTCGTTGTTCAAACCTTTTCGCCGTAGCTTTGCTGTGTTTTTGCCATTCCTCTTCTTCTGTACAGATACTGCGGAGCCGCAAGTATTCTCCATAGGGTACGCTTGCGATGAGTGAAGGTTGGTGGCAACTGGTTGCTTCTAATGTTGCATTAGTGGTGGTGGCTTTGCGATGCAATGTCGTGTGAATTTGGCCGTTTTTTATATATATTTCAGTATCCAAAAAGATGACTCTTTCCGCACTAAATTCATATGTAAATTTCAGGTTTTTGGTGCTGGTGTTTAAGATTGTAAAGTAGTCCTGGAATTCTGTTTTTGTTCCGTCCCAAATGATTAGTAAGCCATCTATATAACGACTCCACATTACTATCCTGTTTGCATGTATGTCGTGTTGTGGGTGCCAAGCAACCTCTTTCTCCCACCAACCCATCGCCAAGCAGGCGTAGCTTGGGCTGAAGGAAAATCCCATCGCCGTCCCTTTGTTTTGGCGAAAGATCTCCTCCCCAAAAACGAAGATGTTTTGTGTCAGACATATTGATATCAGTTCCAACAGCATCTTATTGTGGTCACTGTAATGTATGTTTCTTTCTTGTAAAAAGAATTCACAGGCCCTCATTCCCAACTCATTCTCAATGTTCGTGTAGAGGGCTATACCGTCCATCGTAACAAGATGGTATGTTTCTTGCCAAGGGGTGTTCTCTAAGTTTCTCAACAGGTTGGTAGTATCTTTTATGTAGGAGTTTAGCTGTGAAACATAAGGTGATAGAAAAAAGTCAATATAGTTTGCTATAGGTTCAAGCAAGGAACCTTTTGCTGATAAAATCGGACTCCCAGGTGTTTTTTTTAATCCTTATGTAATTTTGGTAGAAAATACATGGTCGCAGTAACTGGAAATTGGACAGTTAGGTATTTGGCCTCTTCTTCATCAATTAGTTTGTTCTGTTGCCAAGTCAATAGTTTTTTATCCAGATGTCTTTTAATGTCAGTTGTTGGGTTTTGTTTCAGCCTCTCATAATATTCTACATCTTTCAATTGTCGATGGGCTTCTGTAACGTAGGTACTTTGATCCATTATCACTACGTTGCCCCCTTTATCCGCAATTTTCATTTCAATTTGAGTATCTGTTTTTAGACACTCCAAGGCTTCCCTTTCAGCATTCGTTAGATGGTCTTTATATTTAGATTTTTGGAATTTATACATGTCCCGAACCACAGCTTCCTGAAATAAGTCCACTTTGTTCTCTGGTGTTAGTTGAGGGTAATATTTAGATTTTGGCTTTTTCTTACTCAGACCAGCTCCCATTTGGGTGCACGCTGCCTGTAGGTCTAAATTCTCATTTTCTTCTTCGATGTTGAGATTTAGCAGAGTGATGAAACTATTTGGATCTTTAGCCGTTAAGTTAGAGACTGGTTGCGTTAGAAGTCTAGTTCTTGGTCTTTCTGGATTTTCTTGAAAGATTTTTGCAAGCTTGATTTTTCTAACATATTTGTAAAAGTCAATTCTGAGTTGTGCAAAGTCCAGTTGTTGTGTTGGGCAAAAGTTTATGCCCCGTTTGAGGAGTGAGATTTCTGCTTCTGACATTGGTCTTTTTGATAAGTTTACTACTTGTAGTTCATCCATAGGATTTAGTGATTTTTCTTCTGTCTCATGCTCCTCGTTTGGGCACCGATTTTCTCTGCTGTCTCATTTAGCTCTCTTGCCTCTTCTCTTTTGTTTCTTGGGGCCCAGCTTCTTCCTCTTGCTCTGCCTCTTTGATATTGTTGCCCCATACGTTGTTGCTCCCATTGTCTCTGTTGAAGTACGAGGCGCATATCCCCTAAAAAAGTCAGTTTTGTTGGGTCTGTTGGTGTTTCTAAATCTCCTTCACTTACGTCCGTCGAGGTAAGTGAGGAGAGGCTGCTGGATGTGCCAGAGGTGTTGCTCATTTTTTTTTGTTTGACAACATCAAATTTGCGAGCGAACGTAAAAATCCGTCCTTCTGTATAGTCATTTTTGTCTCGTAAGAACTTAGGGGCCCATTACGATACCCGGCGTAAATAAATCCGCCAGGCATGGAAGCGGCAAAAATCCGCCCGCACACACCGCCTGAACACCGACCACGCCATTACGATTACACAAACCGAAAACCGCCATCGGCGGAAAAAGCACACAAAATACCTCCCGCCAACGTCCGAGTCGGAGTCAAACCGCCCGCCACAGACGGAAACACGCACGACAACACAAAACCGCCCGCCCTCACGGCCGACACACCGCACGTGAAATTACGATCGCACCGACATGAGCGCGGAAAAACAACAAATATACCGCCCGCCAGCGCAAACAACGCCGATGAAAATCGACACGGCAGAAGCCATGGCGCCAACGTACCTGCACAGAAACCATCCGCACACAAAACCAATAGCACACAACATGGCCAACAAGTCCACACAGCAAGGCACGCACAAATACACAAGCACAGTACACATCCCGAAACACCCCCCCCGGACAAACAAAAAATACAAAGGCCAGAACCCCAGACACAACACACCTGAAAACAACAGACCATGAGGACACACCCACATAGGTGAGAACAAAAGCAGCACTCCCACAGACCACAACCCCTTGCTACATTGCAAACCAGAGAGGAGAGGAGAGGACACAGTGACACAGCAAGGACAGCAGCACACCACAGAAACGCACACATCACAACCACCACCACCACCACCACCACCACCAAACACCACCACCACCACCACCACCACCACCAAACACCGGCACCACAAACCCCCTGCACATTACACAACACACACCGCACCAGCACCACAAACACCATGGCACCACAAAGAATGCCCAAGTTCACGCCCATGGAGCTGACGGTCATGGTCGACGAGATCATCAAGGTGTACCCACAAATCTATGGGAACATGGTCCAGCACACACCACTAGCCACCAGAAACAGAATGTGGAACCGGATCGTAGACCAGGTCAATGCAGTCGGGACCCTGCCCAGGAACAGAGTCGAGATTAACAAACGTTGGAATGACGTAAAGAGCCTGGTCAAGAAGAAGGAGGGCAAAAACAGAGAGCTGGCTGCCGTCACTGGCGGAGGGAATCCCGCGCTCTTTAAGACCTTCAAAGCGTGGGAGGAGAAGGTGCGAGTCGTAATCCATCCGGAGATCCTCGCTGGATTAACAGGGGGAGTGGAGGCTGGTAAGTACAAACTAATGTATACCAGCACACTGCTATGTACTCACATGCACTACCACCATGCCACAGCTCCCAGGGACAAACACCCCCATGTCCAGCACACAATACACAACACATCACACACACATGCAACAGACACTACCACACACAGCCCAAACCGAACAACTGTAAGATGCGTGGGGACATGTGTACACTAAGCCAGCCACGTAACCACCAACAGGTCCCCAAATATGCCAGAAGCGCCACAACGAGCACCCACCACACCCATGTGTCCGCCACAGCTGCACTAACCGACAAGTAACAGGTAAGTGGCAGGAACACAAAGTGCAGTGGGTGGGACGGTGGACAGCCCAAGTACAACACACACCAGGCCCCAGTCCCACAGCACAGCAAGGAGGAGCATCCCCCACACCCCACAGCCACGTGTCAGCCACCGCAGTGCACAACGACAGCCGAAAGGCAGACATCACGGTCCACAGCAATCGGTGTCAGTGGGTGTCCAGCCACCCCACGACCCACAACACCCCCCCACCCCCACAGACCTGCAACATGGAGCACCCCCCGCTTAGAGCCATGTGGCATCCAGTACAGTGCACGCACGAACAACTTGCAGGTGGGAAACTGGACAGGGCTGGATTACTGGAGGCATGAGGACCATAACACGACCAACACATGGGACATGTCACGTAGCAGACGAACACGCAGCACCGCCCACCGTCACGAACAAGTGAACAATGTGCACACGGACATGAACAACAGACTCACACCCCACATGACCCATCACAGACATAGCAACACCCAAGGAGCCACGTCTGCATGCACAAGCCACACTGAATATAGTACCACACGGCAGCCACTGTGCAACTCATCACACACAACCGAAACACCATTGAAGTCCTGTCCATGTAGCCCCTACTGCCTGTCAACCACACACCCCACAACTACGCCTATGTAAGACAAACAACACTAGACGCAACAGAGCGGAACAACATAAATGCACACGAACACCACTGAACCCATCAAACACACAGACACACCATGCACATACAACATACCATCCATCCCATCCGTCAGCCCCAGTCTCATGAAAGGCATGTCATCCGCACAGCTGCCACACATACAGCAGTCACGCTAAGATACATGCCCATGACCAACCATGTGCCAGAAGTCAATGAAGCGCACGACACACTGTGAGCAACAACACACAACATGGGCCACACCCCCCCGAGCACTGCAGTGATGCACATGGCACAGGGCAGCACGCACACCAAGGAGATGGGACAACTGCAATACGTTGGCTGGCACACAACCATCACCCACTCATAACGATGCGTCCAATGCCATGTCCAGTAATCACAACAGACAGCAAATATGCAGGCCATGTCAAGCATGCACACACCTCAAACCATGCACTGTCATGCTGCCACAACACATGTCACGTTCGGCACCCATGGCTCACAGCATGTACCCCAAAAGCATATTCCCTCCCAAATGCGAATCTGGGGCATGGCCCCCATGTTGCCATATGCGTTCCTAAGCGTTCCATTTGAACCCCAAAAGCATATCCCCTCCCAAATGCGAATCTGGGGCATGGCCCCCATGTTGCCATATGCGTTCCTAAGCGTTCCATTTGAACCCCAAAAGCATATCCCCTCCCAAATGCGAATCTGGGGCATGGCCCCCATGTTGCCATATGCGTTCCTAAGCGTTCCATTTGAACCCCAAAAGCATATCCCCTCCCAAATGCGAATCTGGGGCATGGCCCCCATGTTGCCATATGCGTTCCTAAGCGTTCCATTTGAACCCCAAAAGCATATTCCCTCCCAAATGCGAATCTGGGGCATGGCCCCCATGTTGCCATATGCGTTCCTAAGCGTTCCATTTGAACCCCAAAAGCATATTCCCTCCCAAATGCGAATCTGGGGCATGGCCCCCATGTTGCCATATGCGTTCCTAAGCGTTCCATTTGAACCCCAAAAGCATATCCCCTCCCAAATGCGAATCTGGGGCATGGCCCCCATGTTGCCATATGCGTTCCTAAGCGTCCCATCTGAACACCAAAAGCAAAGTACAAACCAGACCCAGGATGGGCCAGGAGCCCGCATACACCAGAGTCACAATAAGTAGGGGCACAGCAACACACCCATCGGCATGGCCAATCCGTCCCATGCCACATGTGCACAGCACACAGTCCCATTGCCAAGCACACACAACTACAGATGCTACAGCCACACACACGCCTCCGGGAAACCCATGTACGAGATTGCACGAACTGTCAATGTCAGACGACAAATACATACTTCGCCAGGTGCAACACAATAACAAATCTCATTCTCTCCACAGGTGACGAACTGCTGGATGCTGGGGATGGAGCCAGCAGCCAGCACAGCCAGCCTACAAGCCCCCAACGAGGACACACGGATCTGGAGGATCTGTCCTCCTCTTCGGACACGGACAACCAAGCAGGCCCATCTGGTGTGGCAGGGCCCAGCCGCTCCCCAGGACCCCTCCTACCCACCAACCCATCATCCAGGGCTGCTGAACATTCACAGCCCCCTGCTGCCACTGTCGTTGCGGCCACACCCACGGTCATTGTGGCCACTACCACTGCCGCAACCGCCACCATCGCCGCACCGACCACCACCGCCGCCACCACCGCCACGTCTTCGCTGGCACCAGCCCCAGCGCAGGTGGTGGCCCGGACGACTGGATCCACCCTGGGAGCCACAGCGAGGACCGTGGTGAGCAATGTGGCTAGTGGGCAGGCCGGTGGCAGCAGGACTGGTAGGAGGAGCAGGGTCAGGGAAACGCCAGCCTCCCCTGGGAGCCATGCCCTGCCTCACATGGCCAGAGTCCTTGGGGCCTATGAAGAGGCCCAAGGACAATGGGTCCGGTCTGCTTCAGACACGCGTGAGGTGCTGGGGGTGCTGAGGTCCATGGACGCCCGTATGGGCCAAATCGTGGACCTCATGGGACAGCTGGTGGTGGCGGTGAGGTCACAGCCAGGGACAGCAGCTCCCCTCCGCCACCACCTGCCGGGGCGCAGGGTGGAGCAGCAGTGTCCAGTTCCCCTGCGTCCACAGCCAGTGATCACACCTCAACCACCAGCATGTCGCAAGCAGGCACCCCCTCGCAAACGTGGAAGGGGCCGTCCGAAGAGGAAACAGATCTCCCGGGAGGACTTCGCACGCTCCAGTCGCAAGTGAGGCAGCCAGCCAGCCTTCCGCCAGCCTTCCTTGACCAGCCACTGCATTGACTTGGACTACGATCCCACTCCACACAGCCATCTGGATGGCATGTGTGTGTTGGACTATGGACATAGAACCAGTGGGTACACCCTGATCATCACGCAGCCATGACCGACAGCTCATTGTCACTGCACGCACCACTTTTGTCATCACCTTACACACAATCACATGTCACAGTTTGTAATAAATGCACCTTTTTCACTAACTGCTGTTTGTGCCCTGTGTCTTATTTGTACGGAATACAACGGCCACCTTGGGCGGAAAGGCACCTGATGCGTGGCATGGCATTTGAATCCGGAGGGCCTGTAGGGACCTAGGGGTGGGAGACAGAACAGGAGCACATTCAATGAGTGTGTCACACACCCATCACACAGTACATGTCAACAACTACAAGCAATGTACACACATCGCACAGAGCAATAGGGCACAATGCCACAGCCACCAACAGTGGCATACTACCCTGGCCATGGAGCGTTGACACACAGCACGCAGTGAACAAATGGCCACCCTGACACAGCACACACACACCTGCACAGATACAGCCACATCAGCCGTCGTACATGGACACTCACCGTCAAGTGAAGTAGCGGGCGATGAGCTGCTGCCGCACATTACCAGCTTCCTCCTCTCCGCTGTCCTCCTCACTCGAGCTGTCCTGGTCTGCGGGCTGGGGCCCTGGTTGATCTCCGTCATCCACGATGAGGGGGATCTGCTTCCGAATGGCCAGATTGTGCAGCATGCAGCACGCCACCACTATCCGGCACACCTTCTGTGGGGAGTACGCCAGCGCACCCCCGGTGCGGTCCAGGCACCTGAACCTGGACTTGAGGAGGCCAAAGGTACGCTCGACCACACGTCTGGTCCTCCCATGTGCCTCATTGTAGCGATCGTCTGCTGGGGTGCGAGGATTCCTCAATGGACTGAGCAGCCATGCCCCATTCGGATACGCAGAGTCACCTGGGTGTGAGGGACACAGAGAACCGTTGCTAATCCAACTGGACAGGGGACAGCATCGCACAGCCAGCACGCTACACCACTCCACATACTCACCGACAATACAGGCACGATCCTGTTGCATATTGGACATCAGTCGTGGCAAGATGCTGTTGCGCATTATGTGTGCGTCATGGGCCGAGCCTGGGAACTTTGCACACACGTGGGTGATCACCATGTCCGCAAGGCACACCACTTGCACATTCAGGGAGTGCGTGTGCTTCCTGTTGCGGTACAGGTGCTCAGTGGCCTGTGGTGGAACAAGGCCGACATGTGTGCAGTCAATGGCTCCAACGACGTGTGGGATTCTGCCAAGGGCATAGAATGCACCCTTCACTGCCACCAATTCACGAGCCCTGGGGAAGCGGATGTACCTGTTCCGGTACAGCATCATGGCTGCCAGTACATCCCTCAGCACCTTGCTGAACATGGGCTGGGACATCCCTCCTCCACTGCCCACTGTGTGCTGGAATGACCCAGTGGCGAAGAAATGCATGGCGGCCATCACCTTAGCCGTGGGGGTGACAGCAGTCGGATACACCCTGCGGGGACGGAGATGGGGTTCTAACATGGCACACAGTCGATGCAGGGTTGGCCTGTCCAGCCGAAACTTCCTAATGACCTCCGTATCCTCCATGTCTGCCAGCAATTGGTATGGGCGGTCAATGTTCGGTCTCCGCCTAGGGACAATGGCAGAGGACACATGTCAAAGCAACACGACACATAGCAATTTCGCATACACATCACTGACATGACTGAGCAAGCACATGAGCCACAGCCCAGCTGTCAAGCTGGGACGGCACGGCCACAATACACTTACACAGGTCTCCCAACAATGGCAATGGCTAGTGATACAAACCACTGCCATGTGCATGCACATGGGGATCTAGGCCCCAATGACTTGCGGGGCGTGCTGATGGGGACTGACTGCATATCCGTCAAGCGGCAACGCCACGGCAACATGAATGTCTGCTGAGCATGGAACTGCTTCCGCGGCTGGATGAGTATGGCACACGACGACGACGATGTGGGCACAGGCTGAGCGGCCAAAACAAGTGGGACCTGTGGCACGAGGGGATATGAGACAGTAGTAGGTGTCAGCACTGCACCCTATGTACAGCACTGTACGGATCACACCTCCCGAAACATTGACAGGTGTCCACATTGACAGCCCCATGCCAAGACGGCTGTGTGCTTGCAGTCACACGTCACAGGTGAGAGGTTACATTGCACGTGCCAGGTGGCAGTCGTACATAGTGGGAGCTGGCATGTGTGTGCATGTGTCTCCTGTTCAGGATCCACCAGATGGGCGCTGACTCTGTACTGACCATTGGACACAGCATGTTCCGTGGAAGGCTTGTGTGTGTGGGATGGTGGCACTGGATGTGCCTCCGTTGGGTGGGGGGCCATGCACAGGGCGGGTACGTCGATGATTGCGCATTGTTGGTCACGGTGGGTGCACCCACTGAGATGTGTTGGCCTGTGTTCAATTCCTATGTCCGCATGATGATGGACTGTAGATGTGGGCAGACTACACATTGGTCGATGTGCTGTCTATATGCATGTGCCTTCACACCAGGCACAGCTGCCCCTGCACATGTGACCCCTGCTGGACTCGCTGCTGGGTCTGTGGAGCTGATGCACCTTCTGCGCGTGGGGCGGGCAGCTCTCCTCACTTCCCTCATTGCGCATGTCATGACTTTGCCGCAGGTGACATGGATCATGGAGGGCCCACATGTACGCGTGGGTAGGCTACACATGATTGTACACTGGTCGCCACCCCCAGTCAGTGTTTCGAATGGGAAGGTTGTCGTGCTGGTGGTATGTTCGATGTGGCGGATGGGCGGGCCTAGGTGCGGGCTTACATTCCGGACATGGGGGGTAGTTGGATTGGCGACTAGTTGCAGTACACACGGGACACGTCTCTTCCTTTCCACATCTGGGTCATCCCTTGTACTAACTGACAGTGATACAGTCATCTTCGCCCCAGCCCTCATGTCCTCCCCTCGCTCCCCCAATATGCATGCTCACCTGCGAGGCTAGCGCTTGCACAGGCAGCCCCAAGCTCGCACCAGAGAGGGCAAGGAGTGTATGTGTGGGTCCAGTTGCACGAGTGGGCTGTCTCAGGGTATGATGTGTTGCGGGACGCCGTCCACCTGCGTGGTGCCCCAAATGGAGACCCGGCCTGCATGGACTATGCATCACAGTCTTCGCCTTCCGGATCCGCCACCTGCGACACCCAGTGGCTGTGGCTGCCCTTGCGGCCAGGCCGCGTCCGTCTGTGGCTGATGGCCCACACATTCACTCTTTGGCCTCTCTGGGGAGGGCTCGGGGGTGGTGGCGCACGCGCTTGCACTTAGTCGCAATGGCATGTGGCGTGGTTGGTATGATGGGCAATGGATGGGATGGTGCGAGCCACCTCCCGTGACGTCAGTGCTGCTCGTGCTGTGGTGCGTCCCCCTACACTTCCATGTGACTTGTGCCATGCTAGACGTTGAGGTTCTATTGCCTGCGTGATATGACCAGGAGGAGCGCGAGGAGACCTCTCACACACCATGCTCCACTGCCATCCCGTGCCCTGTATCGCCTGTGCGGATTGACTATGTTGGGGTTACACCTGGTCGACTGGGGCTGTGTGTGCCTTGTCAAGGGGCATGGCGGGCGCACAACAGGATCCAGCTTGTCCACAGAGGTTGGGCTGAGGTGCGCCTGGTACCGCTTTGTACGTGTGCCCGGCTGCTGTGCACACACGTGTTCACTCCCCCCGACAGGTGTCCTCTCACAATGCCCAGGGAAGCGGTGGTGTACTGTTCATGACCCCTCCCAACACGGCGTGCTCCAACTTGGCATGTGCGCATCTACCCGTCGCACCCACCCACCTGAGCACTGCGTCCATACGACTTCACACGACACATGTGTGTCTTCCACAGTGGTGCTACTCATTTGCGTTGACATCCAATACCAGTGGACTACATGGTCATGTCACGACTGCCGTGTACTTCACATACTCTCATCCTCTCTCATTCGTACTTGTGAAATGAGTCAGCGGAGACAGTTTTGGTTTCAAACATTATATTGAGTCTTCTGTCCTCTGTGATGCAGTATAGTGGACACTACTGGCAGCGGAATACATGTTGAGGATATACTGAGCATGATTGCAAATGGGATAGGGTGTGGGGTTACATGTGATTGGCTGTTGCATGTGGGATGTGGGCTTCAGAGTGACATCTGCTTGGCCAAGGCTGTGCTAATGTACATTTACGTATAGCTGCGGAGCTGCGGACTTTGACACAGACGGTATACATGTAGCCTACCAGACCGCTTGGCATCATGGGCACAGTCCATCTCAGTTCCATGTGACAGGTTTGCTGCGGTTGTTCCTCATGCACGCGTGCATGTGAGTTGACATCAGGGCATGTGCTTGCGTGCATGCAGCGGCGTGCCACTTGTTGTTGCACTGTGGTGGTTACTGGACATGTCACAGTCACTGGGGTCGTGTTGTTGTTGTATGCACTTGTCGTCCATGCAAAGGTCCTGGTATGGGATTCCCGGGGCGGGGGTGGGAGGGGTGCAGCACCCACAGACTCCAGGCGACCTATTCATGTCCAATGAGCGGTGTGTGTGTCCATGTGCGCTGGATCCATGTCGTGTCCTGGTTGTTCGTGCAGTTCCGTCCATGTGGGTGCGATACACAGAGCCCATGCCACTGCCTCCCACGATGCATGCAGTGTTCCTGGATGTGATGGGGAACAGTGTGCATGTCCCGGTCATATCCGATGTCATGGCGATGTCGTTGATGGTGTGGTTACAGTTGCCGGTCGTTTGGTATGGCTGTTGTGGTGGTGACTGGCCAGTCCGTGCGGAAGCTAAGCATGGGTGCGGGGTTGGACATCATAGGTCACTCGGGGAACCTGCGTTGTGGTCCGACGTATTTACAGGTTGTCAGGTATGCGATGCCGTCCAGCAGGGCTTCCATGTCATTGGTGGTGTACATGTTTGCCAGCCAATGTAGCGGATGGTGGCTGTCAAGGTGTTGTTCGTAAGTTGTCCCTTGGAGGACCATGATGGGGCATGCTGGGTGACATTCGATGTAGCTGTTCTCGATGATCCGTCGTGTGGAGGCACAGTGGTCCCATTTCAGTGCGGGTGCGATGTTGGCCACATACGCCATGCCCCCATAGGCAGAGCAGGCCCTGTCGTGTGCGTCCAGAGGGAGGAGTAGTGGTAGCAGGTCCGCCTTCAGACATGCCGGGTTGGAGAGGCATATCTCGACGGGATGCTGGTAGGGACACCTCCGACAGTAGAAGACGGGCATGACGCAGCTGAACAATGTGATGCGGTAAGTCAGTCGGTAACTTACGTTCAGCAGGGACAGGAGATCGCATCCCAATGTATGGCACAGGTTGGTTTTGTACAGCTTGAGCTGTTCGGGCGTAGTTGGGTAGGTGTGTTGCGGTTGCCATTTCGCAGCGGTTCGTTGAGGTGGCGTGCTCCGGCTGTGTGTGCAGTCTGCAATGTGCACGCTCCGGGGTTGCTGTGAGCTCTGTGTAGTCGTGGGGAGACAGGACTTGTGTTCTGTTGGCTTGTTTGGAGGACACGGGCCCTCTTCCCACATGCTTCTCAGACAGTTCAAGGTCAGTGCTGTGTGACTCCTTCCAATTAACTTGCATGTGGCCGACATGGGGGAGTGTTTTCTTCTTTCTTCCCCGTCCGTTGTGTGCTTCTGTGATATGCGCTATCTGCCCTGTGTTCGGTCTCCTCGGCATGCCTGTGTTGGTCTATTCTTGGACAATGGCTGTATTCACCGGCTTCTGTCGTAGGGCTGTGGTTTTGGAGTTGGAATGGAAGGTCATTCAGTGCTGTCTGCTCTCCCTTGTGTGGGCGGCAGGCTGCCTTTCCGCTCTGCGTTGGGCCTTGTGTGTGGATGTTATTCTTGGGCCACCTGTTGTCGGTCCCCGGGCTCTTTGGTGTTCCGTTTTATATGTCTTGTTCATATGTGCAGGGTGGTATGGGTGTTTCTGTGAGGTACTGGCGTTCCTCTTCCCGAAGGGGCCCTGCTTCTCCTAGTTGGTGTTGCCGCCGCTGTGTGCTACGCCATGTTTGTTACACTGGGGTGTGTCCTGCTGTTGCGTGTCTTCACTGACATGTGTGCGTCGGTTGTGTGGCGTTGGGTGTTGTCCGTGAATTGGGCGTTGGGGACATGTCTGTGGCCGGCCTGTCACGTGTCATGTGCGTTCGGGGTGGGGCTGATGTGTGTGCTGCTTGGTTGTGTCCCTGTGTCTGTGTGCGACGCATGCATGGCGCTGCAGTTGGCCTCTGCGTTGTGCGCATGTGTGGCGGCGTCATCGGCGCTTTGGGCCGTGACGGGGTGGTTGGTTACTAGTCCCAGGTGGTGTGTACACATGTGTTCTGCGATGTTACGATTTGGCCTGTGTGTCATATGTGGATGCGATGGTGGATGTGTAGTGTACACGCGCTGGTGGGGGTTGTCCGCTTTTTCCGCCCTTGCACTGTGTGCGCTGTTTGCGTGCACTTGTTGTGTGTGTGCCTACCTGCGTCTCCGCGGTACGTTGCGTCCTTGGTGGTGCATCAGCAGAAGTATGGGGAGTGCCTGCAGTGCTGGATTCATGCTCGGGGAGCCGCTTCTTCGTTGTCCGTGCTCGGCATCCGTGTTACCGCTTCGGTTTGGCGTACGGTATCTCTTGGCCGTGGGAGCCGTTTGTTTGCGGCATCGTAATTTATGCGCCGGGCGGGACGTGTTTCGTCGGACGGTGTGTGTCAGTTGGGCTGCGCCGCTACATGTACGGGCGCACTTTGATGGCGGACGGTGTTGCTGGCTTGCCGGCGGTGTTTGGCCTACTTTTCGCATCGTAATTGGACGGGCGTGTGGACTGCTGCGTGCCGGCGGTAACTGGTGGTTTTTGCATCCGCCAGCACGGCGGTGGTGCTTCCGCCCGCCATCGTAATGTGCCCCTTAGTTTTTTGTTTTTTTCTCACTGTCTCTTCATGTTTCTCAATTTGGCCTTCCAGGTCCTCTTTAAATTTTATCATCTCTGCTGTTAATTTCAGTGTTGACAGTTCTTGTTCCAAATCATGTAATTGTTCCTTTATTTGGTTTAGGCTTATCTCGATATGTTTGATCAGAATATTCATTAGGCCTAATGATGAATTCAAAATGAAATCCCCCCATTCCTGGTGGAGTTCATTTGTAGAGTCTTGATTGCTCGGCATAAGCATTATCCTCAAACCCCTGGGCACTCTCCGCACTTCAAGGTACTTCTTTATTGTAATTAACTCCCAGGATTTATTTATTTCCTTCCTGCTTAATTTCTCCCATGTTCTTAGTTTACTTTTTGTGTCCGTTTTGCCCCCTGTTGATTTTAATTGGGGTTCGTTTTCCACATTGATATCCTTTTCAACAATAACAGAACGAAACACTCTTACCTCGACCCTCCGGTTTATTGCTTGAATGTCCGTTGTCCTCAGCTTTCACGGGTGTGCTCCTTGCTTCGTTATGCCGGCGGTCGGTGTTTCGTTTGTCAGCATAATTGGTGGTGTGCTTTGTCGAAAGGCGCATTCTGCGCGAAGCCGGTTTGTTGTAAAAGAAAACAGAAACAATTGAACTAAGTTACCGCACTGCAGGTTTCATTGCAAACGGGCGGGTGAAAACCAAACTGGATACTTTGTTTCTGTTATTGTTACACGTAATGCCGCCGCACGAAAGCTAAGGTAAACAGTGGGTTTTCAACAATAACGCACACGAATAAAATACAGATACTATTTTAAAAAGGCTAATTGAACATGGAGAAACGTGAAGCCACGCGTAATGAGTTTGTCACAACAATGTTTGAAAAGGATATCGATGTGGAAAACGAACCCCAATTAAAATCAACAGGGGGCAAAACGGACACAAAAAGTAAACTAAGATCATGGGAGAAATTAAGCAGGAAGGAAATAAATAAATCCTGGGAGTTAATTACAATAAAGAAGTATCTTGAAGTGCGGAGAGTGCCCAGGGGTTTGAGGATAATGCTTATGCCGAGCAATCAAGACTCTACAAATGAACTCCACCAGGAATGGGGGGAGTTCATTTTGAATTCATCATTAGGCCTAATGAATATTCTGATTAAACATATCGAGATAAGCCTAAACCAAATAAAGGAACAATTACATGATTTGGAACAAGAACTGTCAACACTGAAATTAACAGCAGAGATGATAAAATTTAAAGAGGACCTGGAAGGCCAAATTGAGAAACATGAAGAGACAGTGAGAAGAAAAAAAAAACGAAGTTCTTACGAGACAAAAATGACTATTCAGAAGGACGGATTTTTACGTTCGCTCGCAAATTTGATGTTTTCAAACAAAACAAAATGAGCAACACCTCTGGCACATCCAGCAGCCTCTCCTCACTTACCTCGACGGACGTAAGTGAAGGAGATTTAGAAACACCAACAGACCCAACAAAACTGACTTTTTTAGGGGATATGCGCCTCGTACTTCAACAGAGACAATGGGAGCAACAACGTATGGGGCAACAATATCAAAGAGGCAGAGCAAGAGGAAGAAGCTGGGCCCCAAGAAACAAAAGAGAAGAGGCAAGAGAGCTAAACGAGACAGCAGAGAAAATCGGTGCCCAAACGAGGAGCATGAGACAGAAGAAGAATCACTAAATCCTATGGATGAACTACAAGTAGTAAACTTATCAAAAGACCAATGTCAGAAGCGGAAATCTCACTCCTCAAACGGGGCATAAACTTTTGCCCAACACAACAACTGGACTTTGCACAACTCAGAATTGACTTTTACAAATATGTTAGAAAAATCAAGCTTGCAAAAATCTTTCAAGAAAATCCAGAAAGACCAAGAACTAGACTTCTAACGCAACAAGTCTCTAACTTAACGGCTAAAGATGCAAATAGTTTCATCACTCTGCTAAATCTCAACATCGAAGAAGAAAATGAGAATTTAGACCTACAGGCAGCGTGCACCCAAATGGGAGCTGGTCTGAGTAAGAAAAAGCCAAAATCCAAATATTACCCTCAACTAACACCAGAGAACAAAGTGGACTTATTTCAGGAAGCTGTGGTTCGGGACATGTATAAATTCCAAAAATCTAAATATAAAGACCATCTAACGAATGCTGAAAGGGAAGCCTTGGAGTGTCTAAAAACAGATACTCAAATTGAAATGAAAATTGCGGATAAAGGGGGCAACGTAGTGATAATGGATCAAAGTACCTACGTTACAGAAGCCCATCGACAATTGAAAGATGTAGAATATTATGAGAGGCTGAAACAAAACCCAACAACTGACATTAAAAGACATCTGGATAAAAACTATTGACTTGGCAACAGAACAAACTAATTGATGAAGAAGAGGCCAAATACCTAACTGTCCAATTTCCAGTTACTGCGACCATGTATTTTCTACCAAAATTACATAAGGATTAAAACAAAAAAAACACGGGAGTCCGATTTTATCAGCAAAAGGTTCCTTGCTTGAACCTATAGCAAACTATATTGACTTTTTTCTATCACCTTATGTTTCACAGCTAAACTCCTACATAAAAGATACTACCAACCTGTCGAGAAACTTAGAGAACACCCCTTGGCAAGAAACATACCATCTTGTTACGATGGACGTTATAGCCCTTTACACGAACATTGAGAATGAGTTGGGAATGAGGGCCTGTGAATTCTTTTTACAAGAAAGAAACATACATTACAGTGACCACAATAAGATGCTGTTGGAACTGATATCAATATGTCTGACACAAAACATCTTCGTTTTGGGGAGGAGATCTATCGCCAAAACAAAGGGACGGCGATGGGATTTTCCTTCAGCCCAAGCTACGCCTGCTTGGCGATGGGTTGGTGGGAGAAAGAGGTGGCTTGGCACCCACAACACGACATACATGCAAACAGGATAGTAATGTGGAGTCGTTATATAGATGACTTACTAATCATTTGGGACGGAACAAAAACAGAATTCCAGGACTACTTTACAATCTAAAACACCAGCACCAAAAACCTGAAATTTACATATGAATTTAGTGCGGAAAGAGTCATCTTTTTGGGTACTGAAATATATATAAAAAACGGCCAAATTCACACGACATTGCATCGCAAAGCCACCGCCACTAATGCAACATTAGAAGCAACCAGTTGCCACCAACCTTAACTCATCGCAAGCATACCCTATGGAGAATTCATGCGGTTCCGCAGAATCTGTACAGAAGAAGAGGAATGGCAAAAACACAGCAAAGCTACGGCGAAAAGGTTTGAACAACGACAATACAACAAAAGCATAGTAAAAAGATGCTGGAAAAGAGCAAATGAAAGATCAAGAGAAGATTGTCTAATCCCAAAGCCAAAAAGTGAAGCTGACAAATCGGAACCCATAAGAATGATCATGGATTATTCAAAAGACTGCAAACAGATACAAAAAATCATAAGGAAAAACTGGAAAATTGTACAAATGGATGAAACTGTAGGCAAAACCATAGGAAAACATCCAATGATTACATACCAAAGAGCCAGAAATTTAAAAGATCAACTAATCCATAGTCATTATAAAGGAAAACAAAACAACCAATGGCTCAACACAAGGGGTTTCATAAAATGTCATAACTGTAAGGTGTGTCAAATCGCAAAACCAACGACTGAAGTCAAACTAGCTAACAACAAAAGTTGGAAAATCAAAGAATTGATATCATGCAAAAGCCAATTTACAGTATATGTAATAGAGTGCCCATGCCACCTCAAATACGTTGGCAGTACAATCTGTGAGCTAAAGAAACGTATACTAGAACATGTTAGGGCCACATCAAACAAAGATAAAACAAACGCTGTAGCGAAACATATGGAACATGTTCATATGAGCAATTGGAAACTCTTGAAGTTTTATGGTATTGAAACAGTCCCACTCAACAACAGGGGCGGCAATAGAGAGAAAATACTACGCCAGAAGGAATCACGCCATATTATCAATCTAAGAACATTGACACCTTATGGCCTTCCCCAGAGTGAGGAACTGTACAGCCATCTTTAATAGAACCATATGTAAAGAAAAGAACATTAAACTCAGGATCGCGTGCCATTCTCCATGTCAAACTGAAAACACGAAAGTGCAATCCCCGATTACATCTCACAAATACAACTGTGTCTTCCCACTAGAGGGATAGTAATTCCAAGAACAGAGCGGTTGGAACAATTCCAAACTGCAAAACAACTAAAAATCAAATGAAAATAAGACTATTGAAAAAGACTGTTTGGGATTGCATTTTTGGATATAAGTTATAAATGAACTCATTTTTATCTTTTATTTTTCCTTAGTTCACAATTCTCACAATTTGTATATAATTATTTTGTATTATGCACACAGCACTTGTTAATTGATTTTTGGTCTCAGTATGTACTATATCTTGTGAAGGAACAGGACTACAAATCCCAGAATACTGAGAATGGTTGAACCTGTTTAACAGGAAATGACATGAAAAAAGTAATATATTTGTGAACACTGGGGGGTGTAAACTGATCGTGAACAAGGTCTCGTGAGGAGAACGAAACGTTTATCATGAACTTTGTTGTTTGAAACCTAAGCAAATAAATCTTGATATTCGGCATTGCGGAGAGCGATCCTGTTCCTTTGTATGAGGAGTTGGGTGATATGTAGCGGTTGGGCTCGACCGCGATGATTCCGCACTAACCACAGAGCACCTGAACCCGACGGAAATTAAGCCTACGGAGTTGAATATATATATAGTTAGCTGAGTTTACTATGACTCGACCCTCCTCAATATATTGCTTGTGTGCATATTACATCAATCATGACATGGTAAGTGACATCACTGATTGTAGGAAAGTACGATCTGCTTCTTATGGTTACCCCCACTTTTTGCTAAATGTAATACTGTTTTTGACTAGTCTGACTGGGATCCTGCTAATCAGGACCCCAGTTTATCTACGTTCTCCCTAAACTGTTATGTTATGTACTTAGGTACACTCCAGATTGGATACTGAGGTACCCTTTCCAGTCCCTAGTATATGGTACCCATGTACCCAGGGAATAGGTACCCCAGAGGCCTCCCATGGGCTGAAGCATGTATTATGCCACCCATGAGAGGCCATGCAAAATGGAACTACAGGCCTGCCATTGCAGCCTGTGTAGGTTGATGCATGCACCACTTACTTGAGATATAGGTTTACTATATCTAAGGGTCACTGCACTTAAAACCTATAAGTCACCAGTATAGCAGGCCTTTACAATCCTGAAGGCAGGGTGCTTGGTTCTAAGTGAAAGGGTGCCACTGCGTGAGCAGGACACCCCTGCAGCCTACGGAGTCCATTCTCCCGGGTTGTCAGTGAAGCAGCCATATATGACATTTAGAGGGGCATTACTCGACCTCGTGATGACCAACTCTAAAATGGCTGAAACAAACCCTATCGTGTTTGGTGTCAAACATGTTGGAATTATACCCCCACACCGGTAACCGGTGTGGGAAGTATGATTCCACCCCTCAGAAGCGAGCTTTGTGTGGTCCCTGTTGATCCTGGTACCAGCCTTCTAACTCCAGACAGCACAAAATGGTTGCTGCCGACCAGAGACACATTTCTGCCCTCCTGCTGCTGAGCCAAGCTCGAGCAGGGGAAGGATCCCAGACAGGATTTAGTGTATTAGGGCTGGGTGGGGGCACTTGCCAGCGACTGAAAGTCTGCATGAGGGGCACATTTGGTGTCCCTGTGCATAGTCCAGTTCAAACCAGTCCTGGGAACCGTTGGCTCCAGCTCTGGCGCAAAACTGGACAAAGGACATGGGAGTAACCTCCCCCCTGTCCAGACCCTCCCCTGGGAGGGTCCTCTGAATCTTTCCAACCCTCTCCCGTGGGTACTCAAGGGCTTACCTGGCTGTAGGGCCCTAGATTCATTGTGGACAAGATTCTAACCTAAAACCCCTGCACTTCGACCGTCTGGGCACTCTGGACTTCGCTGGACTTCGTTTGGGCCTGACTCCGTCTGCCTCTCAGTCTGCTGCATCGTCTGTGCCTGTGCACCATACAGGATCTGTGCAGGACCTGTGGAGCATCAAAGACACCTGAAGATAATCTCCCTTGGAGTGAAGGAGTCACTCCCCTGCATTCTCACGCACCGCAGCACTGCTGACCGGTCTGCTGATCCCAAGCTCCTACGGACTCTGAAAGACACAGCAACACAGGAGGTGGGTTTCTACGTCCCTCAAGGTCCAAGCTGCTCTCTCACCAAGTTTGAGGTCAGAATCCCTCGTGGGGGCTGCAATACTCGAACCCCTGTGCACCTCATACTTTTGAAAGTACATGTGCTTGTTGGCAATTCCTTAGCAAGCGCATTGGGCTTCAAGTAGCCCCAACCTCTGGCACCACTTCCTATAAAGATCTTCAAACACCTCGCACTGTGTGCTCCGTGGCCTGTTGTTTTGTGAAGCTACTCGAGGTCCTCTTGCGACTCCTGTGCCTCCGGCCTGTGGGTCCATTTGAGGGTCAAATTTGCTTTTCTTGGGCTCCACTGGTTGCTCAAAGCTTGCCCTGCCTCCCCTGTGTATGGTGAGTCTCCTGGACCTTGCTGGTCCGAACCGTACACTCCCTTGACCTTCTGCATGGGTTGCCGTTGCCAAGGCTTGTTGGTGCTCCCGCCGGACATGGACCCCTCAGCACTCGACATCCTTCATGGGACAGCTCGTATCCGGCTCCTGGTGGTCCTCGACATCGCCTGGTCCCAGCAGCTGCAAAGTCAAGGTCCCCATCAACTATCCTGAAGCACCCAGCAATCGGTGGGCATTCGTCTACTGAGTCTCTGGTCTTCTCCCTTGCAGCAGCTGCTCTTCTTCGAGGTCCTCCATTGGGTTCGATGGTGGTTGCCGACACCACTTCACACCTATGCACCCGGCTCCCCTGGGTTAGGTAACTTGGTTATTCAGTATCCACTTAAAAATAATATAAAAAAAAGAGAATACAAAATAGTTATGCTGTGACTTGCTATACAGTAATGCTCTGTTTCAGCTAAGAGATTCAAATCCTCCTTAGGTGTATTAGTAATTAAGTGTGTACACTAAGTGAGTTCAACTTCTCCACCACCAGAGGCAACAAATAGTAAGTCGTTCCTCTTGAAAACGTCTGGATTGTTCCTGCTAGAGCAGTTTTTTTGTTTCTTGCAAATATGTACGGTGTAGCCTAGGCTCTAGAAGGTTATATGGGCTCCCTCCCTCCTTTGTTTTTACTCTTCTGAGTGTTAGCATCTTTCTAGAGACCTCAATGAGTTTGTCAGTGCCTTTTTAGGGACTAGATGACCTCTGTTTCACACCATATGCTCTCTAAATGTGTGTAGAAGAAACTGCATGGGTTACTTTCTGCTCATTATACAGGGCAGCCGAGTATGAAGCTGTGTGTTCAAGTGCTTCCTTGAGGTCTGCCTAGGTAAGAGATCTGTGCTTCTGGGACTGAATACTTAAGTAGCTCTTTTGTGTTCAATTTCTATACTTACGCAGAGTTTGGAACATTGATTTAAGAAATGCGGAATGTAAGAGCGAGTGTGTGTTGTGACATATACCTCTAGATAGCACTTAAATGACACCTCATCAAAGCTGGAACACACAAATCAGCTGTTCTGTCGGTTGCTACAGCATGAGACTTGGTTTCTCATCCAATCACATCTCACAGTATTTTAATGCATTACAAAACATGTGCAATATTTACACCTCCGTATGCTTTCACAAACTGTTTACCAGCCCGGCATGCTAAAAATACAGCGAGAGACCTTTATCTCAGGAAGAGTACATTTGAACACTGTGGGTTTAAAAGGTATATCATGTTCATACCACTGACCAAATGTCCCAAAATGCAATGATGTTAAAAAATAGCCCTTTTCCTCGGCTTCAAAAATGTAATGAACGTTTTTAGGTCTACTGTTAGCCAAGTCTTTTTTTAATACTAAAATAATACGCATAATCTACTCACTTGTAGAGGTTTCCAGCTTGCCCTCATCAGTCACTAGTCTGTTGTATCATTTACATTTTTCTTCTGCCTACTACAGCATCCATCACAGGGCAATCTGCTCATTCACAAAGACCACGTCCACTCACAAAGTACTTCCCTTCAGTTCAATGGAGTGCCATGGCAACGCGTGAATTTTCAGGCCAAAGAAATATTTCGAGGTTCTTGTAATTGCCCCATCAATAATATTACAAAAACCATGACAAAACACAAGGAGCATTGACAAAGCCAAAAGGCTAAGCACCAATTCAGGAGCAATTGGCCTTGTCAACGTGTGCTTCATCATCACGCTTAGTATAATTCATTGGCGTGTTTGTACCACTGCTTCTGTTGTCACATCCAATTGACACCCTTGTCCAGTCCACAGCATACTACACACAACAGAAGGAACAGGCTTTGGTGTGGAGGACATTAGCACTTCATACGAGTGCCCCTTCCATAATGCGCACAGAATCCGCAATTTAGACATGGTTTAGTCACTGTGCGTGTGTGGATACATTCTGCAATTGGGTCAAGAATACATTTTAGGCACAGCCCGCTGCACACAACAAAAGGAACAGGCTTCAGTGTGGGGCACATTAGCAGATCTTTCACAATCCATCACAAGTGTGGTTTACTGCACACAACAGGTCACTTTTGTACTCTTTGAAGCTAGCTGTTGTAGGCGTGCACCTACATAATTCCTTCCAGATTCCTTACCTACAGGTTACATTACTAACTCAAAGGTAGTTTTTGAGACAGCAGTGATAACATGCCCAAATAAACCTTGTGTTTTATGTGCAGACATAATTCAACAACAAACCACATAATAGTACTCAACAACACAAATACATAATACACCACATGCATTCTATCCACACCACATAATTCACCATCATACCACGAAATTCAACAGCACACCACATAATTAAGCTACTACATAACACTGCACAACACAAAATACCATTCCACATATTTACACTGCTTGATACACAATCCCACTCCACATAATTACAATACAATCAATACCACATAATTGTTATCCACAGAATTCCACAGAACACCATACCACATAATTCCCCTACATAAACCCACTCCACACCACACAAAGCCACGCCACACACTGCCACACCTAACTATTCCAAACCAACACACATTATTCCACTACACACCACATACATCCACTCCACTCCATACCATATAGTTGTTGTTGTATAAGCTTTATTCGACAGAAAATGTCATAAAAGCTATAAATAAAAATACATTTTTTAAAAGAGAAATACAAGCATACGACATCTTAAGCTTATATGAACAGACAATGCAACATGGTAATCAATTGGGCCCTTGGCATAATGATACATTCATCATATTCAAGTGGTTAAAAAACAGTACAACAAAGACTAATACGCAATTAATATATCAAGTGCAAATCTACAGTAAAAATAGAATAAAAACAGCAAGCACTTCATCTTGATAACAAATTGTTAATATGCTGAAAGGTTTTTAATTTTTCCTAACATGGCAGCAAAGATTAACAGGTAAAGTGCTTGTGCATAAAAATTGGTCTTGTATTTGGCCAAACAGATTTAGAATTGTGACAAGAATTTGTCACAACCTTGTTTAAATTAAAACTATGATTAATTACTTTGTATTCAGGGGGGAGGAGTATATGCTTTAGCAAAGGGTTTAAAATGAAGGTCCCACGTGGGGGAGGTTATATTTTGTTGGAGGCAGAAACGGAGTGAAAAGAGAGATGCAATTCTGGCAGGTATGTGATTAGTTGTGGTCGGGTTACGTGAGAGCGAGTGTTGATTAGGTTTAAGTATGGATGTAAGGGGAAATAGGAGAGCGTGAATGCATGAGAGGTTAGAGTTAGTGATGGTGAGAGATGAGCGCGTGGTGAGTATGATTGATTGTAGGCGAATGGAGTGCGATAGCGGGGAGAGTAAGGAAACTTTGGAAATGAGAAGGGTTGACGCGGGAGGGTCATGTGGAATAGATTCGTTGGGTACTTGGGAGATTTATTTTTGATTTTGATTTGTTTTAAATCTACACGGAAAGGGAAAGGGTTTGTTTTAGTATGGTTTGATTAAACAAATAAGGGAAATACGGTTGATTTTTTTCATGAGACACAAAGCATAAAAGTAGTAATGGTGTGTTTTTTAAATTGTTATTTGCAGATTACCCCTGACGAAGGGCTTGTGAAAGCCCGAAATGCATTGGGTTATAATAAAGAAATGCTGCTCTGAACGAATCTTGCGTTTTGATCGTGTTCTTGACAGAGGTCTGGATGAGCACATCTTGAACATGGGAAGCATTCAAAAAGCACGACACTGTACATGTGGATTAAAAAGGAAGAGCTTCAAAAACTTTTGGAATATAGTATGGAGAAACATGGAGTTAAATGGAGAAAACGGAATGTGTAATTTTGAACAGGATTGTAAATCCACTTTCGCTGTGCAACTGGGTGTGGAGCGAAATGACGCTCCCCACAGTATGGGATAAATTAAAACTATGCCATTCTTGAAAGAGCTTTCCACCTAATAAGCCATGCCTGTCCTAAAAACTTTGCTATGCAACATGCAAAAAGAGGCCTAGGATCAGACCTAAGGATGCGCAGTGCTGTGTGACGATCCTTTGTGCCCAGTTGCTGGCAAATCAATTTTAGCCATTTGGCCTGCGAGGTGTTATATGCCGGGCAGGTGAACATTACATGGGCAGTGCTTTCTGTTGGGGCTTTGCAGCATGGACAGTCTTTTCCATTACTTGAGTACCATTTCGCAGTCGTCTTGCGAACAGGGAGAGTTCCAAACCTAAAATGTATATACAACATCCTGTCCCTAGGGACCTGGATTATGTTGAGAAAGGGCTCAAGATATCTAGTTTGTTTATGAGAGTAGAATTCTGTTGTTAATTTGCCCACATTAGGTTTGCGGTTCTCCCGTTGGTCCACCCATTCCCAATACAATCGTTTGAGCTCGTCTCTCCTTGGGGATTCCTGGCTATCGCAATAGGCCTGGAGTCCAATGGCTGTCAATGTTTTTTTTTACATTGGAAACCCAGCCTATTTTGCAGCCAGTGTCTAGGCGGATGATCTCAGTGAGAGCTTCGGCATAAGGAAGAAGCTCAGGAGGCCGCCTAATGCTAGCCCAGAAGAGTAATGGGCATAGTCTAGCTACATCGCCGATTGACTGCCTGCCCATGTCCAGCAACAGAGGAGTAAGGGGAACATATTTGGGTACCATTACCAGATCTCTTAAAAACTTATGTTCGGATCGACAGAGATCATCAAGCCTATCGAATCCCCAGACCTCTGCTCTGTAGAGAGCCGCGCTAACTGCTTTGGTGTCATAAACCTGAAGGGCGGGGGCTACCGGCCTACTATGTGAGAGGCGGTGTTCTTTCCCTATTGCTCCAGCCACTAGCTTGTGTCCCAACAGCATCTTTGCTAAGTGGGGTCTCCAAGACATTTTGTCGAAGAGTCTTACACCTAAGTAATCGAAGGTATCTACCCTTTCCAGTGGTACCCCACCCAGCAGAGGGCTGTTCCTATATGACTTGTGGCAGTTGAAGGCCATAAATTTAGTTTTTGAGCTGTTTATGACCAATCGCCGATTGTCGCAAAAAAGTTGGAATCTATCGAGGAGGCGTTGCAACCCAGCTGGGGTCTTAGATATCAGCAGGGTATCGTCGGCAAACAACAAGGTTGATACCTTGTTGCCTCCCAGGATAGGCGAGTCTGCAGGGACCTCCTGAAGAAAACCAACCACCCCATTCATATACAGGGAAAACAGAGTTGGGGCCAGAACACAACCCTGTCGAACTCTTCTGTTGACAGGGATGCGTTCTGTTAGCTGCCCCTGCGCCCCCCACCTGACCTGGGCAAAGTTGCCCTTGTGGAGCCGGATCAGTAGTTTAAGGACAAAGTGGGGGATGCCCATCTCGCCAAGCGTCGTCCACAGTTTGGATCTAGGGACCAGGTCAAAGGCAGTCTTCAAATCGATAAATGCGAGGTAAAGACTGCCCTTGCCTAACACCACTACCTTCCAATATATAAGGAGGAGTCGAAACACCTGGTCCATTGTCCCAGTCCTTGGTCTAAATCCGGCCTTGTAGTGGGAGAGGATGGCTTCATCCTCAGACATAACCTAATAGTAAAACACATTTATAACACCAATACCTCTAACTCTCGTTTTACTTTATTTTATAAAGCACATTCTTTTGCCTTAGCGGGACTGTATCAATTACAAATCATGCATTAAATGCTGTTGGGGGTCACTTTGTAGACCGTATCTGTTAGTTTGTTTAAACATAACATATTTGATTTGTAAAAAATGTAAAAGGTTTAAATAAACAGGGCACAAAAACACCATTTAAAATGTATAGCTACAATTGGTGTGAGGGAAGAGGGTTAGTGCATTTTTTTACTTTACAAACGTTATTTATTTTTACACACACAATTGCACAGTTCCACATCACACAAATAAACTCATCACGTTTCCATTATACACCACACAAAACAACAAAACAATTACATAAAACACCACATGCAATCCACACCACATAATTCAGAGTGGTGGAGAAAGGTTGCGTGCCTCCGAAGACCTCTTAGCAATCAGGCTGTGTGGGACTTATTGGAGATAACTGGAGCATCCACTTTCTGTACTAGGGTTCGCGGGGGAGCTTGAGGCCCCCCGGTCCCTGCCAGCTTCCCGCCTCCTGCGGGAGCCAGCATATCTTCGATACAGAGGTAATTGCTAATATGCAGTTCCCACTCTATCAAAGCAAATGTGCTCGCTTTCAATAAGCGAGACCAATTTGTATGCTCTTGCGTCTTGAAAGTGAGCACAGTCTGCTATGGTTTGGTGGCATCGGTGAAGCAACTACCCCTATTGTTACCACCAGTAAGTCCCACACATTGGGTTTGCTAAGAGGTCTTTGGAGGCCACGCCCCCCTTTCTCCACCACTCTGCAAACACGCCTCCTGGTGCACTACCGGTTGGGGAATGAAGTCCACTTTACTCCTGAGGGACCTTGGGGGCCTAGAAGCCCTCCTGGTACCTCCTGTAAGTCCTATGCAGCGGAATTCCTGAGAGCTGGTCGGAGGCCCAGCCCCCTTTCTCCACCACTCTGACAAACATGACTACTAGTTAAAATTCACTAAAAAAACAAAGGTTACAGGGATGTTGTAGTTAGCAAATAGAGTTTAAAAAACCTTAGAAATTCACTAAAAAGACAAAGGTTACAGGGATGTTATAGTTAGCAAATGGAATTTAAGAAACCTTAGAAATTCTTTTCCAATGGAAACATGGTCCTAAATATAACTACCTACTGGCAACTGCTCCTAGGATATATATATATATACTTATATATATAGATATATATGCAAAAAAGAAGCAGAGAACTCTGGGTAGTTCTCAAGTTTAGGTGGAAATCAGCTCTTGTATTGAGCACCCTCAACACCAGCGACACTCTAGGTCTGCTCACCTCAAATGTCTGCTTTTCTATCAAAGTCTTTAAGCTTAGGATTAGCACAGTTCCATCCATGCTGAGATAGAAAGGGACAAAGTCTTTCGCCATTTCTACAGCAAAGTCATTAAGCATAGGAATAGCACAGTGCTGTCCATGCCGAGCTGTAAAAAACTAAATCCTTTGACCACTCCAGGCACAGTATTACAACTCTAGATTGGCAAAATACCAACCAAGCCAACCTGAAATGAATAAAAGCAACCCCTGACACTTGTTTCGCTTTCATTAGAGCTCTTCAGAGAGGTATAGCTCCTCTGAGCAGTCGCCAGTAGATAGTTATAGCTAGGTCCATGTTTCGGTTGGAAAATCATTTTTTGACTTACCTATATCTTTGGCACCATGTGATAAATCATCACAAAATGTTCAAAAAAAAGTGCCCCAGTGAATTTTGTTGTGCATGGAAAGCCTTGGGTTGATCCGTCAAGTGGGGGGCCAAGAAAAAGGAAAGGGGAAGTGGTTTTCTATGTTAATTCACATAGGAATTTTGAACACAACTACAGCCTGAACTGCTGGACGGTATTACACCAAATTTGGCAGAAAGCTAGGGTCCTTATTTTGATGTTGGGCAGACTCCTACCGACAGGCTATTGGTAATGGTCTGCCTGACCTCCAGGGCATCGGTCTGATCGCTGGATTACAATACCAGTGGTCGGAGCAATTATATCAGGGGGAAGACTGCTGCCTTCGACAGGCTCAAGGAGCCCACCGGGATGGTGATTGGACTCTTATCCCTACAATGGAGGCAGTGCCTGTTCAGGTCCCACCGCCATGAAAAGGCTGTTGGAATGGGACTTGGAGGGGCCGAAGTAGGGGACTGTCCCCCGTGGGCCACTGCTGAATGTAACCAGGGAGGCACATGTGGTGCCCCCGAAACATCCATACACCATGTGCCAGGTACCACATGGTGCCTGGTCCACGGTGCATGAATGTTTGAAAAGTGCCTTTTTTCTACTGCGGCTTGTGCTGCGGTCCTTTTCCTGGGCTACAGCAGAATCTGCAGTAGAAAAAGGCCTTTTACAACCATCTGCATGGTGGTCGTATCATAATAGGGTGGGTGGGACCCCCGTCGTCTTGTTGGGCGGTCCCCTACCCGTGGCGATGAGCCATGGTAATCAGGCCCTATGTCTTGGGCCAAAAAGAGTGCTTTTTGTTCCTTGGTGTAAATACATTCAGTAGTTTTTGAGATATTTAAAAAAAAAATATATATATATATATATTTATATATAGGGATGCGGATCCTCCGAGGATTTGACGGTCGTTGTGCTAAAATCTGGTTGGCTACCAATACTTCAACCAGGAAGAGTTGACAGCCATCTTGGGACTCGGCTTCAGCTGAGTCCCAAAAAGAATGGTTAAAGAAAATAAGGGGAGTCAGGATATGAACACCCTGAACCCCTAACTGCCATCCTGGGGTCCCCCTGTGATCCCAAAAGGGCCAAATAGCAAAAAAAAATTAAACGTTTTGCCACAGAAATGCGATGAAGCCACAAATCCATGGCAACATTTTATTTTTAATGAAATGCAGGATCCCATGTTTGTTTATACTAGGGTCACCGGGGGGACCAGGTCCAGGGGGCATGGAGAGTTTATTTTTAAAAAAATGGAGGGGGGCACATTGGACCCACCTCCAATGGCTTTATAATGCCCAGGGACCACCACCTTCCTGGGGTAATGCCATTATTAATCAGGTGAACCACAAGGAACCCCGGCGAGCCGGGGACCACCACCTCTCCGCAGCTTTAATTATAAAAATTGTGTAGGGGGCCACACAGATCCCTCTGGGCTCTGGGGACCACTACCTCCCTGGGGTTTATGTGAATATGTTGCGGGGCGTGTGTTCGGAGACCAGCACCACCCCGGGGCTTTCTTGTTTTATAAGGAGTGGGCCGTGCAGCCCCTCTCCTGTGCCTTTCTCAGCCCGGAGGACCACCACCTCCTGGGGGCAACCTGTTCACATTGAAGCAGGGGGCACGCAGCCCCATTCCTGGAGCAATACTACATGGCCTTGGGGATCACCACCACCCCAGAGCCGGTTCCTGCTATGTCCCAGGGTACCCATCCCTGGGACATAGCTGTTTGCTTAGGCTTGGCAGTAGCTAGCAGCTCCCGTCAAGCTAAAGCAAACACTCCGGTTCCAGTGGGCAAGAGCTGTCAAAGTGCTCCCGCCCGCTGGAAGCAAAGGTTTCATCATTTTCCCTGTCCATAGACATGCGGGCAGGGAAGGAGATGAATTAATTGCTCTTGCATGGAGGGAGCTGCCTTTCCAGCAGCTCCATCCTTAAAACAGCAATGCTGGCTTCCGCAAGATTCAGGTTGCTGGCTGGGACCCTGGGGGCCCTAAGGCTCCCCTGCGGTCTAGGTGAAATGAGCGGTAAGACGTTGAATAAATGTCAGCAAAGAGCAGCAAGAGGAAAAATAAAGGTGAGAAACAAGCAGAAAGAGGCAGAATAATGGTCATAAATTAACAGAAAGAGGCAGAATAAAGGTCTGCAACGAGTAGAAAGAGGCAAGATAAAGATGAGAAACGAGAAGGAAGAGGTAGAATAAAGGACAAAAACTAGCAGAAAGAGGCAAAATAAAGGTCAGCAACAAGCAGAAAGAGGGACAATAAAGGTCAGCAACGAGCAGAAAGAGGCAAACTAGAGGCCAGCAACAAACAGAATGAGGCAAAACAGAGGTAAGAAACATGCAGAAAGAGGGCAAATAAAGGTCAGCAACTAGCAGAAAGAGGAAAAATAGAGGCCAGCAAAGAGTCAAAAGAAGCAAAATAGAGATCAGCATTGAGCATAAAGAGGTAAAGTAGAGGTCAGAAACTAACAGAAAGAGCCAAAATGAAGTCCAGCAACGAGCAGAAAGAGGCAAAATAGAAATCAGAAACTAGCAGAAAGAGGTAAGCTAGAGGTCAGAAACGGACATAAAGAGGCAAAATAGAGGCCAGAAACGAGGAGCAAGAGGCAAAATAAAGGTCAACAATGAGCATAAAGAGGCAAAATAAGGGTCAGCAATGAGCAAAAAGGTGAGAAATGAGCAGAAAGAGGCTGAATAAAGGTCAGAAACGAGCAGAAAGAGGCAGAATAAAGGTCAGCCATGAGCACTAAGATTCAAGATAAAGGTCATAAACGAGGAGAAAGAGGCAGACTACAGCTAAGAAATGAGCA
Organism: Calotriton arnoldi; assembly: GCA_963921515.1. Classification (NCBI taxonomy): domain Eukaryota; kingdom Metazoa; phylum Chordata; class Amphibia; order Caudata; family Salamandridae; genus Calotriton; species Calotriton arnoldi. The sequence goes on from CAWUFW010014139.1 coordinate 368,972, forward strand.
GAATGAGGCTGAATAAAGGTCAGCAAAGAGCAGCAAGAGGCAAAATAAAGGTGAGAAACAAGCAGGAAAAGGGAGAATAAAGGTCAGAAATGAACAGAAAGAGGCAGAATAAAGGTCTGCAATGAGTAGAAAGAGGCACGATAAAGGTGAGAAAAAAGCAGAAAGAGGCGGAATAAAGGGCAATAACGAGCAGAAAGAGGCAGAAAAAAGGTCATCAATGAGCAGAAAGAGGCAAAGTAAAGGTCATCAATGAGCAGAAAGAGGCAAAATAGAGAGTCAGAAATGAGCAGCTACAGTCAGAATAAAGGTCAGCATCAAGGAGAAAGAGGCAAAATAAAGGTCAGCAACAAGCAGAAAGAGGCAAGATAAACATCAGAAATTAGTAGAAAGAGGCACAATAAAGGTCAGAAATAAGCATAAACAGAAAAAATAAAGGTCAGCAATGAGCAGAAAGAGGCAAAATGGAGACCAGCAACAAGCAGAAATAGGCAAAATAGAGGTCAGAAACAAGCAGAAAGAGGTAAAAGAAAGGTCAGCAACTACCAGAAAGAGGCACAATAGAGGCCAACAAACAGCCAAAAGAAGTAAAATAGAGATCAGCAACAAGCAGAAAGAGGCAAAATAGAGGTCAGAAACAAGCAGAAGGAGCCAAAATAAAGGCCGACAATGAGCAGAAAGAGGCAAAATAGAAATCAGAAATGAGTAGAAAGAGGTAAAATAGAGGTCAGAAACCAGTAGAAAGATGCAAAATAGCGGTCAGCAGCGAGCAGAAAGAGATAAAATACAGGCCAGCAACCAGTTGAAAATGGCAAATTAGAAATCAAAATCAAGCAGAAGGAGACAAAATACATGTCAGAAACGAGCAGAAAGAGGCAAAATAAAGGTCATAAATGAGGAGAAAGAGGCAAAATAGAGCAAACAACAAGCAGAAAGAGGCAAAATAAAGATCAGAAACTTGCAGAAAGAGGTAAAAGAGAGGTTAGAAACGAGTAGAAAAAGGCAAAATATTGGTCAGCAACGAGCAGAGAGAGGCAAAATAAAGGTCAGCAATGAGCAGAAAAAAGACAGAAAACAAGCAGAGAACAGGCAGAACCTACTCAGGCACTTATGCACCCACTCACAGAACAACTAAGACACTCTCACACCCACTCACAGACCCAGTCAGACACTCATGTACCCACTTACAGAATTCCTCATACCTCTCTCTTACCCACTCACAGATCTACTCAGAGACTTACACCCGACTCACAGACCCACTCAGAGACTCATACACCCACTCACAGCACCCACTCAAAAACTCACGCACCCACTCACAGACCCATTCAGACACTCATGCAGTCACTCACAGACTGACTGACACACTCATGGAGGCACTTGCAAATCCACTCAGACACTCTTGCACCCACTCAGAGACTCATACACCCATCCAGACACTCATACACCCACTCACATACCCACTGAGACACTCATGCACTCACTCACAAAGGTTACAGGTTACTGTTAGAAAATAACATTAAGAAGCCATAGATATTCACTGAAAAAAACAAAGGTTACAGGGATGTTATAGATAGGAAATAGAATTTAAAAAACCTTATAAATTCACAGAAAAATCAAAAGCTTACAGGAAAGCATAGTTAGGAAATATAATTTAAAAACCTTAGAAATTCACTGAAAAAAACAAAGGTTACAGGGATGTTACAGTTAGGCTCATTTTTCACTCATAGAAAACCAGTGAAATTCAGCAGTTATTGTTACCTGAGCTAACTATAACCCATTGGCTCTGAAGCCTTTGTTCACAGTTGTTGCTGTGAATATTCTACAGCTAACAGCTGCGTGCAGAGCCACAGCTGTTAGCTTTTGAAGATTCACAGCAAGAGCTGTGAAAAGGGGCTGAAGTTAGACCCTTGTTCTCCCCGGCTTGTCTTAACTGCTTTTTGTAGTTCAGCCAAGCCAGGGAGACCCAGGAGCTGAGCAGCATTCACCCATCCCTCCATCTGAAGCCCTAGTACCACTGAGCTACAGCAGGAGGAAAGAGTGAAGGCTGAATGTGTCCTCCTGCATGGCCTGTGCCTTTCTTTTCCCTCTACCTAATTAATATATTTTCAAGAGGTTGGGGAAACAAAACGGCAGAGGCTGTGTATTAGGACACTGAAATGTTGAGAGCAGTGGGCCTATACCAGTTGATATAGGCTGATGCTGCTTCATTGCCTTCAATGAAGCTCCCAACATTCCAGTGTTCCAATATTTGTGAACTGCAATGTTTTTGAACCTTGGAATAAGCCTAGAACAACCTGAAACAGACGAGGCACAGTGTAATTCATTACTAATATGATATCCGGTGTTAGTTGGCTTTTAGCTACTGATTTTAACTCTGAAGGATATCAATGTTTACTCAAATGGAGGATGATAAAACATCCTTGCAAACACTAGATACTTTGCATAATTTTAAGTTGATTAAAGGTGTGTGCAAGCATAAGTGTTGCTGAACATGAGAATAAGATAACAAAACAACAAACGCAATAGCAACAAATGCATCTTGGGTACATGCAAAGCAAGGGACATTGTCTTGGAGTTCATACTCGCACATAGGTGTACAGTGAAGGTCACTAGTACCCATGGGCATACTAGGGCGATCGTCTAAAAGCTCACAGGGCACAGAGTGGACCACAAGAGTCCTAGGATTGAGTGAGCTGGCTAATCGACAAGATGATGGACTGCCCCACATGGCATGCCAAAGAAAGGAAATGAAGAAATAGATAAAAGGATAATAGGTGGTGCAAAGAGGGTTGTGCTTGCCAGCCTGAATCAGTACTGTGTCATCCTTTTGTATATTTAAACACAATACAAATTCTAGTGATATAACATAAAGGTAGGCCCTACCTCTTGTAAAATGCCTATACATGTCAGAGTACATCCCTTACCTTCTCCACTTCCTCCAAGAAGGCATCGATGAAGTCCCTCTTCATGTTTGGGTCGTAGGTCTTCTTATGCTCTGTGATGATGTCCCTCAGAAAGTCAAGGATATTGTCTTGTGCTTTGAAAAGGTCATACGCCACTCCAGGGACATGGACCAAGGCAGGGATCACATTTATCAACTGAAGGGCACAATAAGAAGAAAGATTTATGCTGGAGCAACTTCAATGGAATTTTCATAATGCTATTCTCACTGCATACTAAAAAAATACTAGGGTTCTATTAAGAAATAGCCAATGGCTCTTTTGAGAGAAGGGGTGAGAGAAATAAAAATATAGGGAACTTCTCTATTTTGATGGACATTTCTCAATGCAAATGGGGTTCAAGTAGGTGGAGTCTAAAAATCTTCCATATCAACCTTTAACATGCCTTAGAACATCTTCTATTTTGAAAATAGTCAACACTGGAATGATCTCAAGAATGTGAAATTCATGTCAGAGTCTGAAGGTTATACCTGTGACACACGAGACATGCCTATTTTCTCTTACCCCTAATTCATGAGAAATAAATGCCTCAGTAAATTCTTTAAAAATGCTTGTTAAAATATAGCATCAACCTTGAGATAAACTCCCGCAACTTATCTTTTGTTTTCTTGCTAAATGTGGACACTAGTCATGCTGTCTTGGGGGAAAACATGAAAGGATTAAAGCAGCAGGCTTAGGCTGATCATCTAGGAATAAGTGAGGTCAGAAAGGTGAACAATATGTAAATAAATCCATTAAGGGGTTTAGCTGTGCTCCTGGACCTTATTTGAAATGACTGATTTAAGCCTAACATCTGTTTGAATGAGTTCTAAGGTGGAAGACACAATGGTGTTTTACGCCAAGAGAATGTCCATCCATAAATACTTTGGAGTTTCAGGGCCTGTGCTACGTATTGAGTGCACTGTCACCACAGTACCCCTTTAAATAGTCGTGCTGAGTGCAAACAGGGAAAGTGCACCCTATTACAATCAATGTGTTGTCCCAGGGCAGCGCTTTAGTAAAAGACAGAGCTGCTGCTCGAATCAGCCTCTCTAGCTTTTACTGTGCAGGCAGTTGCAGAGAGACCCCTTTTACCCCTCAAGAGGGCTGTTCATAGGGGGAGCACTGACAGTGCACCACCTCTTTGTGGCACACTCACAGTGCGCCTCTAGAAGGCCTCTTTGCCTCCACGCCTATGTACATATTACGAAGCGGGAGCAGAGGTAAAGTGTTTTCCTCATTAGCTATAGGATACGACTGCATGCAAATGAAACGTCCCCTTAAGGTAGCACCAGTATTGTATTTGTACCAGCACAATCTGCGTTACAGAAAGGGCTGCACAAGCATCTGCTGCACTTTCTATAATATTACTGTGCCCTGTGGATGTAGAAAACGGGCACACACTCCTGGTCCACTCCCACGGCTCCATATATAATACAGGCCCTGGAGTGCAAAAAAGCCAGTGCTCAAAGTAAGGTTGGTTCACAGTTCAGTAGTGGTATTTTCTAGTGGGTGAGGGGACTTTATACTGTCTCTGTCACTCAAAGTGTCAACTTATGCTTAGCAAAATTTCTTTTTTGGTCACTAATCCCACCTTTCTAAGTAGGTTACTTTCACAGTTAGTCCGTTTCTAGGCTCAGGTAAAGGGTTGGTTTGCCACGGTCCCCATTATGGAAGAAATTAACCTTTATCCACCATTAGAAGCTCTTGTCAGTTTTAGAAGACCTACAACTGATACAAGGAAAGAGAGCCAATGGGATAGCTTGAGAACTCTTCAGAGAGTCTTCAAGACTGACCCTGAGCTTAGGATTGCAAAAGGTATTCACCATTATTCTTATAAGAGACATACACATATCAGAGCAATGATCTACAGGTGATACTCCTCTTTTTATTTGTGAGTACGTGCATGATTCAAATGCATGCATGTGGCCGGGCATGACTGTGCCCCCTTTCCTGCATTTTGGACCTCGCTTCCAGCATTTCTGCCTCTGTTATCCTCCCCTAGTTTCAGGGGCCCTGTACATGTGCCCCTGGTCTCTGGTGCCTCAAAGGCATGTGATGCGCTTTAGTTGCAACTGTTTGTGGTCACACCCAACCTCCTGATTAAGAACAGAAGAGTTGTGCCTTCAGTGGTGGCATAGAGCCGGGAAGTAGGTTGTCAGACAAGAATGCAGCAACTGATGTTACTTGTGACTCAACAAAAGAGTTGATTTGAGTAGGGCCGCACCAAGTGGAGCTACCATTTGAGAGGTACGGAGGACTTGAGGCTTGAGGCTGTGACCAATGTGATGAAAGTTTGGATGGCATTCTAAGAGCCACCTATTCAAATTAACAAGTGAGCACCATCAGTAATAGACATGACCACCACACTGATGATCATGCTCTTTGCACAGTAAGGTGGTGTACCTAAAACCTAAGGTGAGTGCTATTTTATATTTATTGATTGATTTCAATGACAGATTAGGATGGATATACCTCAATCTGGTAGATTTTGATGCCAAAGAATGGATGATTTCTTTCCGCAGTCACTTTACCAAGATTGGGTAGTAAACTTCAGTCAGAAAGTGTCCTCAAAAAGAAATCACTTCTAGCTGAGGAAAAAGCTGATGGTACAAAAAAGTTCAGATGGAATTCCAGAAGAGGAAGGACTCAGGAAAATGACCCAATAGACTGGAACTTGAGAAACCTAGAGCTGCGATTGTGGAAATACTGGTTAGAAAGTAATAATAATAATAATAATACTACAGGAAACACTAGGGGTGTCCTAGAATAGCTACCAGAGACACTGCAATACAGTCTCCTGATGGCCTGCTCCTGCTACATAATAAAATATGAGCAGCAAGAGGCAGCAGAGCTACCTCTAGGGAACAACTTTAGGACAGCAGATAGGCATCATCTTGGACTGGGATTAAAGTAATAAAATCCAAGATGGCCCCTTCACTGCCTCAGATATGAAAATACCAGAAGGAATCACAGCAGCCTTCCAGGTTGCGTTGACCAGCCTGCAAAATACCAGCGAGCAGACGTTCTCAGAATTTGGGTAATTCTGCATGCTCATGACCCAAATGTAATTGTGGCAATTATACATTTTTACTAAGTTGTTTTCTAATTTCAACCTGGTGTTGTATTAATTTAGAAACTGAGTTGCCTATGACCTAACAGCTCTTTGGCATATCCTAGGATGAACCTCTGCAATACAGAAAAAGGACAGACCTTAATGGCACTCTGGATTCTATTATTGTATACAAATAGTTTTAAGGGGAGTAACAACACCCAGTTGTCATGAGAAATGCTACTAAAACATGTTAGATAATGTACCAGAGTCTAATTAGACTTGTTCGTGAGTTCATTAGTTTGAGGATGAACTCTGTAGCTCAATGCTGAGAAAATTCACAGAGCAGAATAAAGATATCCCAAAAAGTTGATATAAAGTGTGGTTCTCTGTCTGAGATCATCATTTCTGGATTTCCATGGAGCAAATAGATATCTTTAATAATTCACCAAGTAATTTCATTAATACTTACTTAAACAATTAGGTAGGTCAGAAAAATGGGCCCTTTTACAGAATGAGTCCATAGTAACTATGACCAATGTCTTTTCGTCAGAAAGAGACAACTCTACAATAAAATCTATAGTGATTATTCTGTACTTGAAATGCATCTAGGGAGTTGGAAATGCTGTCTTCCATTCATTTTGATTCCTGACAAGTAACAAATGATAAGTGCCTCTTATATCTTACTTAGTGAGCAATTGTGTTGCCCGTACCAGCTCTAGTATATCCCAGATGAAGGGAAAGGGATTTGGGTCTTTGACTGTTATTTCATTAAGTCTCCTGCAATCTATGCACATTAGACTTTTGGGCACAAAAAAATAAAGGAACTTCTACAAGAGACAGATTATGAAACAATGAGGCCTTTTCCTAGGTTCTTATAAAGATATAGTCTTAACACTTTCTGTCTCTGACAAAGAATGCATCTGACTTAATGGGACTTCAGAGCTAAATTTGAGATTGATAGGCCAGTCCCATGAGCAATGAAGTGGCAACTGTTCAGTGTTATAAAGAGAAAGAACATCAATGATTTTTTGATACTGTGTTCAAAATGGGCAAAAAGGAAATCATATCTTCTTCCTTCTGGTAGCCACCTGATTTAGGTTCTACTCCCACCCCCACAGACCATGCCAGAAACCTCAACATCATCCTTGACGGCAAATTCCTAATGAACAATCAAGTCAACATTGTGATCATATCCTGCTGCATCATCTTCAGAATGCTTCACAATATCTTCAAATGGCTCCCCACGCACACACGATGCACGGTCACCCGGGCCTCAAAACCAACAGACTTGACTACGACAATGCACTCTACATTGGCATTTCTAGAAATGCTGGGTAGCTATGATATTTTGTGTTTTCAAGAGTCCTGGCTGTGTGAGATACCCGAACCTATAGATGGCTTTTTTATGCTTACTAAAGAGGCAGTACGAATGAATTTAGGGCGTCCCTCAGGGGTTGATCACGCTGGTATCATCAAAAAGAGCCAATAAAATAACTAATTTAAAAGCGAAATGTAGGTGGCTATTAGCCTGTCAGGTAGAACTGTACAGTGGTATGCGAGCAAGGGAACAAATAGTAGTGATCAACGTATATATTCAGCCAGGTGCAATAATAGATTATGAAAAGCAACTGGACCTGCTAGAGAAGGATCTAGAGGCTATTAGTATAACAAAAGCATCATATCTGATAATGATCTTAGGAGATTTTAATCATAAACTAGATCCTTCCCATAGCGATAAACTATTTAAAGACCTTTTAACCATTGCACAAGTACCGGCAGCAAATTTTGCTGGTGCTGGCAATTCCACACGAGATAAGCATTTAGTAAAATTTCTTGGATCCATAGGATTATTTAGTGCCAATGGACGGTTGAATACCGACTGCCCTACAAGGAAGACCTTCCGCATAGGGAACCAGAATTTCCCAATCGATTATGCTTTTATAAACGCATGGTATTTCAAGGAAGTAGAACGATTTGAAATACTGCAGTGTGAAGGTAGCGACCACTGGCCCTTACAATTACTAATAAAGATGGAACAAGAGCATACAATAGAGCAGGTCGTAAATTGTTTAAGGATACAAGTAAAAGCAGGGCCCGCCTTTAAGAAAAAAGAGAGAGCAAATGGTTGGTTTAATAATGAGTGCAGGAAGTTAAAATTGAGGGTACGAAAATGCGAAAGACAGTTAAGGAAAAGATCAGATAAGGGAATTATGGAGAGCCTTCGAGTGGCAAAATTGGAGTATAAAAATAAGTTGAGAGACAGGAAATTAGAATATATGGCCAAAAAATGGGATACAATGTTAAACGTGATAAATACAAATAATATAAGATTATTCTGGCGCCTGGTAAAAGAGGGAAACGTACAAGAGGAAATGCGGTGTTTAGTGGGTGAAGACAACTGGGTTAACCATTTGAGTAATCTGTACAATGGTATAAATAGGGAAAAGACCCTGGAAATAAGGTATGAGGAGACAGAACTACTAGGGCCGCACTTCTCCTTCCAAAACATAAAAGAAACTACTCAATCCCTAAAGCTAAATAAAGCAGCAGGGCCAGAAAATCTACCCGCAATCATATTAAAAAATAGTATAGATTGGTGGGAAAGCTTCTTAAATGTGACCTTCCAAAATATTTTAACTTCGGGGGTTTTCCCAGAAAGTTGGAAGGGGGCTATTGTTAGGCCAATTTATAAAAAAGAGGATGCTACATTACCTCAGAACTATCGCACATAAGTTTGCTGGATGTGGGGGAGAAAGTTTTTCTAAGATATTACTAGGCGTAGTGAAGACTTGGGCAGAGCAGTATAACTTGATACCAATAGAGCAAGGTGGGTTCAAGGAGGGCCACTCAACCATCGACCATTGCCTTAGTCTATGGGCAATGGCAAAAAAGGCAATTGAAGTGCGAGGTAACCTGTTCTGCTGCTTTGTGGACTTCTGAGCTGCCTTCGATTCAGTAGATCGTAGTCTACTGTGGAGTATGCTGGCATAGCTCGGAATCAACAAGGCAGTACTTGCTTTAATCCAGGAAATGCACTCAAGGAATTGGGCCAGGGTTATCTTGGATTCCCATGGCACCCTATCTAATAAAATTCAGATAATGAATGGTTTGCGGCAGGGCTGTGTTCTTGCCCCATTGTTATTCTCCCTATTTTTATCCGATTTGCCTAATATATTGAGTAGGGCAGGTGGTGTAAGCGCCAAGATGGGGGGGACCCATATATCTTGTCTGCTATATGCAGATGACTTAGTGATAATGGATATGACAGAGTTGGGCTTGCAAAAAAACTGGATGCCTTTTATGAATATTGCCTAAAAAAATGCCTCACGGTCAACCTAGAAAAGACCAAAATAATGGTATTGGGAAAAAAGAAGAGCTCCCTGTACTGGAAATTGGGAGAGGTTAGAGTCGACAAGTGGATAGATATAAATATTTGGGTATGTGGTTCGATAATAAGCTAAACTGGAGGGATCACATACAGTCACTTAAAGCAAAGGCTCTCTCTTCAGTATGGGGCCTTAAACAATTCAAGCAAAAGTATGGAGGCCCCTCTCTGCGGCCAATTCTATTGGCTTTTAATGCATTGGCACGCCCACAGTTCCAATATGGCGTAGAGGTCTTATACATGGGAGGTAAATCGGATTGGAACTTAGAAGAGGGTAAATGCGTTAAACAGCTCCTTGCACTCCCCTCGTCAACTATGATACAGGCTGTACGAGTGGAATGTCATCTTACAGCCTGGAATTTTCGGGGTATGCAAGCAGTATTGAATTTTTGGCAGAGAATGAATGAAGAAGGGCCCCCTAAAATAGCAAACCTCTGTAAAAAAGAAATAGAGGGTAGCGAACTAAATTGGGCGTCCCAAGCTAGAATTAAGCTAGATAAGTTGTGTGTTAAACTTTCCCTAGAACCAGACCAATCGAGTTTGGGGCAGCAGATTCCCAAGTCGGTGTTGCGTGCTATTATTAATACGAAGGCCCGAGAGGAATATTTGGGTTATTTGAGGAGAAAATCGTCCTCCCGGTTTTTGATAAACGGGTGGACCAATGATCAAACATTCCCCTATATAGAGGCCATGACTAACCCAAAGCTTAGAAATATAATCCTGAAATTTAGAGTTGGCTTGAATCCATGCAACACTGATTGGAAGATAAAATCCGCTATGATGAATGAACAAGGTCTGTGCACATGTGGATTACAAGTAAAATGTAACGGCCCACATATTCTGTTGGACTGCTTGTGGTTCTTAGAAGAACGGAAAACATTTTTAAAACCCCTTTTATTGCCTATGAAATTATTAGTAGGGATCAAGCTCTTAGTTTATTGGTCAATATGAGATTTTTAAATGTGCAATGGGAAGATTCTTAATTGCAATACAGGAGTCGTTGAAGGAATTGGTTATATAATTTAAAATGGGCGGGGTAGAAATGTGATCTTACCCATGTTTGGGAATACCCCCGGCTCTTGTTATTTATGGTGGATGTACAAATGTATACCCAGCGTATAAGTGATCTCTTCCCCTTGTTGATGATGAATTAGGCACTCCCTATGGTTTGGTAGAGTTCCCTTTGTTTATTTTATCAGGATTTTATTGCGTTTTATACTGTTTTATGGTTACAGTGTTTGTATAATTCATATTTTAATTGTATGTATTGTGGTACTTTCTTTTTATGGCTATATATGCCAAATAAAAATATAATAAACGAACGAACGAACGAACATTGGCATTTCCAACTAGCTCAAGCAAAGACTCTAGACCATCCAAAACACTGCCGCCAGATTCATATTAGACATCTCCAGAAGTGCTCACATCATTCCCTACCTTACTGAACTACACTGGCTACCCATCCAGAAATGTTGCAAATTCAAGCTGCTCATCCACGCCTACAAAGCCCTCCACAACACCGGACCAACATACCTCAATGACTGACTTCAACTCTACCAACCCTCTAGACAGCTACGCTCTACCTCTCTCTCCTCGCATGAGACCCATACATCTGCAGAAGCAAGTCAGGAGGACGAACTTCCTCAACACATCAGGACTGCTACTCCATTTCTCAATTTCCTCAAGAAACTGAAGACCTGGCTGTTCAACTAGGAGCACCGCCTGACCTATGTTCCTCCTTCAGCACGTGGATGCCCTCATGGGTGATAAGCTGTGCCATACAAATTGACATAACATAACACCTTTCCTTAGTGCTGCTTGAGAATGCTTCACTAGCAACTTCATTGAATCCCAAACAGCTCTTGTTGCCATAAATCAAACTGAGAAATGGTTTAAGTTACCCAATTGATATAAGGACTATGAAGGCAAAGTCAAGGAAGGCTCAACATTATTGGATGATTGGGAGAAGCTAATAAGTTGAATATTAAGCTTTCTTGGTAATTAAACATGGCCACCACTGGGGAAGCTGTACACTCAATGATAGGTATGCAAACTAACAGGGTGCCATCAACAAAGTGAATAACTTCAGCTTTCTCTTTTTAGCACCTGGAAACCTTGTAACTTCAAGCCCAATTCCAGTCCAAAAAATTGCAGATTAAGCCAAAATTCAACAAGGCCACAATATAAATCTTATTTTCTTGTCCTAGATACAAGGTTGTTAGAAGCAGGAATACCTAGGTACCAGTTTCTGGAACAAACTGTGATGCCAAAACTTAAAGAAGAATCTCCATACCCTAACAGTCCTTCCTCTCCAAAGTTGAATTTAAGCATTTCTTGTCATCCTATTAGGTTAGATAGGGCATTGTTTTATAAGATGACCACTTTCACCATAATATAGGCACAATCCCTTGAGACAGTGTCTTCATCTTTCTCTCTCTCCATGTAAGGGTCCTCTGATGGATGCTTGTTTGTTGTTCGCTAGCAACGCCTTTCTATTCTTATTACAAGTTTGTTCCTAGATAGATAATGTCTGGTCAGTATTTTTTTTCTTCCTCATATCTTTGTACTTTGGAGCAATACCATCAAAGCGGATGGAATTATCTGTGTGACATTTTCACTGAGTTTCCATCGATGATGACTATTGAATCTCCATGGATGATGACTATTGAATCTCAAAGGACCATTTCTATTTGTGGTTTTGTGATATTCATCAGTGAGGACACCCCCATTTTCTGATATGATTCACAAGCTAAGGAATAACAATTATTTATTACTGATAGTATGCATACATTTTAGGTGAGGGTCTCTGGTGTAGATCCATTTACTAAATTCAATTGCTGTTGTGGTATCCTCTCTCCACAGGATGAAAACATCATTGATTTTTCTACCACACATTCGAAGATCGGCATAGAAGGGGTTGGAAGGAGTCAGAATATGTTCTTGCTTGAAGTTGTGAACCTAGTCATGCCAGACTCAGTGCAAACGTACTTCCCATAGCAGTACCTTGTTCCTGCTAGTAAAGCTGTACTTCAACTCTAAGAATTCTGCGTTAATGCTAATCTGGGAAGGTCCGCAATGAAGGAAATGTGTCATACACTGCTACTTTTGATCATGTAATATAGAGTCTATTTCTTCAAGAGTCGGACCTCGAAGTAATAGAGTCTATATTATATGAGTGAGATTTGCAGTCTATGACAGTAGTATCAAAAGATTCAAAGGGGAGTGAAGCAAAACTCAGTGTTAAAGCCTGGCGTCCTCCACCAGTCCTGATACAATTAACATTCAGGGCGGGGAGGACGACACAGGCTTGCCGTGGGCAGGGCCGGACTGGGAACAGAAACCGGCCCTGGCAAACTGCTCAGCCGGCCCCCCCTGGGGTGAGGGGGAGTGCGGCCGAGCAGTTTGCGAGGGCCGGTTTCGGCCGATTTTGTTCCCGGGGGCCGATATTGCCGACCCCGGTAACAAAAACGGCCCCCCGGGGGCCCAAAACCGGCCCCACCCTAGCGGCCTACCGGGGAAACGCCTGGTGCCCGCTATGGCCAGTCCGGCCCTGGCCGTGGGTCTTACCTTCTATGAGTAAGCAGACTGGACTGGCCATACCGTGCATCAGGTGCTTCCCCAGTGGGCGGCAACCAAGGGGCCGATTTCCACCTAAGGGCAGATTTTCACCTATTCGGGCTGCTCTTATTAAAGGATTGAACGGGACACAGTAATTCCAGCAGCAAAGTGCAATTAAAATACAAGCTGCAGTGCAGCCAAACAGAGCTGCCTGAGACTGACTATGCAGTGAGGGGGCTGGTGCGACAATATTTGCCAAGGCTGCTTTTGGCTCCCAGTCCGGCCCTGTAAGTAAATGAATACAAAGAAATATCTTAGCCATTTTCAACAATGAGTTTTGCTTTGTACTAGACATTGCCAATTTGATATATATAGTTTTGATATTCTTTTTGTTAAGTAAGTGTCCAATTGATAGACTACCCACCGCATCCCCACTTCCTTATGGGGCAGGTCCAGGCCAAAATTAAGGTATGCCTGTATAATCAGACACCACGTACATCACGGTGGTTTCGTTTGCAGACTCTGAGGGTGCTTTATTTTATTAGTGCATTTTTTCACTCTACATACGTTCCAATTCAAAAATATAAATGCACTCTTTATTTTAAAACATTCAGCATGAGTACGCTAACTGCATCATAGTCATTGCTATGTCACATCTTGGCTTGAAAGTATTATTGACCACCGGACCGCCCCGACTCCTCGCGCTTTATCTGTGGTTATATAGCTGGAAAGAAATGCCCTACGACTCATGTCTATTCCAACACCAGCCCGCTTGCCCATAACAAATATTGTTTTGTCCCACTTTGATGAGAAGGGATATACATTTATAAGCACCTACGCCGAACTTAAGACAAACAAAACAACGCATTATACAAGATCCAACAACACCCTCCGGTTGAGAGTATCTACGCATTACAACACAGAGACTACCTGCACCCATGTGCACCTCTGAAGCATTATGCCTTCATCACTGGACCTCTCCAACTAACTAGTCACCAGAAGAAGTGACAGCACCTATTTGCAGTATTTCAACCTACAGCGGATTAGGCTACACTAATTAAGTAATGGCGCAGATCTACATGCGTCCTCCCCCAATCCATACAAAAATATATACAACCCCTTGCCAAGCCCAGTTAAGCATTATGCACTTTATGCTATTACTCTATGTTATTGCTTCTCTTTTAATTTTTCTCTCCCCCCCCTATAGCGGGAGGTTTACATACACATTGAAGTCTCACTCCATTCTTATGACCACAATATTAGAAAGCTAATAATCATGAGGATTTTTTCGTTTTCAGTAACAAACAAGTTTAAATGAACAAAAACTTAATAAACTGAGACTTTGGCTCACTCCCTAGTATGTATGCTGGCAGGAGTAATTTTATCTGACAAACTCTTATGAAGTATCTACATCCACCACATGATGAGGCCCTCTATCACCATATGTTCACTGTGCAGGACACATACAAATGGGTATGTGTACATGAATAAAAGTGAATATTGCCTTCCCCTTTTTTCACATCTTTTTCACTTACATTGGGTGCACAATAGTGTCTATTTCACATTGAGACTAGTTCATAGCAATTACTGATGTTCATTGCATATGTATCTTTTTTTGCAATTGTTTTTTCCCTTGTATCTTTCCAGGGAATGCCATACCAATTCCTCAAAGTATGTAAGTAAATGTACTTTCTATTAGATATATGGGGTTCCAGAAGGGATTTTCCTAGCTGTGAGCACTGTTCCCTGTAAGGTGCACGCGTACCCCTGACCCACCAAGCGTGCAGTGCCGTGTGTGTGGTTCGTACACACAGGACATCCCCCAAGAGCATTCGCACCGCCGCTTTTAAAACGAGAGCGGCGCAAAAAAATGGCATTTCCTGGTTGCTGGGGAAGAGGCAGCCGGTCAGCTCAAGGAGGGCTCCTGCGTCTTGCTTTATTTCTTTTGTTTCTAGAGCACGGCTGCGGGGCACACTGTGTGCTTTTGTTTAAGTATTCAAGTTAATTGCAGCGCCTGTCACAAGCTGCGATTAACATGAATACTTTCACAAAAGCACACAATCTGCAAGCAGCTGCGCTTTAGTAACAAAAGAAATGCAGCAAGTCTACAAACACGGCGTGTGCTTTCAGAATCACCTGAAAGCACACACCCTGTTTGTAGACTTGCTGCATTTCTTTTCTTAATAGAGCTGGGCTGCGGGATGATTGTGTGGCTCTGTTAAAGTTGTCATGTTAATTGCAGCTCATGACCGCCTGCATAACATGAAAACATTAACAAAGGCACACAGGTGATTCTGAAAGCACACGCCGTGTTTGTACACTTGCTGCATTTTCTTTTCTTAATAAAGCTGGGCTGCAGGGTGATTGTGTGCATTTGTTGAAATTTTCATGTTAATTGCAGCTCATGACGGGCGCTGCGATTAACATGCAAAATTTAACAGCTGTTGTCCTAATCTCTAAATTCGACTGACAATGACACTATGTGTAGGCTAATATAATCTCACACGAGGGGTTTTAGAAGGAGGAATTGTTACCATCTACGGTACCACTCCATGTCATATAAACTCACAAAAATGTAACCGGGTGGTTGATCCTAATTACTCACCAAAGCAAACAAAAGTGAGTGGGGAAGGGAAAGAGGCACACATATGTTAAGGCAAGAACCCTCACTCACCCTAAGGTGACATGCTTCATCAATCAATCAATCAATCATGTCACTTATAAAGCGCACTACATACCCGCGAGGGTCTCAAGGCGCTGGGGGAAGAGGGGGGTGGTGCTGCTACTGATCGAAGAGCCAGGTCTTGAGGAGTCTTCTGAAGGCCAGTAGGTCTTGGGTCTGTCGGAGGTTGGTGGGGAGGGTGTTCCAGGTCTTGGCGGCGAGGTGGGAGAAGGATCTGCCGCCGGCGGTCGTTTTCCGGATGCGGGGGACTGTGGCGAGGGCGAGGCTGGTCGAGCGGAGCTGGCGGGTGGGGGTGTAGAAGCTGAGTCGTCTGTTGAGGTAGGCTGGTCTGGAGTTGTGGAGTGCTTTGTGTGCGTGGGTGAGGAGCTTGAAGGTTATCCTCTTGTTGACAGGGAGCCAGTGCAGGTCTCTCAGGTGGGGTGTGATGTGGCTGCGTCGGGGGATGTCGAGGATAAGACGTGCAGAGGCGTTCTGGATGCGTTGCAGCCGTCTCAGGAGCTTAGCCGTCGTTCCTGCGTAGTGGGCTCCTTCTTACACACTGGTACCGCAAAGTAAGCAGTGTGGGCTACAACTCCCCTGCAGGAGAGGAGCGTGAGGTGTTTTATGTCATCCAATGTAGGGCAGGTAGAGGGGCAGAGTGCAAAATAAATTTCTAAAGTGGTGATTCTCCTGGTTGACAGGGTCAATCCATTATTGATGTCTCCAGTGGATAGATTAAAAAAGCTTAGTGAAAATAGGGATATAGATGTTCCCTATTAGGATAAGGTCAACATGTTTCTGCCTCAATAGACCGAAAAGGTACTTAGCATTCTTCAGGACCATTCGCTATGTCACTCTGCTCAAATCGTGTGAAAAAAAAAAATATATAAGTGAAAATGCCATACTTTTACTGGTATGGAAATTGTCTGTGGTACAGGCCAATGGTCAGGTCCACATTCTGTAAGGATATAAAAATACACATCAAAACATAATATGCATATTTACAGTCCCAATTGTTAAACACCAGTATCTATCACCATCACTGCAAAAGTGTATGGTCATACTTAGTGAACAGTTAATAATTGAGTCTCACCAATTGGAGACTACTAGTCAACGTCCACCTTCATAAGTCCTTTGGTAGCAGGTCACAGGACTCTGAAGGTATATAACAATCATAGTGGTCTAAGGTCAGACATGTGTAAAAAGGTCACCCTCTGCTTATTAAAAACAGGAGGTCTGCTTCTGTTGCTGGTAATGCCCAATATAACATAGCATGTTAGAACTCAAAATGGTGTGCCTCCAAACCTTCACACATATAGGGCTTCTTACAAGTTATCTATATACAATAACCTCCATATATGGACCGGGTCTCTAATGGTTATCTGGGCATTTAGGTATCACCCATATGGAGCATGGACAAGCTGTATACTGGGCTTTTTGTGAGCATGGGCTCACAGCACTACCTATGGAATGCCTATGTATCTATGTATCACCACCATCCTCATGTCTCAATAGAACTCCCAAAGCGCAGCAAGCAGAGACCGTGCTGTCATGTCTTCTGCATAGAGGAGTAGAGCAATTGTTACTACAGCACTCGTAGTCATTATGCAGTGTTCTCTTTACTACTAATATAAGGTCAAAACCGATGCATATACACTGTAAGTGCTCCTATTGTATATGCCTCAACGCTGTGCAGCGTTGACACATCAGCGTTAGTGGCGCCTGCTAATGGTAGGGATTTACCACGCGCTTGGAAAAAACAGCGCGCACACCATAATTGCTAATGAAAGAAGCGCTCACTAAAAAAACATCGCTGGAGAGAATTACGTTACACTTGTGGGGTTAGCGTCACACGGCATGGCTGTCAAATATTAGTTACCACCAGCAGTGTTGGTGACTATAACTAGGAGACATACTCCTTCCCTCTAAGTCCCCTGCTAATGGCAGGGATTAACTGCGTGCTTTGAAAAAGCAGCGCGTACACCGTAATAACTTCATAAGGAAGCGCTCACTATATAACATTGCAGGAGAGGATAAATAGCAGTGATGCTGCACTCGTAATTACAAATCACAACGTGAAGCGCTCATGTGCCGTGTGGCTACAAAGCGGCATTCCACACAGAGTTACACACATTGCATCTATGCGGTGTGCACCAACGGTGCCTTACCTCATTCTCCTGGCTGCATACCATTTCAGACCTGTGTTCTGCCCCTAGATTTCAAATACGATTTGCCAGAAGTGAACCGAGGATATATTTCCGGTTCTCGGGAAAGTTGGGGAAAAGTAGTTCTCGCTACCACAGGTTACAAAATCCCGGTGCTAGCTATCACAGAAGTCTAAAGGAGCAGTATGAATAACTGCTCGATACATGATGGATTCCAGCAATATATTCATGGCATGATAAACTGAATGATAATCAAAAGGGCTCATGTCCTGTGTACAAAGGCATTTTATATTGACACACGTATGGCATATGAGGTAATGCCAAACCAAAAGGATGTCTGCGTGTAGGTTGTCATATTTTGAACACAGGAGAAGTATCCCTTGACAGACCCCTATTTGCTCTTAAATGGAGCAGTAACTTGAAGGACCTTCTGGTATACACACGACCAAAATGCGGACAGATGCAAGAGGGACAACATAAATACATAGGATGTTCTCTGCAGAAATTAGATGTTTACCTGTGCCAGGTTACGCTTCCTCCAGCACTTTAGAAATGTCAGTTTATTTAAGGTCCAATCAGGTCTCCCATAATGTCTGGTTACTCTTCCTAGAAATGCTGTAAAGCTTTTTTAAATTCTAATCTGTGGTCAGATTCAACCTTCCAAAAAGATCTGCATTCATCAGTGAGTAATTAGACTGTTTCTAGGATGCTAAAATCACAGTAAGACCCGATGATCTACCCTGTAGTATCTCCTCCGTGATCTTCTGTCTGAGGCATGGTGCAACTAAAGTCTAATATGTTTTAGAAATATGTGTTCTAGACTGAAGGGTTTCCTCCATTTAGCCATGAGAGTGGCAGGAAGTGAGAGAGGGGCGGTGCCAGCAGGTAAATGGAGTAGACATGTGCCCATCAACACGACTCCGATCCCCCCCCCAGAGTACCAGCTTGTCACCGGAGCCCGCTACAGCAATCCTAAGTGGAATAACAGCTGCGGGGGCTAGAGAAGGTGCGAGGAGCACCAAAGTCCATTTATGCAAAACAGCCGGGCTGGTGAGGCCGCCTTTTTTGAGGGAGCTGAAGAAATAACTCACCTTCAACTGACAGCAGGGTCTAAAAATGTCTTTGCATTGTCGCCTGCTGAAGGCGCCTGAGCACGGGCCTCTGTGGGAGCAGCCCGGGACAGACGGTAAGAGCCCAGCAGCAGAGCCTACTTGTGTTAGTCTGTGCTATTGTCTAAATAAGCTACCACTGTGTGAACAAAAAACACCTTGTTGTTAAAACAGCAATGAAAACGGGCACTTTAGCGCTGTTGTGTCATTATTGGAATCCTAGATTTCAGCTCCTCCATGCAGAGCGGCTGGTTATTCCGGGTCATTATCGCCCACTCCGGAGCTCCAGCGCCCTTCTCGAACCCCTAGCTCCCGTCATTCTCCCCCCAGGTCCTCACCTGTATTGGATTGAGTCCTCGCTTGCAGATGTCACACTCAAAGCAGCTGATATCGTAGGTCTGCCGGTGCATGGCGAGCATGACAGCAACGAATTCTCGTGAGACCTGACTTTATGGACACACGGAAATACGGACAAATGTAGTGATAGAAAAAGGACATTCATAACATAACTACCTCACAGGCAGCTGTAATGCATAACAAGGGTTACTGCATCGCGCTTAGGAGAGACAGGGGCAGCACCAGAAAACAGATGGCGGCCACATGGAAATTATACTACACCAGCATTGGTGCATGATGAGCAGCACTAGTAGACGAGGAGGCACAATACCTGTTATGTGTGACTTTGCATTTCAGTGCAGTGATGCAGATCACCACACTGAAATGCGTTAGTCTAACGCCAGATGCGTGGTACTTGGCAGGGCTGCCTCAGACAGACAGAAAGGCTGGCAAAATAACACAAATTTAAGCTCAAACTGCTACCCCTCTTTTACCACATGTGACTTAACAGCCGAAGCTGCAGGAGTTTGAAGCATGAGTCCCAGCTTAACTCAACATCCTGTGATTCTGGGCAAATCACGAAATCTCCAGGTGCCTAAAAGAACCTGACATGTTAAATGTAATATGGAGCTCAGGTGAAGTGCTCTTATGGCCTTGGTCCAAGCTTCTGCTATACAAAATTACACAAAATAAAGAAAGAAAATAGCAGCAGAATCTGTCTGTCGCTGGGGTGAGAAAAACTATTAATTGCTGAGGGAGCTGCGGTCCAGACTAAGGCGCATGCTTGTGACATTTGTGTTGACAATCAATGATAGATGGACTGGGGTGTCAGGAGAATAATGAGTCAGCCTAGGTCTGGATGCTACATCATGTGCCAATGTCTCAGATACTGTGCCATGTGCACTATCTCCATAAACCTTATAGCGTGGCTCTAAAAAGAATCTAAAGGTTTAGAACAGGCACAACAAATGGACCGACCCTCAAAGTGAGAGGCCTACAGTCATGTTATGAAAGAGGACTTTCTTGACACAATATTTTGATACTGTCTTACTACGCACAGGTGAGGGAAGCAAGGCTTCATGCTTGTCTGGAATCTTTTGGTATGAACGGGCAGTGGGAGTCAAAAGGCTTTGCTTCCCCCTAAAGTGAAATCTATTTTGAAAATACACTAACTGTTGTATTCTCGTTTTCTTTCTTTCTCTCACCCACTATTTGTTATTCTACCTGAATTCATAACACTTTACCACTTTTATAGCTCAAATGCTGAAAAATGAATAACTAACCGAGAAATGTGACTGTAGGCAAAGTACAGTTAAAAAACTATCAATTTCAAAAAACTAAAATCTTCAAAGGCGGGTCTCCAGCTTATCTAGCCAGAGTAGTTTTGTTTGCCTATCTGGATTCAGTCCCTAGGTTCCGTGAGCCTGAGGGGATGGTGAGAGAGGGGAGAAAAAATACAGAGAGATAAGGGGTGAGTTAGAGAGAGAGAGAGATAGAGAAACTAAGATGGAGTGAAAGAGACCAGGGGAGTGGCAGAGAAAGAGGTGGCGAGACGGAGAGTACAAGAAGAAGAGGGGGAAAAAAAATTCCACTTACCTCTTCTGCCAGCCGCGTCTCTCTTCCCGCACCTCAGGCGAGTCCTGGAACCAGAAATCACCCAGGATCCCCATAGCCAATCACAACACTGCAATGCAGCTTTGTGATTGGTCTGATCGCCCTAGATCAGCGCTCAGATAGAGGGTGGGGGCCTGGGCATGTTCCCCACGAGGCTGCGTAATGCAACCTGGTGGGGAACATGCAAAGTGCATAACTGTTTGGGCTGGCCAAGACGGCCAGCCAAGCAGTCATGTGCACTTGGAGTGTGCAAACCACACCTCCCCCTGTGCCTCCAGCCCCGCTCTACCCTAACCCAGCCCGAACCTGCAAAAAATAAAATGATAATAACTAAGTTATTATCATTTTTTTTTCCTGCTCAAAGCGAGCATGTGTTAAAGTTTTCACCCGTCATGAGCTGCAATTACCATGAAAACTTTAGCAAATGCACACAATCACCCCACAGCCCAGCTCTATTAAGAAAAGAAATGCAGCAATATAGCTGCCAAGTTTTTAAATTGCTATGTGCGATGGTTTCAAACCTGCCTTAAGACTGTTCACGTGGCGCTGTATGTTTGAAAATGCACCGTCTTTTCACTTTTTTAAGCGAAAGATTGGAGTGATATTTGGTGCTGCACCCTCACGCGCAGTCTGGTTACTGGCTGTGACCATTGTGAACTGATAACTAGAGATCCTAAAGAAAGCCTTCCGACTTACTTAAGTGTAAGATAGCTGAAACATGTAGACCACATTGAGATGTGAAGGATTAATAATCCTTAGCACATCAAATTTTTTCTTAATCTTACCCCATCCCTGTTTTATTAAAGTGGCATTGCTTTGGGATATGAGGTTATTTTAATCTGCTTTCGCAGATCTCACCATATTTCTACACCGAGAAACTCTTCCTCATGGTGGAGGCAAGACTCGATGATGATATGATCTGCTACAAGTACATCAGTGGATATCATATACACCGCTGATTGAAACTAGTGGGTGAAGGTCTCCCAATTTTTTTGAAGAGACGTCTTTCTAGAACGGTGCGGTTTCACTCACCTTTGATTTTTGGTATTGTCGTAGGAAGCTAAATAGTATCCATATTGCTTCTCTTTCCCCTCCCCTTGATTCATTCTGAGTATGACAGCAGTATCCCAGGAAGCCAGCCAAAGACTGTTGGAGGCCAGCATTCTCATTTCTCAGAAGAATTACATAAGAATTCTGTTCCTGGAAAGTCTTTTGAAAACTTTGAAGGATCCCTGATTATGGGTAGGATGAGATTCATTGTCATCACTACCTGTCAATTTAATTCGGTAAATGGGGACACAGAAGAATGGCTGATTCCTTTCTGAAGCCACTTTACTGACTTGAGATGGTAAACTTCAGTTGCAGAGTCCTCAAAAAGAAATTGGTTCAGGTTCTCCAATTGTGGCAGAGCAGAGAGATGCAATCTTGGATATTTTAGTTATTAAATACCTATCAAAGATTGCAATCAAATAGCTAAAATCCAGGATAGGGATCTACCACCCAAGATGTCAGAATACCAGAAGGAATCATAACTTTTGTTGTCTCTATGGTGCACACATAGCACAGCAGCCTTTCAGCTCATGCCAACTGGCCTGCAATGTCTCAGAAGCAGCTGTTCTCAGAATTCAGGTAACTCTTAATGTGGAATCTAACCTTCTAGCTTGATCTTGAGCTTGAGTGCAATCCCTTAGATGGCAGTTCATTACCTATGCAAGCATCCTAGGCATAATATTAAGTAAGCTGCAGCCCACCAATGCAGGTTCTTAAGGCTGGAGTTATGTTTCCTCCAACAAGGAGATGTCCAGCTGCACTTGTGTCCTCTTAGTAGGGCTTACAGAAACAGTATGAATCAAGGACAGAGGCATGTTGTTCTCCCACCCACACCCTCTTCTGGGGAACTTAGAGACTGGCTGAGGGGGCAGTTGGGTGCAGAATATTAGTGCTTCTGGGGCTTTTTGCTTGATCTGTTCTTACCTAAGACAGAGGGTTGTGGCTGGAGTGGTTTGTGGAGGTTGGGTTGCTTTGGTAACATTAAGTTCTAAGCGTACTGCTACACTTTACATCTATAGAGGACTCATGAGGCAACATAAGGAGCTGAATCTGGGTCCCATATTGATGCACTGCAATGTAAGAGTTACATGAGGCAGGGAAGGCAGAGAGGCTCCCAAAGGGTGGGGGGCCAAGGCTCCCTCAGCGGGAGGAGTAAGACCCCTACCACAGCTTCACCAACTTCATCTGACAGCAGGGAGACCCTCAAAACCGTTTATGCCCTCTATACTGCAGGCTGCACTCCTCCACCTCACCAAGCCTCTTGACTCCCCTCTGCTCCATAGTCCATGTTTGTGTGGTTTCATGAACATGATTAGCTACAAGATGGAAAGATGGCAGTGTTCAACAGGAATGAGTGTCTCTGAGTCTCAGCTTTTTGTCTATGGCGGGCATGAGCACAGCATTCAGCCCAGGCTGAGAGTGAAGATCGTTGTAGTAATGCTGCTAATAATAATGAAGCAAACACAAGGAGATGATGGACGGAGCGCTGAAACTTTTCAGACACTCACCCCCAGTCACAGATCTGGGTTGAATCCATCATCATTCTTTAGCTCACTTCGCCACCTCAGTTCAGACCCAGCTATATGCAAATCAGTCTTGACCCTGTGCCTCATGGGAACAGTCCAGCCCAAACTGCCAAGCTAATAATAATGAGACATATTATGATCCTAAATTTACTAAAAAGGAATATCAGGCAGGTGAAAAAATTTACCTTTACAACTTGAGAAGGGATCAAATGAAGAAGCATAAATTCACCCTGCGTCCTCCCCCCAGTTGGAGAGGAAAATTTCCTGGAATTAACAATATTCTGTTAATATAGTTTGAGAATGGCACATAAGATATGGGTTCACCTCAATCAAATTAAACTACGTCACCCCAGGTCTCCTCTTAAGGATATTGAGGGATCCCTAAATCAAAAGTCACATGCATATTATAGCTCATAAAAACCACTTTTGTGACTGGATCCCTGAATTTTACTGGCAAGTAAAGGGTGTATCGTAGAAAGGACTTGTTGAATTCAGAACTAAAAATATCTACATTAGGTTCAAAGAAATCCCCAAATCAGGACAGAACTCTAGAAGATATATGGGCTCTTATTTAGATTTTAGTGGATAGGATACTCCATTACATGCATGGCGGTTGTCCCATGCTTTATATTAAAGGTGGATTATAGCCTATGGCATTTCTAATATGACAGGTGGGATAAAATCACAAAATTTGATAAAGTATTTTGTCTGCAAAATCCAAGGAACTTGATCATACCTTCCTTCCAATACTAAGGTCATGTATGAGGAGAAGCTCAGTATAGCCCAAATCATCAAACAGAGTAAATCAGTTCTGGATTTAAAAACGCAAAGAAGATATCAGTTAATCAAGGTAAAAGCCCAAATATTATAAAACCTGACAATTACCTGCTTTTTCGCTTCCCTCCATGCTTTTATTTGCATAGCCATACAGAACTATTTGATGAGACAATTATGATTTGTACATTATTATCTAATTTTTTCCTCCACCGGATCATAAGTTTTTACCCCCAAATTGGCGTAAAAATCTATATTGTACCTTAACCATGGATTTCATTTAGAGTAGAGTAGAGCTCATTTAGATTTTAGAGAAGAATATAAGGATCATTATTGATATTTGTTTTATAGTATCATTAATTTCATTGACAGTTTTGCAAGGGGGAACACATTTCTACATCAGGCTAGGAGATTGAGGCATTCCCATTTTCAACACTGAAGACCTCACACAATGCCAATGCTTTCCAGAGTTTTGACTTAGTGTGATTATTCTTATATTCTCTTGGAAGGAAACTACTATGGCTTACTTGTATCATATCCACAGATTTCTGAAAGTTGCACCTAGTTTCATTTCAAAGCAAATTTTTCAACATACCCATTTAATGTGCAACATTAGCAGCCATGGATTACTCACTAAGGTTGCCTTTCTCAACTTCATGCTCCCATTAATAGAGGATAAACTTGAGGGAATCTGTCGCGTCTTTCAAGAGAAATCAACAGGATGGTCGTATTCATGTGTGGCCCTGTGCCACAAAAGTCATTTAACAATGAAATGATGGAGACTGACTCTGTTGGTTCAGAAGATGTGTCTCACATGGTGGAGTGACACGCATGTGAGTGACAGATGTGTGTTGGACGGAGATTGCTAGAAGGATTTCAGAGCTTTGAACTGATCTATTTGTAGTGACTAGCTGGTGCATTCAATGCATGTGGTTTGATTACACAAGAAGCCAGATTCAAATACTGTAACAGTTCTAAAATAACAGAACAGATGCGTAATGAGCGAAGGCAGTAATGCTAAGGCTAGACATTCATACTTACATTTCCTTATCAAAATCCACATACTGGGTCCGTAGTTCATCCTTTAGAACATAGGCCTTATTGATAGCCTTGTTGGGTCGGATGCCATTTTGGAAAATACCATGAACCAGACCTTGTACTCTGCTGAGGAAACTGATTCCAGGAACAGGGCTGATCCATGTGGACCAACTGATATTGTCCCAAAGCATCCTTGTCAAGTTGAGACTTGTTACTGAATAATCTAGAGTCATGTATTCAATTAAGTGAAAAACAATAGATTATAAAAGAAGTGTCTAATAAATTCTAGATTCTGGGTCTGGGTAATCCTCAAAGCTGTCAGACTACTCAATTAAAATTCAATTGGGAGTCCAAAGGGGAACCTAGCTACTAAATTGATGTCTCCATTGTGAAGGAACACAGATGAGCCAAACAGTAACTACAAGACGCAGCAATAATTAATGCATTCTGAGGGGCAAAAAGCAAACCCAGGAAACCTGAAAAATGTAAATGAAAATGTAGGCTTCAAAACAATAAGATATTATTATAGGAACTGAATATCTATGTGTGTATGTGTGCTTATCTATTAAAAATAATGTAGCACTCCATGGCATCTTTAGATTCTGAGATAATAACATACGCAATTGTCATTGTGTTAGGAGTGCATAACATAGGCTTTTAAGCTTATTTTGAAACCAGATTACCAAAAATATTTTTTTTAGGTTTTGTGAGATGTGGGAGTCTTTCAAAATGCGAATCATCCATCACAATGACAGAAGACAAGACAATAGTCCCAAGAACCGGAGTTTTAAGAAAGACATACTTCATTTTCCAAAAGGGGAGTTTCGTAGGTGGGATGTTAAAAAAGCTATTATAAATTTTTAGGAGTGTCAGCATCTAATGTTAAGCCTACAACTGCTTCAGGTTTGAGGCCAAGTGGCTAACAGTCCAATAATTTCAAAGGGCTGGTTTTAGAGCGGTCAGCCTTCTGATGGTCTTCCTCCAAACTTAGGCCTTAAGACTCACTGCTAACTAGTGGTAACATGCTTGTGCTCAAACACTAAAAGAAGGTAAGATTGGCTGACACCTGATTGGCATATATAATTACTAGTGGGCCTGGAACATTTATTATGCCACCCACTTAGGTAGCCCCTTAAAGCATGTCTCTAGCCTGCCACTGCAGCCTGTGTGTGCAGTTTTAAACTGCCAATTCAACTTGGCAAAATAAACAATTTGCCAAGCCTAAAATTCCCTTTTTATTACCTGTGAATCACCCCTATGGTAGGTCCTAAACAGCGCATAGGGAAGGGTGCATTGTATTTAAACGGTTTGCTATGTTCTTTCAAGATTTACATGTGTTGGTAGTGAAAAACTCACAAATTCATGTTTTACTACTTTGAGGCATAACTCTCCCATAGGATAACATTGGGTTACCTTATGACATTTAAAAAGTGATGAATTTTGTTTGGTTGCAGGTAGAAATATCATGTTTGGCGTCTAAGGAATTGTAATGTAAAATCCTCCTTCATGGTAAAGTCTAACTTTAAGTAACAATTCTGAAAACTCCACTTTTCAAAAGTTAGAATTTTCTTGTCCTAACCATTTGGTGCCTACAGCCTGTTTCCTAAGTCACATGACTGGGCGCAGTCTGCAGTTTGCCTTTGTGTATTCCTCCCAGACAGGCTCACAATAGAGGGACTGGGTGTTGGCTTGATGAGCCATCCAAAGCAGGATGGGGCAGAGCTGTGCACAACACCACTTGTACTTCCAAGACACTGCCTCAGCTCACACACAAAGACATTCACACTAGCCTATTGTGACTGCAGATAGACTGGGACCAGGGCAGGGAGGCAGGATATTCCAGACACTTCTGTAGGGTGAAAAATCCAGACGTTTCTTCCACTTCAAAGCACTCATCAGGTGTAAAAGTAGGACACTCAGACTCACTCTTCAGTTCACTTCTGGACTTGTTGAAGGACTTTCAAAGGACTGCTCTGCAGTCTTCACCCTGCTGTGTACTTTAGAGGACTGCCCTGCTGCACCAGGAAGACTGTCCTACTACCTGAAGGCTGCCTTGTTCCCTCAGAGGACTTCCCTGCTGCTTGAGACCAGCTGCTCTGCCTTAACCCAAGACTTCCAGAGTGACTCCAATGGCTTGGCTGGCCTCCTGATCAGAGCCTCAGAGACAGAAAAGACTCTAACCATCTTGAACCTGCACCCGAACCCTGCCTAAGTGAGTCCTGACCCTCCAGTGTTGCCCCTTTGGCCCTGGACCCTTTTAAGTGGTGCTAAAGGTGCCCATATAGCCCAAATCAGAAACTTGGGACTTGGAAGATTTTCAGCCAAAATGAGCTCTGGGAACCTAGAGGAGAGCGGGACCGAGCTGCTCCCCGATCCACCCAAACTGTACCACCAGTCAGCCTGACTTCACTGTAGCTCCTGCTACCTTTGTCTCTGGAATAGCAAATCCTTTTCAGCGGCTCCTCACAGAAGGGGTGTCTAGCCTTGTGGAGTCTTTATTGGCTAGAGCCTGTAGCGTTAGCCCACTGGAGATCTTAGAATTCCAAAACAGAGACAAAGTCTGAATGATGGAACCTTCACCGCAATCTTGTCCAGCAGCTCCTTAACAACGACTCCCCCTCTTCAGGCACTGCCGGCTGTTTTACATCGCTGACCTTTACCTTCTCAGACATTTTCTATTCAAAATGTCTTCCAAGTCTGAAGGTAAGTAGAGACCGGAATTAATCTACTTTGTGCGTACAAACTACCCTCCATCAAGGTAGGTCATAAATGTTTGACTTTGTCCCAGTCTCACGCGACTAGATGTCAGCGTTTGGCGCTTTGATCTTTTAGGTGCCATTTTTCACTTTAAACTTTAAAAATTCATAACTCTGCTTCTACTGATCATTGTGGTGTCCAATAATGTATTACAATTTACTCTATTTTTTTTAAATTAGTGTGGGATTTTTCTTCTGTTGTGGTTTCACTTTATTACTGCTTAGGTGCCATAAGTACTTTACACATTGCCTCTAATTTAAGCCTGGCTGCTTTTGTGCCAAGCTACCAGAAGGTTAAGCACAGTTTAATTTAATGACTTTTTATAGTTTCCCTGGTTGTTAATTGAGTGGGGGTTCTCCCCCCTCAACCAACAACCCAATTTCTCACAGTCCGACCCTCTGGTGAATGATAACACATAAATAGAAGCACATAGGGAAAGAAAGTCAGACACATTCATTTTATTTTCTCTCTCCTCTCTCTCTGCTATAGGAAAAGGACTCTGATACATAACAGGAACTTTTTCACACCACAGACGTCCTACAGACCATAGAAGTATTTCATGCTAGACCAAAGGATAGGGTGAAGGAAGAAAGAGCAGAACTCCCTCTGTAGAACTGTCAGGACCTGGGTGGAAGGCTGATAATTTAAAAGTGAATTCTGAGAATAAGGCAGGGTGTGTCTAATGAGCAGCAGCGTTCTGGCACTATTGAAAATACTAGGTCTCACTCAATTATGCTGCACCATTGTCCCTCTTGTGGTTTTTATATTTCAAAAACTTCAGTTTTTTCCTTCAGATTCTATCAACTCCTGGATCTGTGGGTGCTATCCTCGAATATGCGACGTTACAATGAATGCGATACAACACATTCCATTACAACTCGGTCATTACAATGACTGTGTTGATACATCGCATACCATTACAAAGCAAGTCGTTACAACGACTTGCTGTAGGGGGCGCTGGATGTTGAAATAGTATAATTTACGATTACAACTCCAGTCTGTGCAACAGTAGGGAAGGTGTTGGATTTTAAATCCAACACCATCTGCCCCCTACAGCAAGTCGTTGCAACGACTTGCGTCATAATGGTTTGCGATGTAACAACGAGGTAGTTGTAACGACTGCGTTGTAATGGAATGCGTTGTATCGCATTAGTTGTAAACAATGTCTCCCGCTATCCTCTTGGATTGGTTGACCCACTGGCATGAGCTACGTTTCAGTAATATTGGGCGAGGCAAGAGCAAGATAGGGTCCTCTTTTTGGGGTGGAACACTATTATTAGTAATTCAGGCTAATATGCATTGCTACTGGACTTATAAGATTACATTCAAAACTTTCTTCCTGTCCACTTATATCAATATTTTTAATTTTATTCCTGACAGTTTAATTAAACTGCAGATTCCCTGCTTCTGTTTCATGTGTGAGGCCTGCATATATAATTAGAAATCATCATGTGAGTCAGTTTGAGATTTTCTTATTAAATTTCATCTCACTGATTGTAACCCCTTTCTCAGGCAACCTTACCACCATTCAGCTGCAGTGAACAATGTCATTGTCTTAATATTACACTTTCATTTTATCAAATGCTACGTTTATTCCAGCTTTTCCGCAGAGCACAGTGAAGTGCAATCTTACATGTTTTAAACTTTGTCCATATTTGCTGTACTTAGAAGTTACTGTGCATGTCTTTGAAACCAGCTATGTTATCATTTAGTAATCCATAATCAAATTAAAGAGTCTCCCCTATTATCACTCAGTGAAATCTGTAGAATCTTATATGGTTGGTTGTTGATACTGTCAAATAAAAGAAATCATATGTCATTGTAGTCATACTAGGGCTGGGCATCTCTATAAAATAGTTCTGAGTGACTCTAGCATTAGAGTTAATAAGGTTATATTAGCTAGTGGATTAATATTTTTTTAATGTGTTTATTTTTACAACCGTCACATGTACACAGTAAGAGCTTATCAGAAATAACAGAAAGAAAACAGAAAAACAACTTGTCAAGGCCCAGGAGAGCCAGGAAAGGACCAAGGGGAAGAGGGGTCTCTGTCATGGAGACTATAAGCATCAACACCTTTGTCCAGTATGCTTGGCTCACTGGGCATGTCCAGGCGAAGTGTATAAAGTCAGCCTGTTCAGCTTGGTATTTGGGACAGCAGTGTGACTGGGCAGGGTCAATTCTGTCTAATCTCTCCAGAGTGGCATATGCTTGATGCAGAAACGTGTAGTGTGGCTATTTGGAGCGATGATTAGAGGAAACGAGTTTCATTTGATTACAGCAGTATTTCCACATTCACTCAAGTTTTGGGTGTCCCAAGTCTCCCTCCCAGGCAGCACTAACCCTCCCTGTAGGGCTTGGCCTCAGGGCAGCACAGGTGTGGTATAGCCAGGACACAAGTGTAGTGATTTTCCTTCTGGGCCCACTTTGGTTCTTCCTTAGTTTTGATTATTAGATGTTTTAGGCTGCCTCTGCTTTGCACAGCCACACATAATACATTTGTTTTTGTGACATTATTTTAGGAATACGCTGTAGATGTTGCTTGTTATTCAGTTATTCTTCTTGGGAGTCAGGCTGCACATTTAATTGCCTAAAATACTTAACAACATAGTGTACTGTTTTCTTTGCCCGGTCAGCAACAGCTCCTAATGTTTTAGACACACTAGACATAACACAGTAACACAGTCGAAGCTTCCAACACAGAAGTTTTATCATATTAACTGTGACTCGCCTCCTTAGGGGCAGAGAGGAGAATTCCTGCAGAGAGACCTGTCCTGGAATTAATGCACACAGAGCCTAACATGCAACCTTGCGTAAACTGAGCTTACTCTCATGATGCAGACCACCTAACTTCATACATTAGGTATGGGGTCTGTTGCCAATCACAGAGAATCCTTATAAATTCCTGTGTCCTCACAGTAAGGGTAGGCCTAGACAGATAGATAATTTGCCATGGTCGGGATGTTTATTTTATACAGCCTGATAGTAATGCTAATTACTTTGTTTAGTCTCATCTGCCTAGTGATCGCAGCACATTTGCTTCATAATAGACTACGATAGTGTCAATAAATGTATTGTAAACTTTCTTTGTGTCTTTCTTATGTTTACTACAGGCATGCAGGAGTGAGTGATGAAAGGTGAGGATCTGGTTCCACGGTTCCTGTGGGGACTAGAGGGTCATGTTCTAGTTTGCCAAAATTACCTGCTACTCTGGGAAGGTTAGGAGTTCAGAGGAGGCACTGTGAAGTAGCCAGGATTTGGGCCGACAGATACTGACGTTGTAGAGAGACTCAGTCCCTACATTCTGCGCTGCAATCACCAGGCATATGAAACTAAATAGAGTAATTAGTATTGCTATCAGGCTATATGAAAAAAAACATCCCCACCATGGCAAATTATCTATCTGCCTACTGTGCGAGTACAGGAATATATATGTGATCTCTGAGATTGGCAACAGACCCCATACCTGGTGTATGTAGTTAGGTGGTCTGTATCATGAGTGTAAACTCAGTTTACACAGGGCTGTATGTAAGGCTCTGAATGTGTGTATTCTAAGACCGGTCTCTCTGCCGCAATTTCCCTATTGAATAGGTGGTGACTATCCCTGAGTGTTGAGGCTGGGAATAACGTGGGTAGGTCTGCTTGCCTTGAACCCCAGTGTGGAGGTCAAAATATGAGCATAACAACCATTTGTATCCACTGTCCACAATAAGCACCAATTTAGGCCTGAATGGTGGAGTTAAATGTACCATTCTGCACAATACTATTGAGCTGTTCTTTACTATAATTTGTTAAATGTTGCCAATTATCAAATCGAGCAATGGAAGGAATATTGGGTGAATTCGTCTTTAATTTTAGTGAGCCCTTGACAAGTTCTTTGTTGAACTGTGTCATTTAGAAAAATCATTTGTGTTGGATTTAAGCAGGCTCTAAATAAGGTGTCTGTTCCATGAACCTGCCAATGTTTGGTACCCCAAATTCATTTAATTTTAATGGTTTCCTTACAATACTTAGAGCCTTTCAATGCTAATTGTGACAAATAAATCTGTATATATATTAGCTTGGTTTTTGTCAGCATACATTTCTTTGCTGAAGTGGAGACAAGTTTAAAATAAAAAGATTTTGGGTATAATGAAAATAGGTTTAATAGGTATAATGAAAATAGGTTTTCCCACTGGGCGGAGAAACCCATATGATGAAGCATGCCACCATAGGTGGGTGAGGGTATTCGTCCTTAAAGGGATCTCTCCCCTGAGGAGATTTGATGAGACATATATTTGACATTTCTTAGTTTGCTATTGTACACACTCAGACCCAAGGTTATTTTGTGTTATAGTTATAATGAATTATGGCCAGAAAAAATATGTGAATTTATCCCTATATGTTTATGGGCTCATTTTTGGGGGGAGTCAGACAATATTCCCATTGTGTGTAATTAAAAAGTGTGTGTTGAATACTCCCTCAATGTAAATAATGATGTTCATAATGATGATAATAGTAAATTTTACCATAATTAGCAGTGTTTAGATATAGGTCTTCACTTTCAAAAACAGCATAATATTCCAGCTCAGAGAGCATGGAGTTAACAGTGTCAACATCCCAGTCATCAGAATGGAACCCAGGAACAAAAACATCACCTATTGACTCCTTGAAGACATAAGGAATCTGCAAACTTTCTCTAGGACCGAAAAAACCATAGGGGACCTTATCCCGAAAAATTCCATCAGTTATTGCAACAGCTGAAATGTTCACAAGGAATAGGTCTCTTTTCAGTTTATGTGAAGATGAGTGAGGCTTTAACACCTCGTCTACCAGTTCTGTGGCAGAGCATTCTGGCATTTAATGAGTGACCATTGATTAGCAAGAAGAAAATGGTAACAAATCCAATCCAAAGAAATAGAAAAACCAAGGAAAGGGTTATCCAAACATATATCCAAGGAGGGACCAGATAAGTATGTCACAGCCATCAAAGGAAGTCTCTAGAACGATGGAACTGTCAGATGGGTAGGATGAAAAATCATCTGTTCCCACGTAAGAACCAGAAGCATTTTCTTGTAGAAAAGGAGTGACAGGTGTAGCAAGGGAACTGGTGGCTTCCACAAGAGGTGGGTCAGTATAAACAACATCATCTGCAGTGGCAAGTACAGTACTCACTTTCGTTGTATGACTGGCATTTGTAGCAGCATTAGGAATTAACTGAAGTTCATTCGCCACCACCCCCACCCCAGCAGGTGAGAAACAGCTTCAATGTTGCTCACAAGCTGTAGAGTAATTTCCTGTATGGTAGTGAGAGGAGTTAGGAGACTACCAAAGATTTCTCATGGCCTAAATGTAATCAATGGAGACAAAATGATTGTCTTTATAACCAGCAAGTTGTGGCAATATGACCATTCTGGTATCTTGAATGACAAGGACTGGCACCCGTGGACGGTATGATAGGCCAAATTCCTTTTTCATCATAACCTTTTCTTGAATAAGATCCCCAATTTGTAGAATCCAGCCAGAAGGTGCTGAGGCTCCTTGACTCCGGTAGAGGAAGAAGTCTTCAATAGTTTGTTAGATTGGTTAGATTGGCCATCACGGAAGCAATGCAAATCCTGTAAGGCAGCTGAATGATCATTTCATGTCAAAGGGTATGGCTGCCGCCATGATGTCTGGACAGTCAAGGTCTAAACATACTTTTTGATGTCAAAAAGGACCTCGTATGGGGTTTGGCCACCCAGAGATCATTTGGGGATATTTTTAAGGGCTCTTTCTAACCTACATAGGGGATGGATTCAGCTGCGCCCTGAACCCAATACTCTAGCTGTTAAGGATTGCTTTAAGTCACAGTTCATCATCTCCACTTCCCAAATTTTCCTCAGGATGATAGGGGGAAGAGTAATGCACCTCTACACTCAGGGACACCATAGTATCCCTATATGTTTTTGAGGCAAAAGCAAGGCCCTGGTCCGAGTGGGATGCAGTGCATGCATATGTTCCGATAAAGACATGTAAATCTTTAATAACAGTGCGAGCATCAGCCGAACATTGTGGCCACACCCAGAGGAACCTTAAGCAAGAATCAACTGCACAGAGGATACATTTAAACGCTCCATCCAAATTGAGGAGACTCCAATGGTCCAAATATATGCAGCCAAAAGATTTGTTGGAAATTAACAGGTGTGTCTGCAGTAGGCGTGACACGGTAAAACTTTTAATTTGTTGACAAATTTTATAGCAAAGTACTCATTTCTTGGCCTGTTTATATAAGCCATGCCACCAATAACGTTGCTGTAGTAATGAAATTGGGGCCAACACACCTGTGTGTGCAGAAGCAATACCTTCATTCACAGCTATCACTAAGGCTAGCCTGTGGTCTTGGTTGGGAATCAATTAATAACCAACCCCTGGAATCGTAAAAAGGTAACATTTTGTTTGCTCAAATGGTATGTATATTTAGCAGGAAAGTCCCTAGGCAATGGGGGACAGTCACGTATAGCATAAACGGCAGACAGTGTATTGTCAACTACCCTCGTATAAGAACGAACAATTGCAGCAACTGTCACTGTCAAAACTGCATATTTAGCAGCTTCATATGCCAAAGAATTCCCTACAACGTGTGGTCCCACACGCGGATGACCCAATGTATGAATGACATGAGTCTGTGGCAACCCATCTTTTAGGTCTGCCACCTTCACCCAAAGCGATTTATGCTTTATAGTGTTGCCTTTAGAATCTTATAATCCATTATGTTGTCCATGTATCCATGGACACAATAACACAAATCACACACTATACGTGTGGAGATTCAGGATCTGTATGTTCTAATGCAAGAAGCAATGCTTTTAGTTTAGCCAACTGTGCAGTGCAGCCGCCTAAGGACTGTGTGCAAGTTTTCTGTGGTTGGAATTTACCATCCAACATCACACCATGTACTGAGGCACATGCTGCCAAATATTGGTGCTTGGTCCTTATAGCAGGTTGGGCTGAACCATTATTATAAACAAAATATTTATACTACTCAAGAGGCAAAACATTGCTGGGCATGGGAGAAATATGCTCATATTGAAGAAATTCTTGTGTCTATAAAGACAGGTCAAAGACGAAGTCTACATCCGTGGCTGTTAAGGATGCTGTCCATTGTATCCGTCTGGGATGGAGGGCTTTATCATTTGAAACGCTTGCTTTTGTGACAGCTTCTAAGGCTGGGATGGGAGTAACAACAATAATGCGTTTCTCTTGTGCAAGTGGCCTTTCTTTAATTATAGCCATCTGCACTGCAATCAGTATCTTTTCAGTGGATGCAAAACACATCTCCGCATTGGAATATAAATACAATTTATATGCAATCGGCACAGTTTGACCTTCATTAAAGGTGACATATGTAAAGTCAATGCACACACAACTATATGGATGACCAGGTTTGTAGTATTTACACGTGTATGTATGTCATGTAGCAAGCAAGCCAGATTGTAGTGATCTGTGTATGTTCTGATGCCCAAAATAAATGGAAAAATCAGGATGCATTAATTCATATAATAATTTCATGTACTGTGTATGATGAGGTATGTATGTTCTGCCAAAATTAAGGAATCCTAAAAAGGATTGCAGTTTCTTAAGAATGTTTGGTAGTTGTAGCACAGCACACTTCTCGAGAAAGGCTTTTTCCCTCATGGGTAAGTTTGTGTCCTAAAAATAGGACTCCTAGAAGTGCTATATTAGATTTCTTGAAGTTAAACTTGTAGCCAGATTCAATAAATCCCAATATTATGCAATCTACTCTGGCTAAATGTGTGTTTAACTCATTGTCCATCAGGTAAATATCATCTACACAGGACAATGCGTCTGGGTCAATATTATGTAGAATTGACACAATGCGGAGAGCAAACAGTCCAGGACTGTTCTTATACCCCATGGGTAGTTAATAAAAGTGACGCAGAAAGCCTAGCGCCGAGAAGGCAGTCCAATCCCTGCTTTCAGATGCTATATTCTGGCAGAAAAAAAACATTGGAAATAACCAAGGTTGTTTTAAATTTTTGCAGACTATATTATATATAAGTGCAGTACTGTGTGTATTTTGTATCGCAGATGTGTGTGCATGCCTATTTATGTGTCTATAGTCCAAGACTATATAATATGAATCATCCGGTGTTAAGAAAGGAAAAAAGTGTTATTCATCTGGGAGCCACAGGGTTCAATTTATCCTTGATACTCTAACTGTGAGAGTATTTCTCGAACAGGTGCTTTAGCATCTGATTTTATTGGGAATTGTGGCTGCACTTATGAGCTTTACTGTACTGTATTGCATGATAAGGACTGTCCTTATCCCAGCTGGCATGATTGCGATATAAAGCTGGGGCTTGTGCAATAGCCCAGTTGCATAGTCTTCTTTGACCTTATCAAGGACAAGCGCAGAAAATGATGGTATAATAACATCTTCCCCTTGTGGGGATGTTCGCACAAACTCCAGGGGCCAATCGAACTCTGCTAAGAGAATGTCATATGATAATGTTAACTTTTCTCAGAATATTACCCAAATGGTGAACTATATGTCACCCTCAATTTCATAGAAAAATTATATCATCTATCTGGAGGGGATGCGCACCTGTCTGGGGTGTCAACTGTAACATATTGATCAGTTGCTTTCACTTCCAGAAACTTCTGGAGATTCTGGTGCACTATAGTGACCTCTGCCATGCTGTCGAGGAGAGTCACTGCCCAACTACTGTTCAGGAGTAGGGTTCTCAGTGTTAGTGGCATATTTTGGGGTTGCAGCTGCAACTTTCCATTTCTGAAATTAGGGTTTGAACTGCGGAAGTTTCACTTCCTTCTTTATCTTTACATCAGATGAGCATTGCAAGTCCTTTTTCGGTTTCACGTACGCTTCCTGTCTGCGCTCAGAACGCCCTCCTCTCTTGTATTGTTTTCCAATGAGTTCTGAAAGGAACAAGGATGAGTATCAGAATGCTGATACCTATCAGATGCTTTCAACTGTGTGCGATCACGCAAATTATAGCGTCTGTCTGAGGGCTCTGATGGCCGAAAACCTCCTCCAGACCTAGCCTTTTCTTTAGGGTTGGGTTTGTTCCATCGCTTTTTAGCAGACTCTGGGTTCTGCTTGGCGGTGTCCTTGTCAGAACCAAGTTTGCCAAGTTGTAGTATATTGGGTCTGGCCCCCAAATTACTGCAACCTATAAAAGTATATACTTCAGCAATAATTATAGGTTGCTCATGTTCCTAGTTGGCTGGTGCAACCTGCAAGAGACGCTAGGGTATAGCTAAAAAAGCTGCTCCGCCTTTAATGTTCAACAGAATCATTGAGGCGACCACAGGAAAATATCCCATTAATTTCATACCCAAATCCAGGGAAGAGGCTGCCCCCTGTTCGTTCTGTATTTGTTTTAGCACTTCTGGAAAGACTAATGTAGACGGTGTACCATGTGTGATGGTATAGACTGCAGCAAAGTCTGCGCCCCAAGTGGTTCAGTTACCTATTTGGGGTAGGGAACATAGTTAATATTCTGTGCTTGTCTTGTGGTCCCGGAAGGGGAAACATAGCTTCAGTCTAATCAATTTTTTTAGCTATTCAAAAAGGAATTTCCTCACTATTTGCGGGAATTTTACACATAATTGAATTAATAATTACAGGACCTCTTGTAGTACTGCAGCCAACTGTGGTTGCCCTACTAGTGCTGCCCTTGCTGGGACAGCAATCAAAGTGTGAGAAACAGATTGAGTTAAGCATCTATATAGTCTAACTAGACCATTGTATAATTGCCGTAGCTCATTAACATTGAGGTTTAGTAGTTCAGGGTATGGTGTATAACCAGCCAGCACTGGCTAGGTGGCCTTTCATTACTACAAGGACCTTTGCATACAGGAGCAAGTATGTGTATGAGGGTGCCTTAGAACTGATACGTTCTGTATTGTTGTGGTGGTGCAACGTCAGTGTATTCATTAAATGTCTGTGTATTAGCTCCACAGCTGAGAAACTGATCCAAGAATAAAATACTTCCAAACGATAGGCTTCGCGGGCTTCAACTACAAAGATTACGACACCACCTGCATTGCCAAGGCCATATACAGTAAATGTGCATGGACTGCAGGTTTGCAATTGTCAGCAATAGATATAGGCTGTGGTGCCACCACTAATAAAACTGCAATGGCAATAGAGTGCAAACACTAAAGTGGGTAATCCTTTTAAAGGTTCAAGCTTGAACAACCAACAGAAAAAAATAGGTACTTACTAAAATACTGTGGAGGATTAACCCCAAACACCAAGGACGTCTCCGGAGGAGGTGTAAGGGTACTATGGGCACACAAAAGTACTACTCAGGACACCTGCTAAATACATACCAGACCAATGTTCATAGTGCCATGTCACAGGGATTTTGTTGGTAAAGCAGAACTGTACCTTGGGATTACAGGATGTCATTATGTAGGGACTGAGTCTTTCTATGTCAGTATCTGTTGGCCCAAATCCTGGCTAGCTCACAGTGCCTCACCTGAACTCCTAACCTTCCCAAAGTGGCAGGTGATTTTGGCAACCTAGGACATGACCCTCTAGTCCCCAAGAGAACTGTGAAAACAGATCCTCAATTTTCATCACTTACTCATACATTCCCATAGTAAACATAAGAAAGACACGAAGAAAGTTTACAAAACATTTGTTGAAACTATCATAGCCTATTATAAAGCAAATGTGCTGTGATCACTAGGCAGATGAAACTAAACAACCAGCACTACTATCAGGCTGTATAAAATAAACATCCCCACCATAGCAAATTATCTATCTGTCTAGGCCTACCCTTACCGTGTGCGCACAGGAATGTATACATGATATCTGGGATTGACTACAGACCCCATATCTGGTGTATGTAGTTAGGTGGTCTGCATCATGAGTGTAAACTCAGTTTATGCAAGGCTGCATGCTAACCTCTGCATGCATTTGTTCCAGGACTGGACTCTCTGCCAAAATTCTCCTCTCTAGTCCCCAAAGGAACGAGACACAGTTTATATTATAAGACTATTAATAGGCATTCCTGTTTTAGGTTTAAACCTATAATAACTGATGGAACCCCACTGAAAGGGAAATAACCCTCACCAGCGTAAACATATAAACACTAAAAAAACACCTGCATAACCACAAACTAAATGCCATTCAAAGAAAGGAAAAGGAGAGTGAAAGAGTCATTTTTATTTCTTCCTGAAGGGGCCAATACATTGTAACTTTGGTACACAAGGTAGCAGCAAGAAAGGCTGGGCTAGGAACCGAGGCGGGAACATGGCGGACAGCTAGCTTGTCGGTCGCGAGCTCCGACACTCTGACGTGCATAATAGACTACATGGCACACTACACAGCACATAACGATTAAAATCTTCAGGTACAACTTTTCAGCAACGAATGCCTTTGTATATGGCCCCCTCCCTTGGTGCCTCCGATGATGCGGATGCTTCCGGATACTCTGCCCCAGCACCTCGAGTCATTCCACCCTGCCTGAGCTTTCCTCTACTCCCTGTGGCAGGGCAGCTGCGGAGGGGTCGCTGGGCGGTGGTCCGCGTTGGTTTCCGGGTCACGGCTGCTATGAGAGGCAGTATCAGTACTGGTTCACAAAGGCAGCAGTCGGAAGGTGAAGAGGAGGCCGGGGAGATTAAAAGATGAAAGCCCCCCGTTAACCGTGGGGACATATGTTGTGCTAGACGGCCTAGACGGGCCAATTCTGTCCTGTACCAGTACACAGAGGGGGTGTAAACATCCCACAAATCTATGACCTCTAAAAAAAGTAACAAAGGTGCCCCCAAGAAGAAGCAAACTGTCGGGAACTCAGCCACTCTAGGAAAGGTGATTGAAAACAGGGGGAAGAAGGAGATACTCATCAATTCTCTAGGGATAACCCCTGCCGTTGACGCGGCAGGAAAAAACAGGTACTATTTAAGAAATGCTGAGTTTAGGCGCTTCCTAGATCAGAGGGAGGAAGAGCCCAATAAAGATAGAGGCCCTAACACAACAGTTGTCTCCCCACCCCTGCTAGTGCAAACTAAGACCACCACACGGCTGATAGGAAATCTGAGAGACAGGGGAGGACTTTGAAGAACACTAAAGTTACAGGGGGCAAAATTGGAGTTACGCCATCCATAAGGTCTTATTTTGAAATAAAGGACACAGTGCCTCATGATAATATGCCTTTTTCAAATGCTAAAACATCTACAGAGAATACGCCCGCAACAAGATTTCCCGAGATCTCGCATACACAGTCGGCCACAGTGACTGACCTCCCTACTACTAATACATTCTCTGTTCTATTTGAGGATAATACAGATGGGGAACAGTCACAAATACCCCCCAGTATGGAAGATACAACCCCCAACAACAATTTAGCTGTCAGCACAGAGATCCCAGATGTGAGTCTCTTGTTGCTCTCACTTTCTTGGGAGATTAAAGAAAAATTTGCAGTCTCTGAAAACAACCGAGCAAAAATTCAGGTGTCTTGTGATAACCTTGAAGCTAAAATGGCGGATATTACAGTGAGACTAACAACGATGAAGACTGCGATTGAAATATTACAGGTAGAGGTCAAGTCTAATCACAGGGACATTCAATCCTTATAAACTGGTGACAAAAAGATCAGGGACAAATTAGAGTCATTAGAAAATAATTCCAGAAGGAATAATTTAAGGCTGCTAAACGTTCCAGAGGGACTGGAAGGGGGAGACCTGAAAGGTTTTGTGATAGATGTAGATGTCGATGCCTGAAATCCAGATGTGGGATC
This sequence comes from Calotriton arnoldi, assembly GCA_963921515.1. NCBI lineage: Eukaryota > Metazoa > Chordata > Amphibia > Caudata > Salamandridae > Calotriton > Calotriton arnoldi. The sequence goes on from CAWUFW010014139.1 coordinate 409,689, forward strand.
TAGATCAGGATATTCAAAGAGTACATAGGGACCCATTCAGGAGAAATCCAAAAAGAGACAAACCAAGGAAAAGTTTTGTTAACTTCTGTACTTATGTTATTAAAGAAAAAATCCTTTCAGCTGCTCCCAAAGTTAAAATTTTCCACAAAGATGACTGGTTTTACACCATAAGGTCAGATATTGCCAAGACTACACAAAATCGTCAATGAGAGCTTGGGAAATATGTCCAAACTTTGAAATCTTTAGTGGCAAACGTGCAGCTGAAATTTCCCGCGACTCTAAGGGTCATGTGGAGCAACACAATGTATAACATGAAGGAGGTCTCTGAAGTTGAGGGTTTAATTAGCCAGATCCATGTGCAAAAGAAGGCATAAAAAGATGGGTCAGAGAGTCGGAGCTCCAGGGGTAATATGCAATACCCCTCTTGGACAAAGGGAGGGTTCCCCAGGGTGGGTCAGGGTGGGCGGAGGGAAATAGGGTTACGCACGGGTAGGGAGCATTACGGAAAATACAAAAAAAATGGTCCTCACATGTGACATTAGTTGGCACACTGAAGGGAGGCGACCGAAAGGTGGAAGAGAAAATAAGGGATGCATAACCCGCAGGAAAAAAGAGTACTATCTTGGAATGTAAATGTCCTTAGGGTGCATAGGAGAAGGAGTAAGATTCTGGAACTAATTGAACTTTCTGAAAGCGATATATTAATATTACAGGAAACATACCTCTGTTGTGAGGAATGGGAGGAGATTCCTAAAACAAATAGATGGATAGTTCATCTGGTATGTACTAATCAATCATGCAACGTAAAGGGGGTAGACATATTATTTAAAGAATTGGCTCATGTTAAGATAGAAAGTTCCATTATGGATGTAGGGGGCAGATGGATAATAGCTAATATTAAAATAGACAAGACAGGATACACACTGGTAGGCTACTATGGTCCTAATTTGGACAATCCATCTCCTCTTGGGGAATTATATAGACAGTTACTTGACACAAATTATTACATTATTATGGGGGGGACTTTAATATATTGCTGAATCCCGGTCGCGTTAAGTCCTCAATAAGACCTACAGTAAATACCCCTAAAATGAGGGAGGCCGTACAGCAGCTAATTAAGAATCTTGGCTTAATGGATATTTGGAGATTTAAGGCAGGTCCCAGAAAAGAGTTTACTCATCAGAATAAAAAACACTCACATGCCTCTAGAATAGATTTTTTTTTAGTCAATATAAAGCTAAGCAAAAACATTTCAACAATGATGCATCAACCGGAACACCTTTCAGATCATGTGGAAGTAAAATTAGTAGTTTCTGTGGAGAGCCATCAAACTGAGTCTAGATGGACTCTAGACAGAAGACTTTTAGGAAATCAAGAAGTTGTAGATGCGCTAAAAAAGGATATGGTAGAGGTTTTTGTGATTAATGAAACTTCAGCCCCACCACACATTGGGGCCGATTCCGATTCAGGCCGGAAATCACTCCGACCGAGCCGGACCCGGAGAGATTTCCGACCGAATCGGACTCTGGTAGTCCGACCGAACGAGTACCATGCGCACGCATGCAATCGGACTCGAGTCGGTCGGACTCCCATTGAAGTCAATGGGAGCCGGACGTACAATGCGTACGCGGGCTCCCATCGACTCAATGGGTGCGAGGCGAACAAGGGCGCCCCCTACAGCGGGTACGCCTCGATGCGACTCGCGGCATACATGCACAGGTAGGGGGGACCCATGGGTCCCCCCCTGTGTGCGACTCCTGCGGCTACGCGTACAGGGGGGTCCGACACGGACCCCCAAAGTCCGGCTCCGACTGCTCTTTTGAGCCGGACGGCGCGAGTCGGTCGGACTGCTCGAGGCGCGCATCGTACTTGCCCGGCCGGGGAACGTCTCCATTGCGCGGTGCGAGTCGTGTCCGTGCGAGTCGATCGGAGCGGTTCGGACCCGGGAACGAGTCGGTCGGCGATTTCGCGTGCGCTCGCATCGTACTCGCTCGGCCGGACGCATGTACGAATCGGTCGGGAAAGAGGGCTCCGAATCGGATCCGGTTAAGCCGAATCCGATTCGGTGCCCTACCGGCCGAGATCGGAATCAGCCCCATTGTGTGGGATGCCTTCAAGTCAGATATGTGTGGAAAAATAACAAGCTATACAGCGTTTAGAAGAAAAGAAGGAAAAAGGGAACTAAGAGAATGTGAGTCTAGAATTGACAAGGCACAGAAAGATCTCACTGATTGTCATAATGTCCCCTCAAGACCTGAGTTCCAGAGGAAGTTAAATGAGGGCAGGGAATACTTAGTTGAGTTCTTGGAAAAAAAGGGTGCGAGAGAGGTGGGATGCAGGAAATCGGCCCATTATGAATATGGGGAAGGTTGTGGCAAATTACTAGCCTGGAAGACAAGGCAAGACTTGCTCCGAAATGAGATTAAAAACATGCAGATTGGCCCTACTCAAGAACACTGTTTCAAAGATGATAGCATTGGGATGGCTTTCAGGGATTTTTTTTCAAGATTTATATACTGAGGATACGAAATCTAATCAAACAGAAATGAGGGAATGGTTGCAACAGGACACTCTCCCCAGACTGAATACTAGTTAACAATCATTCCTCAATCAAGAAATTACCGCCTCAGAAATAGGGAATTCAATTGCTTGCTTAAAAAGAAGGAAAGAAGCAGGCCCGGATGGTATCCCAAATGAGCTGTACAAGGTCCTAAAGGAAGTGCTTGTCCCGCACCTAACCAAATTACTGAATAGTATTTACATTAACCATGCACCTCCCCCAACTTCGTGGAAAGAGGCAGTTATAACCTTAATTTTAAAACCCGCTAAGGACCCAAAGAAATGTGAGTATTATAGGCCAATTTCCTTGCTAAATAGTGACTCCAAAATATTCACACAGGTACTTTCTAGAAGGTTGGATAGTGTGCTAACAAACATCATACATGATAATCAAAAGGGTTTTATGAAACATAGGCAGCTTCATGACCTAACAAACGATTTGGTTAGTGCAATTGATATTGCTACAACTAGATCGCCCTTAACTGTTATAATGGTTGACACTGCTAAAGGATTTGATAGAGTTAGATGGTCATATCTGTATGAAGTTATACAACAAAATGGGTTAGGAAATAATTTCCTCAAGGCTATAAGATCGATATATAATGTACCAACAGCAAGGATAGTGATAAACGGGTCTCTTTCATCTAAAATTACTACCGGACTTTAATTACTAGACAAGGATGCCCATTGTCAACCCTCCTCTTTAACTTACATATAGAACCTCTGGCAAGAAGAATTAGGTCTGAACATAAAATTGTCTCTTTTAAGTATCTGGATTGGATTAAAAAAGAAGCGCTATATGCTGATGACCTCTTAATCTTTACGCGCAACCGGGAAGCATCATTTCCACTCATAATGGAACTAACGGAGGACTTTGGGAGAGTATCTGGATACTCAGTAAACAAGGATAAAACAGAGACTATAACTTGGAATGTTCCAGTTGACTCAACACTAGTTAAATCAGAGATTAGATACCTCAGGGTAAGAATAGTCAAAGATCTGGATAATAAGCCACTTATTAACTTCAACAGAATTTGGTTGGAGTCTAAGAAATTACTGAAGTCATGGATGCACTTAACTTTATCAATTTAGGGAGAACAAACATAGTTAAGATGATGATCCTCCCTAAATTCACCTTTATATTCAATGCTCTACCATTACATTTTAAAACTGGCTGGTTTAGGAGGCTACAAGGTGACCTGAGTAGTTTCATTTGGAAGAACAAAATAGTACGGATAGCTTGAAAAAAATGGCGTAAAATTGATGGAGGGATAGCACTCCCGGACTTCCAGCTATACTACTGGGACTTCTCTCTGAAGAATGCAAGACACCTTTTAATGGACAGCAAACAAAGTATTCCTCCTTGCTTTAGGGTTTTGTAAAAAAAACCTTCCGGAGAAGGTAATCTCTTCCTCTTTAAATTTGGCCACCCTAAATTTTTTAAGAAGATTAAATTCAAGGTTTTACTAGCAACATGTAAACTATGGGTTCAAGTTAAACAGATTCTTGGAATCCCATACCATAGTTGTAATGCACCGAAATGGAATTCACCTGGAACCCCTCAATATCTCCTAGATGCTCTAGCAGTGCACTTGTCAACAGCAGGTCGGACAAGATGGGGTCAGATTTTCAATCAAGGCTCCTTGATATTATGGGGCTCTTTAGCTGTCAGCACTAACTTTACCCTATCAAGATTCAAATACCACCAGTTAGCAAGCTGGTAGCATAAGCAACTACACATCGGGCTCAAAACAGACTGGGAGGAAGAGATAACGAGGGATCAGAGATATGTGAAGGAGGTGTCCAAATGGTACTGGATGTTGGTGGAAGTGGAGGATGGTACCCCTACTTCGCCAGAGGATATCTGGAAGATGGACCCGCCGGAGCAAGATATCCTAAATCTATTGCAAGTATCTATGGCTACACTTTGGGTGGATCACTGACAGAATATTGAGTACCAGAATATCGAGTTACACAAATATCGGGACCTAAATATCGTTGTCAAAAATATCAACCTCCTAGCATCATAATGGTAACTACAAAAATATCGAGAAAAAAAATATTGTTGATAAAAATATCGAAGTACAAAATATCGTTTTTTTATATGTATAGAAAATAATGTCAAATAAATTAAATAATACATTTAACTTAATTTTTTTAATTTATTTGTACATTTTAACAATTATAAGTAATATATTTAATTGAAAAATAAATTAAACATACATATATAAAATGTAATATATATTTACGTACAAATAATTAATAAATAATAATTGTTATTAATTATAAAATGTTAGAAATATATTAAATTAAAAAAAAAAAATATTATAAATTAAAATATTAAAATATTTAATATTTTTTAAACCTACATTTTACACTACATTGAGTGCGACAGTAGGGAAAGTGTTGGATAGCGTAGGGGAAAAAATTACTATTCCCACTCCAGCGAGTGCAACAGTAGAGAAAGTGTTGGACAGCGAAGGGGAACAATTTACTATTCCCACTCCAATGAGTGTAACAGTGGGGAAAGTGTTGGATAGTGGAGGTGAAAAAATTACTATTCCCACTCCAGCAAGTGCAACAGTAGGGAAAGTGTTGGATAGCGGAGGGATAAAAATGACTATTCCCACTCCAGCGAGTGCAACAGTAGGGAAAGTATTGGATAGCGTAGGGGCAAAAATTACTATTCCCACTCCAGTGAGTGCAACAGTAGGGAAAGTGTTGGATAGCGGAGGGGAATCATTTACTATTCCCACTCCAGCAAGTGCAACAGTAGGGAAAGTGTTGGATAGCGGAGGGTTGAAAATTACTTTTCCCACTCCAGTGAGTACAACAGTAGGGAAAGTGTAGGATAGCGGAGGGCTAAAAATTACTATTCCCACTCCAGTGAGTGCAACAGTAGGGAAAGTATAGGATAGCGGAGGGCTAAAAATTACTATTCCCACTCCAGTGAGTGCAACAGTAGGGAAAGTGTTGGATAGCGGAGGGGAATAATTTACTATTCCCACTCCAATGAGTGTAACAGTAGGGAAAGTGTTGGATAGCGGAGGGGTAAAAATTACTGTTCCCACTTCAATGAGTGCAACAGTAGGGAAAGTGTTGGATAGCGGAGGGGAATAATTTACTATTCCCACTCCAGCAAGTGCAACAGTAGGGAAAGTGTTGGATAGCGGAGGGATAAAAATTACTATTCCCACTCCGGCGAGTGCAACAGTAGGGAAAGTGTTGGATAGCGTAGGGGCAAAAATTATTTTTCCCACTCCAGTGAGTGCAACAGTAGGGAAAGTGTTGGATAGTGGAGGGGAATCATTTACTATTCCCACTCCAGCAAGTGCAACAGTAGGGAAAGTGTTGGATAGCGGAGGAATGAAAATTGCTTTTCCTACTCCAGTGAGTGCAACAGTAGGGAAAGAGTAGGATAGCGAAGGGCTAAAAATTACTATTCCCACTCCAATGAGTGCAACAGTAGGGAAAGTGTTGGCTAGCGGAGGGGTAAAAATTACTGTTCCCACTTCAATGAGTGCAACAGTAGGGAAAGTGTTGGATAGCGGAGGGGATAAAATTACTATTCCCACTCCTGTGAGTGCAACAGAAGGGAAAGTGTTGGATAGCGGAGCAGTAAAAATTACTATTCCCACTCCAGCGAATGCAACAGTAGGGAAAGTGTTGGATAGCGTAGGGGTAAAAATTACTATTCCCACTCCAGCGAGTGCAACAGTAGGTAAACTGTTGGATAGTGGAGGGGTAAAAATTACTATTCCCACTCCAGTGAGTGCAACAGTAGGGAACGTGTTGGATAGTGTAGGGGTATAAATTACTATTCCGACTCCTGCGAATGCAGCATTAGGGAAAGTGTTGGATAGTGGAGAGGTAAAAATTACTATTCCCACTAAAGAAAATTCAAATTTAAAAACAAACAAAATATCAACTACAATACAAAATATAATAAAAACCCAAAAACAAAACATATATAATAATATAAAAATTTACAAAACATAAAAACATAATGTAGAAAAAATCTAAAATTTACATAAAAAGATTATTTTTTTAATTTAACAAATAAATATTTTGTAATAGAAATTATTGTATTCAAATAAAATAATTATTACATAAATGTAATATTTTATTTCCTACCCTATAACACCACACAATTTACAACACACATCTAAATTTTTAAAAAAGTGTACCTCCATAATTAACACAATTAATTATCAATTAAACAAATATTAATAATTAAAAACACATTGAAAAAGGTAAAAATGAATGTACTAACCAAACGTTACAGCTATAGAACCTAAAACCCCAAACAAAATAAAAATAAACAATTACTAAAAATATGTATTAATTAATAAATGAATATTAATGATCAAGTAATGTTAATTAATTTAAACTAAATTACTTTTCACCCTCTACCCCAATAAACACCAAAACACACACCTAAAAATATTTACACAATTTCCATAACTGATTTTACATTAATAAATTAATATCAATGTACAACAAATCATTAATTGATTTTAAAAAAATGACTTCCCACCATTTACCACTATAAACCCCACAACTCACGCATCAAAATAATTACACAATTGCCATATTTAAATTGTAATTAATTAATTAGCATTAATTAACAAATAATTAATTAATTATAAATAAATTACCTCCCACCATATTCCCCTATAAATGCCACCACCAATTTTTTAAAACTTGACACAGTTAACATAATTAATTGGCAATTAATTAAATAATTAATAACAATTATCAAGCAAAATATAAATAATTATTAATAAATTAATTCACACAATAAACACTATAAAATCAAATTAAATAAATATCATATTAAAAGTATGAATAATGTATTACAATTAAATTACTTCCCACCCTACTCCCCTATCAACCCACAACCCGTTCCTAAAAAAATAACATAATTACCAATGAATTAATAATAATTAACAACCAATTACTAAATAATTAATAATAAATTAATTCCCACAATTAACAATATAAAATAATAAATAAATAAATATTATTTAATAAAAAATATTAATAATTTAATTATAATTAAATTACTTCCCACCCTATTCCCCTATAAATCCACAACCCACTCCTAAAAAAAATGACACAGTTAACATATTGACCAATTAATTAATCAACAAATATTAACAGCCAATTATTAATTAATTTATAATAAATTAATTTCCACAATTAACACTATAAATTCAAAATTAAATAAATACTAATAAATACAAATTAATATTCAATGTATTATAATTAACTTACTTCCCACCCTATTCCCCTATAAATCCGCTACGGACCTAAAACGCAAAATTTTATTAAAATAAAATTATTAACTTCTAAAAATTCAACACATATATTAAAAACAAATGCAATACTTAGACAAAAAAATAGAGCACATACATTTAAAATACATACTAAAATACATAACACTAACTAAAAAACAATATTTTAACAACAATATATTTTTGCTAACGATATTAATGACTTCGATATTTTTGAAAACGATATTTCTTGCTTAAACTCGATATTCGTGACCACGATATTCTTGCAGTCAATATTTCTGTATCTCGATATTCTGCACTCGATATTAGTGCAAGTCGACATTTCCAACTCGATATTCTGACTCTTTACCTCTTTGGGTTACGGTGAGATCTGCACCCCTGAGAAAGAATCATCTGTTTACTTTATACAGAGCGTATTGGTCCCCAAGAAGTTGTCAAAGATGGGTGGAAGCAAGAAGAGATTTTGCCCTAAGTGTGCGCTAGAGAATGCAGATTACGTTCATCTATTATGGCAGTGTCCAGCAATCCAACTCTTCTGGCAAGATGTGGGTATATTTCTGTCGAGTTTTTTTGGGGGTAAGATAGCGGTAAGCCTTGAACTGCTCATTTTTGGGAATCTAGCTGGTGGTGGGAATTATCACAAATTGGGGAAAGTTTGGGCTCAACTTCTCTTTATTTTGGTAATAATTGCACGAAGGGAAATTTGCACAAAATGGGTCTCTCACATTGCACCATCTATATCTCAGTGGGTGACCTATTCCAAGCATGTCTGTACACTGGACTGCGCAACTGGTTCTGCTAAAAGGTTACAAATGTGGGATCCACTGCTTGCAGACATCAAATGATACATCATGATGTGTAGGTCTGGACCCATAAGGTGGCCATATTGCATTGTTATAAGATCAAAATTCTAAAAACAGTCATAGGATTAAGACATACTTCAACAATTGAGGAGGTTGGTAACACCGAATGAAAACCTTTCTCAGAAATGGTTTGAAGGAGTCTTCAAAAAGAGACTAAGCTGCCGTTAATGCCGCCGCATCCCAGGTCGCTACTTAGGGGCCGATTCCGATGTCGGACGGACTCAGGTCCGTCCGACATCGGTCCGGAGCCGTAACCGACCGACCTGCTGTTGTCGGTTATGGCCCAGGCAGTACGATGCGACCGAACCCTGTTCGGTCGCACTCGTATCTCCCACAATGGGAGCATGCATTCCGGACGGAATGCATGCTGGCATTGGAGAAAGCAGGGGTGCAGTTCAACCCTGCACCCTGTGGCCGGCACCCCAAGGTGCCTGCCACCGGGTGCAGGGTTCAACAGAGGGGCACCATAGGTGCCTCCAGGCCGCCATTCGGCAACCTTGCACCCATGGGGGTCCCACTGGGGGCCCCCAAAGACAGTGACCGACTGCCTTTTCGTGCCGGAAAGACCGGCACGAAAAGGCAGTGAAGAACTGCCATCGTACTCCTCGGTCGCAAAGAGGCAGCCGGGGAGTACAGAGGGATTTCCGGATGGCTGACGGGCTCTCCGAACCCGTCGTGAGCCATCCGGAAATCCGAGTCGGTTCTTTCCGACCGAGCCCATCGGAATGGCTCGGTCGGAAAGGAATCCGAGCGGCACGTTCCGATTCGGTCGGAAGGGCTCCGACCATCGTTCGGTGCCCTTTCGGCCGAAATCGGAATCGGCCCCCAAGTCTTATATGCGGACTAAAATTTTTAAAAAAAAGACTGAGCTAACATTATTCTGCCTAGGTTTTGTTGTTTAGGGATGTCTCTAAACTATTGTTTCTTCTTCCTTTTGCTTTTTTCAATTTTGTGTTCTTTGGCCTAAAGATGTAGGGTTTAGAAGCATGTTTTAGGTCTTATTTAATTATTGTATGAACTTTAGAGAATCAGGAAACATCAAAATCATATTTGATATTTAGGCTATGTTTAATTCTTTCACTGATGGGTAAAATGGCTGGTTTCATAAGAATCTTTCCCAATATGTAGCATCACATTTACCCACACACAGAGAATGGGTGAAACCCTTTGATACATCAGCCCCCTTTTCTTGCGAGTCAGTATTGATAGTAGGTGAATTGCCAAACACCCCAGGCTTTAAGCATTCAATGCAAGGTGTGACAGGTATATGCGAATGGAGTGCAGTCACCAAGCATCTGGGATAGTGTTCAAAATATGACACCAGACTTTTAGAAAACACAGAATGCAGTCTCATTTGGAATGCTGCTGCAAAAAGTTCTTAACAAGTCAAAAAGATTGGAGTCATATTGTTTGCATTTGCAGTGATTCAGTTAAGTATATGAAAAGGTTGCGTGATGACCTGCAAAAATTGATAACTGATAAAGTGCTTCCCTGTAAGAGATCCTTGCCACTTGCTAGATGGTATGCTGAAAGCATCTTGACAATCTTCAGAGTTAATGAGGAATGCTATTGACTTTGTAGTCCATTCTGGTGCACTGTTTCGTTATCCACAGGAAATGAAACCCAAATATTTCTCATGTTGTGCTTTGTGCGGCATCAAAGAAAGTCATTATAACTGTGTCATTTCGCCAGTGTTTCTCAGTCCTTGAGGCCGTGAATGATATATTATTCATGTGGCAACCATTTACAGAATTTTTCCTTAGTGATGATGCCAAAGCCATGAAATGTGAGGATCTTTGGTCACATATTGATAGTGTAGTGAAAAAAGTACACTCTACTGCACTCTTAGGGGCACATTACGATACCCGGCGTAAATAAATCCGCCAGGCATGGAAGCGGCAAAAATCCGCCCGCACACACCGCCTGAACACCGACCACGCCATTATGAGTACACAAACTGAAAACCGCCATCGGCGGAAAAATCATACAAAATACCGCCCGCCATCGTCCGAGTCGGAGTCAAACCGCCCGCCACGGACGGAAACACGCACGACAACACAAAACCGCCCGCCCACACGGCCGACACACCGCACGTGAAATTACGATCGCACCGCCATGAGCGCGGAAAAACAACAAAAATACCGCCCGCCAGCGCAAACAACGCCGATGAGAATCGACACGGCAGAAGCCATGGCGCCCACGTACCTGCACAGAAACCATCCGCACACAAAACCAATAGCACACAACATGGCCAACAAGTCCACACAGCAAGGCACGCACAAATACACAAGCACAGTACACATCCCGAAAACACCCCCGGACAAACAAAAAATACAAAGGCCAGAACCCCAGACACAACACACCTGAAAACAACAGACCATGAGGACACACCCACATAGGTGAGTACAAAAGCAGCACTCCCACAGACCACAACCCCTTGCTACATTGCAAACCAGAGAGGAGAGGAGAGGACACAGTGACACAGCAAGGACAGCAGCACACCACAGAAACGCACACATCACAACCACCACCACCACCACCACCACCAAACACCGGCACCACAAACCCCCTGCACATTACACAACACACACCGCACCAGCACCACAAACACCATGGTACCACAAAGGATGCCCAAGTTCACGCCCATGGAGCTGACGGTCATGGTCGAGCGAGATCATCAAGGTGTACCCACAAATCTATGGGAACATGGTCCAGCACACACCACTAGCCACCAGAAACAGAATGTGGACCCGGATCGTAGACCAGGTCAATGCAGTCGGGACCCTGCCCAGGAACAGAACCGAGATAAACAAACGTTGGAATGACGTAAAGAGCCTGGTCAAGAAGAAGGAAGGCAAAAACAGAGAGCTGGCTGCCGTCACTGGCGGAGGGAATCCCGCGCTCTTTAAGACCTTCAAAGCGTGGGAGGAGAAGGTGCGAGTCGTAATACATCCGGAGATCCTCGCCGGATTAGCAGGGGGAGTGGAGGCTGGTAAGTACAAACTAATGTATACCAGCACACCGCTATGTACTCACATGCGCAACTACCATGCCACAGCTCCCAGGGACAAACACCCCCATGTCCAGCACACAATACACAACACATCACACACACATGCAACAGACACTACCACACACAGCCCAAACCGAACAACTGTAAGATGCGTGGGGATATGTGTACACTAAGCCAGCCACGTAACCACCAACAGGTCCCCAAATATGCCAGAAGCGCCACAACGAGCACCCACCACACCCATGTGTCCGCCACAGCTGCACTAACCGACAAGTAACAGGTAAGTGGCAGGAACACAAAGTGCAGTGGGTGGGACGGTGGACAGCCCAAGTACAACACACACCAGGCCCCAGTCCCACAGCACAGCAAGGAGGAGCATCCCCCACACCCCACAGCCACGTGTCAGCCACCGCAGTGCACAACGACAGCCGAAAGGCAGACATCACGGTCCACAGCAATCGGTGTCAGTGGGTGAACAGCCACCCCCACGACCCACTACACCCCCCCACCCCCACAGACCTGCAACATGGAGCACCCCCGCTTAGAGCCATGTGGCATCCAGTACAGTGCACGCACGAACAACTTGCAGGTGGGAAACTGGACAGGGCTGGATTACTGGAGGCATGAGGACCATAACACCACCAACACATGGGACATGTCACGTAGCACACGGACACGCAGCACCGCCCACCGTCACGAACAAGTGAACAATGTGCACACGGACATGAACAGCAGACTCACACCCCACATGACCCATCACAGACATAGCAACACCCAAGGAGCCACGTCTGCATGCACAAGCCACACTGAATATAGTCCCACACGGCAGCCACTGTGCAACTCATCACACACAACCGAAACACCATTGAAGTCCTGTCCATGTAGCCCCCACTGCCTGTCAACCCCACACCCCACAACTACGCCTATGTAAGACAAACAACACTAGACGCAACAGAGCGGAACAACAGAAATGCACACGAACACCACTGAACCCATCAAACACACAGACACACCATGCACATACAACATACCATCCATCCCATCCGTCAGCCCCAGTCTCATGAAAGGCATGTCATCCGCACAGCTGCCACACATACAGCAGTCACGCTAAGACACATGCCCATGACCAACCATGTGCCAGAAGTCAATTAAGCGAACGACACACTGTGAGCAACAACACACAACATGGGCCACACCCCCCCGAGCACTGCAGTGATGCACATGGCACAGGGCAGCACGCACACCAAGGAGATGGGACAACTGCAATACGTTGGCTGGCACACAACTATCACTCACTCATAACGATGCGTCCAATGCCATGTCCAGTAACCACAACAGACAGCAAATATGCAGGGCATGTCAGGCATGCACACACCTCAGACCATGCACTGTCATGCTGCCACAACACATGTCACGTTCGGCACCCATGGCTCACAGCATGTACCCCAAAAGCATATACCCTCCCAAATGCGAATCTGGGGCATGGCCCCCATGTTGCCATATGCGTTCCTAAGCGTTCCATTTGAACTCCAAAAGCAAAGTACAAACCAGACCCAGGATGGGCCAGGAGCCCGCATACACCAGAGTCACAATGAGTAGGGGCAAAGCAACACACCCATCGGCATGGCCAATCCGTCCCATGCCACATGTGCACAGCACACAGTCCCATTGCCTAGCACACACAACTACAGATGCCACAGCCACACACTCGCCTCCGGGAAACCCATGTACGAGATTGCACGAACTGCCAATGTCAGACGACTAATACATACTTCGCCAGGTGCAACACAATAACAAATCTCATTCTCTCCACAGGTGACGAACTGCTGGACGCTGGGGATGGAGACAGCAGCCAGCACAGCCAGCCTACAAGCCCCCAACGAGGACACACGGATCTGGAGGATCTGTCCACCTCTTCGGACACGGACCACCAAGCTGGCCCATCTGGCGTGGCAGGGCCCAGCCGCTCCCCAGGACCCCTCCTACCCACCAACCCATCATCCAGGGATGCTGAACAGTCCCAGTCCCCTGCTGCCACTGTCGTTGCGGCCACACCCACGGTCATTGCGGCCACTACCACTGCCGCAACCGCCACCATCGCCGCACCGACCACCACCGCCTCCACCACCACCCCGTCTTCGCTGGCACCAGCCCCAGCGCAGGTGGTGGCCCGGCCGACTGGATCCACCCTGGGAGCCACAGCGAGGACCGTGGTGTGCAATGTGGCTAGTGGGCAGGCCGGTGGCAGCAGGACTGGTAGGAGGAGCAGGGTCAGGGAAACGCCAGCCTCCCCTGGGAGCCATGCCCTGCCTCAAATGGCCAGAGTCCTTGGGGCCTATGAAGAGGCCCAAGGACAATGGGCCAGGTCTGCTACTGACACGCGGGAGGTGCTGGGGGTGCTGAGGTCCATGGACGCCCATATGGGCCAATTCGTGTCCTGTATGGACCAACTCGTGGACCTCATGGGCCAGCTGGTGGTGGCGGTGGGGTCACAGGCAAGGCCAGCAACACCACCTCCGCCACCACCTGCTAGGGCGCAGGGTCGGCCAGCAGTGTCCACTTCCCCTGCGTCCACAGCCAGTGAGCACACCTCACCCACCACCAGCAGGTCGCCACCACACACCCCCTCCCAAACGTGGAAGGGGCCGTCCGAAGAGGAAACAGATCTCCCGGGAGGACTTCGCACGCTCCAGTCGCAAGTGAGGCAGCCAGCCAGCCTTCCGCCAGCCTTCCTTGACCAGCCACTGCATTGACTTGCTCTACGATCCCACTCCACACAGCCATCTGGATGGCATGTGTGTGTTGGACTATGGACATAGAACCAGTGGGTACACCCTGATCATCACGCAGCCATGACCGACAGCTCATTGTCACTGCACGCACCACTTTTGTCATCACCTTACACACAATCACATGTCACAGTTTGTAATAAATGCACCTTTTTCACTAACTGCTGTTTGTGCCCTGTGTCTTATTTGTACGGAATACAACGGCCACCTTGGGCGGAAAGGCACCTGATGCGTGGCATGGCATTTGAATCCGGAGGGCCTGTAGGGACCTAGGTGTGGGAGACAGAACAGGAGCACATTCAATGAGTGTGTCACACACCCATCACACAGTACATGTCAACAACTACAAGCAATGTACACACATCGCACAGAGCAATAGGGCACAATGCCACAGCCACCAACAGTGGCATACTACCCTGGCCATGGAGCGTTGACACACTGCACGCAGTGAACATACGGCCACCCTGACACAGCACACACACACCTGCATAGATACAGACACATCATCCGTCGTACATGGACACTCACCGTCAAGTGAAGTAGCGGGCGATGAGCTGCTGGCGCACATTCCCAGCTTCCTCCTCTCCGCTGTCCACCTCACTCGAGCTGTCCTGGTCTGCGGGCTGGGGCCCTGGTTGATCTCAGTCATCCACAATGAGGGGGATCTGCTTACGAATGGCCAGATTGTGCAGCATGCAGCACGCCACCACTATCTGGCACACCTTCTGTGGGGAGTACGCCAGTGCACCCTCGGTGCGGTCCAGGCACCTGAACCTGGACTTGAGGAGGCCAAAGGTACGCTCGACCACACGTCTGGTCCTCCCATGTGCCTCATTGTATCGATCGTCTGCTGGGGTGCGAGGATTCCTCAATGGACTGAGCAGCCATGCCCCATTCGGATACGCAGAGTCACCTGGGTGTGAGGGACACAGAGAACCGTTGCTATTCCAACTGGACAGGGGACAGCATCGCACAACCAGCACGCTACACCACTCCACATACTCACCGACAATACAGCCACGATCCTGTTGCAGATTGGCCATCAGTAGTGGCAAGATGCTGTTGCGCATTATGTGTGCGTCATGGGCCGAGCCTGGAAACTTTGCACACACGTGGGTGATCACCATGTCCGCAAGGCACACCACTTGCACATTCAGGGAGTGCGTGTGCTTCCTGTTGCGGTACAGGTGCTCAGTGGCCTGTGGTGGAACAAGGCCAACATGAGTGCAGTCAATGGCTCCCACGACGTGTGGGATTCTGCCAAGGGCATAGAATGCACCCTTCACTGCCGCCAATTCACGAGCCCTGGGGAATCTGATGTACCTGTTCCGGTACAGCATCATGGCTGCCAGTACATCCCTCAGCACCTTGCTGAACATGGGCTGGGACATCCCTCCTCCACTGCCCACTGTGTGCTGGAATGACCCAGTGGCGAAGAAATGCATGGCGGCCATCACCTTAGCCGTGGGGGTGACAGCAGTCGGATACACCCTGCGGGGACGGAGATGGGGCTCTAACATGGCACACAGTCGATGCAGAGTTGGCCTGTCCAGCCGAAACTTCCTGATTACCTCTGTATCGTCCATGTCCGCCAGCAATTGGTATGGGCGGTCAATGTTCGGTCTCCGCCTGGGTTAAATGACAGAGGACACATGTCAAAGCAACACGGCACATAGCAATTTCGCATACACATCACTGACATGACTGAGCAAGCACATGAGCCACAGCCCAGCTGTCAAGCTGGGACGGCACGGCCACAATACACTTACACAGGTCTCCCAACAATGGCAATGGCAAGTGAGACATACCACTGCCATGTGCATGCACATGGGGATCTAGGCCCCAATGACTTGCGGGGCGTGCTGATGGGGACTGACTGCATATTCGTCAAGCGGCAACGCCACGGCAACATGAGTGTCTGCTGAGCATGGTACTGCTTCCGAGGCTGGATGAGTATGGCACACGACGACGACGATGTGGGCACGGGCTGAGCGGCCAATACAAGTGGGACCTGTGGCACGAGGGGATATGAGACAGTAGTAGGTGTCAGCACTGCACCCTATGTACAGCACTGTACGGATCACAGCTCCCGAAACATTGACTGGTGTCCACATTGACAGCCCCATGCCAAGACGGCTGTGTGCTTGCAGTCACACGTCACAGGTGAGAGGTTACATTGCACGTGCCAGGTGGCAGTCGTACATAGTGGGAGCTGGCATGTGTGTGCATGTGTCTCCTGTTCAGGATCCACCAGATGGGCGCTGACTCTGTACTGACCATTGGACACAGCATGTTCCGTGGAAGGCTTGTGTGTGTGGGATGGTGGCACTGGATGTGCCTCCGTTGGGTGGGGGGCCATGCACAGGGCGGGTACGTCGATGATTGCGCATTGTTGGTCACGGTGGGTGCACCAGCTAAGATGTGTTGCCCTGTGTTCAATTCCCATGTCCGCATGATGATGGACTGTGGATGTGGGCAGACTACACATTGGTCGATGTGCTGTCTATATGCATGTGCCTTCACACCACGCACAGCTGCCCCTGCACATGTGACCCCTGCTGGACTCGCTGCTGGGTCTGTGGAGCTGATGCACCTTCTGCGCGTGGGGCGGACAGCTCTCCTCACTTCCCTCATTGCGCATGTCTTTGCCGCAGGTGACATGGATCATGGAGGGCCCACATGTACGCGTGGGTAGGCTACACATGATTGTTCACTGGTCGCCACCCCCAGTCAGTGTTTCGAATGGGAAGGTTGTCGTGCTGGTGGTATGTTCGATGTGGCGGATGGGCGGGCCTAGGTGCGGGCTTACATTCCGGACATGGGGGTAGTTGGATTGGCGACTAGTTGCAGTACACACGGGACACGTCTCTTCCTTTCCACATCTGGGTCATCCCTTGTACTAACTGACAGTGATACAGTCATCTTCGCCCCAGCCCTCATGTCCTCCCCTCGCCCCCCAATATGCATGCTCACCTGCGAGGCTAGCGCTTGCACAGGCAGCCCCAAGCTCGCACCAGAGAGGGCAAGGAGTGTATGTGTGGGTCCAGTTGCACGAGTGGGCTGTCTCAGGGTATGATGTGTGGCGGGACACCGTCCACCTGCGTGGTGCCCCAAATGGAGACCCGGCCTGCATGGACTATGCATCACAGTCTTCGCCTTCCGGATCCGCCACCTGCGACACCCAGTGGCTGTGGCTGCCCTTGCGGCCATGCCGCGTCCGTCTGTGGCTGATGGCCCACACATTCACTCTTTGGCCTCTCTGGGGAGGGCTCAGGGGTGGTGGCGCACGCGCTTGCACTTAGTCGCAATGGCATGTGGCGTGGTTGGTATGATGGGCAATGGATGGGATGGTGCGAGCCACCTCCCGTGACGTCAGTGCTGCTCGTGCTGTGGTGCGTCCCCCTACACTTCCATTTGACTTTTTGCCATGCTGGACGTTGAGGTTCTATTGCCTGCGTGATATGACCAGGAGGAGCGCGAGGAGACCTCTCACACACCATGCTCCACTGCCATCCCGTGCCCTGTATCGCCTGTGCGGATTGACTATGTTGGGGTTACACCTGGTCGACTGGGGCTGTGTGTGCCTTGTCAAGGGGCATGGCGGGCGCACAACAGGATCCAGCTCGTCCACAGAGGGTGGGCTGAGGTGCGCCTGGTACCGCTTTGTACGTGTGCCCGGCTGCTGTGCACACACGTGTTCACTCCCCCCGACAGGTGTCCTCTCACAATGCCCAGGAAGCGGTGGTGTACTGTTCATGAGCCCTCCCAACACGGCGTGCTCCAACTTGGCATGTGCGCATCTACCCGTCGCACCCACCCACCTGAGCACTGCGTCCATACGACTTCACACGACACATGTGTGTCTTCCACAGTAGTGCTACTCATTTGCGTTGACATCCAATACCAGTGGACTACATGGTCATGTCACGACTGCCGTGTACTTCACATACTCTCATCCTCTCTCATTCGTACTTGTGAAATGAGTCAGCGGAGACAGTTCTGGTTTCAAACATTATATTGAGTCTTCTGTCCTCTGTGATGCAGTATAGTGGACACTACTGGCAGCGGAATACATATTGAGGATATACTGAGCATGATTACAAATGGGATAGGGTGTGGGGTTACATCTGCTTGGCCAAGGCTGTGCTAATGTACATTTACGTATAGCTGCGGAGCTGCGGACTTTGACACAGACGGTATACATGTAGCCTACCAGACCGCTCGGCATCATGGGCACAGTCCATCTCAGTTCCATGTGACAGGTTTGCTGCGGTTGTTCCTCATGCACGCGTGCATGTGAGATGACATCAGGGCATGTGCTTGCGTGCATGCAGCGGCGTGCCACTTGTTGTTGCACTGTGGTGGTTACTGGACATGTCACAGTCACTGGGGTCGTGTTGTTGTTGTATGCACTTGTCGTCCATGCAAAGGTCCTGGTATGGGATTCCCGGGGCGGGGGTGGGAGGGTGCAGCACCCACAGACTCCAGGCGACCTATTCATGTCCACTGAGCGGTGTGTGTGTCCATGTGCGCTGGATCCATGTCGTGTCCTGGTTGTTCGAGCAGTTCCGTCCATGTGGGTGCGATGCACAGAGCCCATGCCACTGCCTCCCACGATGCATGCGGTGTTCCTGGATGTGATGGGGAACAGTGTGCATGTCCCGGTCATATCCGATGTCATGGCGATGTCGTTGATGGTGTGGTTACAGTTGCCGGTCGTTTGGTATGGCTGTTGTGGTGGTGACTGGCCAGTCCGTGCGGAAGCTGAGCATGGGTGCGGGGTTGGACTTCATAGGTCACTCGGGGAACCTGCGTTGTGGTCCGACGTATTTACAGGTTGTCAGGTATGCGATGCCGCCCAGCAGGGCTTCCATGTCATTGGTGGTGTACATGTTTGCCAGCCAATGAAGCGGATGGTGGCTGTCAAGGTGTTGTTCGTAGGTTGTCCCTTGGAGGACCATGATGGGGCATGCTGGGTGACATTCGATGTAGCTGTTCTCGATGATCCGTCGTGTGGAGGCACAGTGGTTCCATTTCAGTGCGCGTGCGATGTTGGCCACATACGCCATGCCCCCATAGGCAGAGCAGGCCCTGTCGTGTGCGTCCAGAGGGAGGAGTAGTGGTAGCAGGTCCGCCTTCAGACATGCCGGGTTGGAGAGGCATATCTCGACGGGATGCTGGTAGGGACACCTCCGACAGTAGAAGACGGGCATGACGCAGCTGAACAATGTGATGCGGTAAGTCAGTCGGTAACTTACGTTCAGCAGGGACAGGAGATCGCATCCCAATGTATGGCACAGGTTGGTTTTGTACAGCTTGAGCTGTTCGGCGTAGTTGGGTAGGTGTGTTGCGGTTGCCATTTCGCAGCGGTTCGCTGAGGTGGCGTGCTCCGGCTGTGTGTGCAGTCTGCGATGTGCACGCTCCGGGGTTGCTGTGAGCTCTGTGTAGTCGTAGGGAGACAGGACTTGTGTTCTGTTGGCTTGTTTGGAGGACACGGGCCCTCTTCCCACATGCTTCTCAGACAGTTCAAGGTCAGTGCTGTGTGACTCCTTCCAATTAACTTGCATGTGGCCGACATGGGGGAGTGTTTTCTTCTTTCTTCCCCGTCCGTTGTGTGCTTCTGTGATATGCGCTATCTGCCCTGTGGTCGGTCTCCTCGGCATGCCTGTGTTGGTCTATTCTTGGACAATGGCTGTATTCACCGGCTTCTGTCGTAGGGCTGTGGTTTCGGAGTTGGAATGGAAGGTCATTCAGTGCTGTCTGCTCTCCCTTGTGT